>OY720027.1:3677448-3724451 GCA_963082485.1 Eudonia mercurella | reverse complement strand
ATGCATTTTAAATTTTTCTTATTCAAATGAATTTATGCGATTTATATTATATAATGGAGAGTAAATAAAATAGTTTTTCTTTATTTAAAAAAAAAACATTTTTAATTTTTTTTATCTGTAAAGTAATGCTAAAATGTAAAGTTATATATACTTTTTCGGAAGAGCTCAATGGCGCAGTGGTTAACGCGCTTGGTCAGCAAGTGCTGAGGTTAAGCAACTTTCGCAAAGGCCGGTCATCGAATGGGTGATTAAAAATTTATCATCTCGAGCTCCTCCGTGCTTCGGAAGGCACGTAAAGCCGTTGGTCCCGGCTGCATTAGCAGTCGTTAACAACCACCAATCCGCACTGGGCCCGCGTGGTGGTTTATGGCCCGTTCTCCCTATCCATCCATAGGGAAGGCTCGTGCCCCAGCAGTGGGGACATAAAATGAGCTGATGATGATGATCATGATATACTTTTTAAAACAGTCAATATAATAGGTATAGTTGCAATTTACAATATATACCCTGATTTCTTTTAAATCTTTCAACTGCGTTTGTCACACTCATCAACATACTTCAAATGAATTTGAAACAAATTGGAGAGAGAAATAATAAGGTAAACGTCTCAGAGGAAAAAGAGAATGTGGTAAATATCTACCATCAACTTAATGTTGCCAAATAAACGATTATGCGAATTCCTATACTGGATGCATTTGTACTCAAAACACACCTGAACTTTGGCAGTGGTATCACCCCGGTGGAGTATGTACAGATGGTGGACCGACGCCAGGCTTGGTCCACAGGGGTGCGGGTTCACCCTGAACACGTGGAAGTCGTGCCCGCGCCGGTCGGCCGTCACCAGCAGCATGCCGCTCGCGTCGAACTTCAGGGCGATGATCGCCTCGGAGTGCGCCACGAAGTGCGCCACTATCGGGTCGGAGACCTCTTCGCTGTCTTGGCCGTCTTCCTCGTCGTTACCCTATATAGAAAAGTTTACTCTTAAATATTATACTACATTTACAAATATAAAACAAGATTACTATTGATGAATGACAATCCAAATCACATTGGAGATGCAGTTAACGCGTTTGGGTTGCGATCCTGCCAAACATTGTTTGTCTATTTAAACTGAGCCTATAAAATGTAATGTATTACCACAGTTTAAAAACCATACGACGCCTTTCATCTCGTGGAAAATGCCGACAACGTCTAGACAGCATCGCGACGGTCAGGGTTGTCGCAAATAAACAATATTTATGAAATTTTTTACGTATTTAATGCAGATCAACATCGTTAGCAATATTATAATTAAAATAATATTATAACTTAATATAATAACGAAAGCAATTAACCCGCTTTTTACTGCAGGTAAAGTAAATGGAGTTAGTAGTAAGGAGTTGAGTATAACAATAAAAAATGCAGATGAGTTGTATACAAATAGATTTAAAATTATAGATGGGCCACTGACAAATATTTTCCGTTTCTAGATAGATTTATTAGATTTCAAATTTCTGTTGTTGAACTTAATTATAAAAAAAATCCTCATCCTAATAAATAATTCACATACATATAAACACCCATATCAAATTATAAAAAATGACATCCGCCATCTATGATTTCAAAAAGGATGGCGTTTTGATATCAAATCTATACTAATATTATAAAGCTGAAGAGTTTGTTTGTTTGTTTGTTTGTTTGTTTGTTTGAACGCGCTAATCTCAGTCCCCAATAAACCTCTAAATTAACACCCATATCAAATTATAAAAAATGACGTCCGCCATCTATGACTTCAAAAAGGATGGCGTTTTGATATCAAATCCTCAATAAACCTCTAATTGACACCCATATCAAATTATAAAAAATGACGTCCGCCATCTATGACTTCAAAAAGGATGGCGTTTTGATATCAAATCCTCAATAAACCTCTAATTGACACCCATATCAAATTATAAAAAATGACGTCCGCCATCTTGGATTTCAAAAAGGATAGCATTTTCGGAATCAGCCCCCTAATTAACCTCTAAATTGAAACCCATATCTTATTTAAAAAAAATTACGTCCGCCATCTTGGTTTAATTTATAAAAGCGCCATCCAGCGCATCTAGCTAATTATTATGCTGATGTTATTTTCATTATCAGCATTTCAATAAAGCTTGAACGTAATCGTTACATGTATCAATTTATAATTTTGAATAAATATTTAACATCTAATAATAATAATTTCCAAACACTTAAAGACTTGCAGTCTCTCACGGCACACGTCGTGTGCACCATTTTAAATAAACAAAGATAAATAAAATGTTCAAATAATTTTTAACGCAAATTTTGTTGCGAACAAATTACAAAAACACAAAAAACCCGATAAAGATAAATAATTACAAACACAAACACGCGTTAGCCCTGAGTGCTATGTCCCGAACTACTAACATCGTTTTGTTCGCAGTTCGGGCTCGGCTTTCCCGCGTCTCGCCCCTAGCACCCCGCACGATTGCCCTGTCTAGATGTCTTCGTCGGACGACTGTATGGGTTTTTAGACTGTGGTATTACTGTTTAAATACATTTAAAAAATTAACAACCGTCCCTAGTGCCTGGGCATCGTTAAATGGAACTAATTATCTCGAGCTCTACTTTGGAAGGCCGGTAGGCTTATTACCGAAACAGCAACCAGTTTTTAATTGTACAATTGCAACGCAACTGCCCTATACTATAGCCAAATTCGATAAAGAATGTTTACCAACAAAGCGTTGCCAAGCAACCAGTGACAGGCATGTATTAACAACAATGACAAGGAAAGATTTTACGTAAAAGATGTACTTTTATAAAATATTGTATGAATAATTTAATAACTAAAAACCATAGTACAATCATAGTTCAGTTTTAACCTATTTGAGTGAATACATTAGCTACATTGAAATAATTAAAAAACTGCACTTGAAGATTCAATAATTTATTTATTACATAAATTAATCAACGGCTGTTACAATCCAATTTTCTTTAACGTCAATTCAATTTGTTCATGAATGTTTATTTTGCATTGCAAATGCACTGTTTACGCTGCAGATTTCAGAGGTAGTAAGATAATCGACCCCATACCTAGTGTCATCTTCATTAGGAATGCTAGTTTATAATAACGGAATTGTTTAAAATACCTCAATTTTAGTAATGATATTTGTTTAATAGGGTTAACAAAATATTTAACGTTTTTTTTTACTTTCTTCGTATTATAACGTTTTTACCGACGTTGAGCGACTGATTTAAGTGAGATGTGTAGTGAGAATAATAAGTCTTACAATATCTTTTATGTAAAATGCAGTAATCAAGTAATAATACGAAAAACACAAAAACATTTTTGCCCAGATTTGTGATGACCCTAATTTGGTTTGTTTACATTTATTCTTTATCGAGTTTGGCTAGAGTATAGTTGAGGTTTATAAATTGGCGATAAAATGATCGCTCGCTTAGTGCATTTGCGATATTAATATATATTATAGTTTACATACTGCGGTATTACGGACACAAATCGCTCATTGTGTCCGTTATACCAATTTATCAAGCCCGATCCTCTAAATGACACTACACATTTACAGAATACACTAAACATGCACACTTTTAGTTTAATTCTGAATTTTTATTGTAATGTAATTTAATTAGTTTTTGACAATTTGGAGTATTAATTTTGTATTTTTATATGTATGTAATTAGAATAGTCATTGTTATTTATAAAATAAAAGGTAAAAGCTATTTGCATGCTACATTGTCAGCTGAGAAAGAGAAGAAAACTAGACTTAAGACCAAAAATGTACCTTTCTCAAGCGCAAATAAAATATATTTCATTTCATTCACTAGTTTAGGTCCAAGACACCGTACTCGTAGAACAAGGGTACGAAGAACCGGTTCACACGCGCTCTATACCGGCGCTTCTCTCCTCCTCCACGGCCCGGTCTACCCGAGCCGAGGTCCGAGCCTTTAGAGGCGCCCTCGGGTTATTCCGCCCCCCGATCCGATCCGAACCCTCGGAGAATCTAGTAGGGCACAAGGA
This sequence comes from Eudonia mercurella, assembly GCA_963082485.1. NCBI lineage: Eukaryota > Metazoa > Arthropoda > Insecta > Lepidoptera > Crambidae > Eudonia > Eudonia mercurella. The sequence continues at coordinate 3,720,430 of OY720027.1, read as the reverse complement.
CGCGCACTAGTGCGCGATGCCGTTCCCTCTAGAAAACCTACGAAGGTAATTCGTTTCACACGCTTGAGGAACCCTTTACGATCTTCGCCACCCCCAAACAAACCCGGTGAAGCTGAAAATGCCGTCTGAGGCAATCAGCAATCTCTATAAAAAAAATTAAAAAAACAATTTATCAACCGCAACTATAGCAATCGCGTTGCAATTGTACACTAACAACTGGTTGCTTTTTCGGTAATAAGCCTGCGGGCTCCCGTCCCGATAGCTCAACATCATTCGATAACATAACAACTTAGTATGCCAACCGACCTAATATTCACTGTGCTGTTGAAGGCATGAGATCAGTAGGAACCCTAAATGTCCTTAGATAATGTTATCTAAAGACATTTAGGCATGTGCCTATTCCGATCCCACATCACTGGTTACCCACCTCAATGTCCACTATAGTGACGACTCCCGGCTGCTGTATATCAGCGTTGGGCGGCGACGGCGATTGCGAGGTGCTGCGGCCGCCTGCAAGACTATGCGCCACGCTCTCGCCCAGCCCGCGCAGACCCTTGCTGAGGGACTTGGCCGCGTGAAGCACGGTCGCAGTGTAGCTGGTCACGCCTTCGCCTGAAACATATATTCGTGAAAGACTATATTTTTAGAGCACTTAAGCTTATCCATAATCTCACCTGATGTTAAGTAATGATAAGAGATGTTAGCTATATTATCTAATATTGTAATCTATATCTTGATATTAATAAAACATTTATTTAATATTATCCCGAATTATCGGAACCATACTCGAACCATGCTCTGAAATACTATGATAATGTTATAAAGTAAACTTGAAAAGTGCGCTTTGTGTTTGGATCGAAGTATGAACGTGGATAAGTTTGGTTATAAAGAAAATAATAACAGGTTTAAATTGCAAATAACGTCACTGAACAATATTGTAGTATTCCCCTTTTTAAATTCTTATTCACTTTATTAGTATAGATATCAATATTTAAAAAGAAAACAGGCCTAGATGAAACTAAATCTCAACTGCCTGTCTGTCGAAGGGTAAGGCACACTAGCGCCGCTAATGGATTTAATTTGATAACTGCTAAACTGGATTTTTTTTCAAACATTGCGGACCTTCCTACACTAGGCAAACATAGAAGACGGAATGCCGCCGTTGAAATGGCGCCTAGCACGCGTCGAAGAGCTTCACCCGGGTGATGACGGTGTTGTACGCGTCGTCACTTTGCGAACAGCCACAGGTCTGATGATGCGCCCTGTGGCTAAAGTGTGTCCTCTTGGTTGAAGGCATAACTCGGATACCTTCAACGGGGCGGAGTATGTTAATGAAACTTCTTGAAAAGAAATGTTTATTTTATTTTTTTTGACAACGTCATGTGTCTTTTCTTTCTATGTTCAATCACATCTTATATTAAATACAGAAATGTAATTTTTATTAAAAAACATCTTATTAAATAATTGTGCACTACTTTTAGGCTTGTTTTTGTATTAATTCGCTAACACCAACAGTGGCCATTGTTTGTGAATAAATGCGATAGCCCGTTTTGTGAATAAACCACGCAAAAAAAAGTAGTGCACAATTATTAAATAAATACTATGGATGCTTTCCTGTTGTCAGACGGTACGCAATGTTTAAAAAAGATCCGATCCGTTAGTAATTGTCAAATTATCAATTGGTGGCGCTAGTGTGCCTTACCGTTCGCCTTAATATTAGAATAAAAGATATTTAAAAGATATATTATTATTATTTATATTATATAAATAATATATTATTATTAGATTATATAAAAGATATTTAATATTAGAATAAAAGATATTTTAATATAGCTAAACCTTTCATCATGTCACAATAACAAAGTGATTATCAAAATTTTCCAGTTCATTTTCTAAACACAATACATAACATTATAATAATAGGGTTCTTCCCACAGACCAAATATCTAGATCTGTGTTTATTCCTATTGTTATTATAAACCATGGTATCTCACACAAAATATTTGAATATATACCAAGTGAAATTCGAATGGGTAATAAGATTATTATGGGTAATAAGATAATATTTTTATTGCAACACTATAAAACATAACATCTCCCTTTGTGGTGCCGGGGATAAAGAATTGCACCACCCCATCTCTTCCCGAGGGTGTCGTAAAAGCCGACTAAGGGACCATTCCAGAGGATGGGCAGCAGCATCTCTCTGAGGTTACCCTCAACCTACTGCGATCGCCAACCCGCCTGCCAAGCGTGGCGATTACGGCAAATACCCCCCATTCCTTGGGGGAGGCCTTTGTCCAGCAGTGGACATCTCTTGGCTGAGATGATGATGATGATGATGATGATGAAAACATAACAATTAACAAAAAATAAATAATTAACAAAGTTACAATTTGGCGCTCTTATCACTTTCAAGCGAAATATTTGTAACTTTGTAAATTATGAATTTTTTGTTCATTTTTATGTTTTATAGTGTTATAAAATATTGCACTGCAATAAAATATTATCTATCTAATCCTTTCGAATGTCACTTGGTTAAATAGCGCCAAATTTGGACATGTTGTGTTAAATGTATTCGTCGGGTTGAAGAGGTAAATGAACAGGCGATATTGTAAGGCACAATGGCATGCCACAATAGAAGTCGGCTTTTATGCGCACGCGCTTCATCAACATAATACAAGAATAATTACAGATAGAATGCATTTAAATGATTAACCAGCAGTCTATATAAGCTTGTTTTATAAATAAATTTTACTTTACTTTTAGTTTAGTATTGAACATAAATAAATCCCACATTTAAAAAGAAAAGAACTACTGACGTAGGACTTATTGGCATTTATTATCTACAATATTCGTTATACATTTTATTTTATTTTTTTAATCTAGTAAACTGTGTCGAATACCTCGTTACTTACTTCAATTATCGATATGAAAATGTGCATATTACGCGCTATACATAGTTGAGCGTGCACCAATTGTTTTACAATAAGGGGTATTTTACGATATGCACACATGCCGTAAGGTCAGAGCGTGATTAATCGCCAAGTCAATAGCCAGCGGTAAACGATAAAAACAAAGGAAATATATTGTTTGCTGTCCACTAATTGTGTACCTTTATGATAATGAAAATATAGACGAACTATGTAAAAAGAAGATTAACTTTTAACTGCAGGCAACAGTCTAATGAGTCACTCACTAACACCTGTTATTTGTTACTAGCGGCCGCCCGCAGTTTCACCCGCGTCGTTCCTGTTCCCGTGGGAATATCGGGATAAAAAGTAAATCCTATGTGTTAATCCAGGTTATAAACTATCTGTATATCGAATTTCATCCAAATCCTTCCATCCGTTGAAGCGTGAAGAAGCAACAAATATACACACATACACACAAACTTTCGCATTTATAATTTTAGTGTGATTCATAGCTAGAAGCTTATTTCCGATACAATGTGCGTAGATTAGTTTTCAATGCAGGTGTTAGTATAGTAGTAAACAAGACATAGCAAGTAAATTAATTAAATCCTTGTTATTCCATAAAGTGGACTAACAGCCGAAATTAATAACCTATCTCTGGCAAGAGATAGGCCTATCTTAGTTTAGTTACCAAGCAACTGCTGTTATTTTCCGATAATTAACAGAAATAACTAAGCAACAAAGCCCTAGTAGGCCAATCTTGGCTATTAATTTCGGCTGTTAAAGACAGTTAGAAACTTTAAAAACTCCAAAAAGTCAACTTCTGTTTTAAATCTTTCTGTTTTTAATCCACATTCATATAGTTTATTTTTATTACCTCTTATATTAAAATTAAAACAGTTTTGAACAAAGTTTATATTTACTCCAAATTTGGAATAATAAAGGAAGTTAATAATTAAGGCATTTAATTATGTGCCGACAAAAGGAGTTTATAGTTAAAAATTTTGTATTGATTGCAATCGGGAATTTAATCCTATCTTGACTTTTAACTTAAACCGTAGCTATAATTAGAATTTTGCTATCAAGCCAAGGGTTGATAAAAGATTTCTATCAATGTTTAACAAAAACACAATAAAAGACAGCTCACCTTCGCATCCACCACTGCTCCTCTTAGACTGATTAAGCTTCTTATCAGCGTACGCCAGCCATCGGTCTCCCAACGCCAACGGGTTGATAGGCATGCTGCCACCAAGCGGACAAGGGCAAGGGTAACAGGTGGTGATGGCCATTCTGTCTTCCAAGGTCGCAGCGTCGAACACCGCGAACCGCTCCGAGAAGGACACCACGACGGAGCGTTTGTTTGCCAACACATCCAAGATTGGATTCTTGAACTTGATGCTTTTTACCTGTTGGAATGTTTAAAATATTTTAATAAGGTATAGGTAAAGCATAAATGTAGCTATAGATATAGACTCTTAAAAATGTACTGTTATGCGCAAAAACTCTGATATGAAAAATTGATTCCGTGAAAGTTTATCCTATACCGAGTTCAGAGCAGGAAAGCCTTTGATAGATGTTTTACCAAATCTTTATATCTATTTCTGCCTCCATCACCAGGCAGTAGTGTACTGTATTGTTATCCGGTAAATTCAACAGGATTATAACAATTTAGAAAAATTATTGTAAAATTATTCAACATCTCAGGCGCTCCAAATATTATTACGCGCCTGACTGAGACTGTAAAAAGGTACAGCTTAAGATAAGATAATTTTATCCCTTACTTTAAGGCTTTTTTTGTTTTTACTTACTTAAGTTAAAGTGTCTGCCTATGTTCCATAAAAACTTACTTGTTCACCACCTCTGATAGAAATGAAACTCAGGGAGCAAAAGGTCGGTCCGGGGCTAGCGGAGTCGCACAGAGCGATGAGGGGCCTCTTCGATGCGAAGCAGTCGCCGTGCTGCGGGGTAGGCAGTATACGGAGCACCCTCACTGTGCCCTGGCGCCAGGAGAGCACCTCCTGCGCCTCGCCCGTGGGCGGCACCAGCCACACCTGCACCCCCGATCCGTAGCCGAGGATGAGCAGGAGGGGGGTTATGTCATTGTCGCCGTCACCCTCCGGTGTCGGTTCGTTGATGTCAGCAGTTTCGAACCTGATACATTTTTATTGTTAAATTACTATTAATCCGTTGTCTGCTTTGAATACAGACACAATAGAATTTTAATCAGTGCTCGCCGCTAATAAGTAAGTAAGTAATAAGGAGTAAAAAAACTATAAGTTGACTAACTGACCCTATCTAACGCCACACTTATTGCCTGTTAACAATTAATCTGGGTTAATTATGAAAAAAGATTTAGAATGAAAATATACTTTAATTTAGTTTTTTCTTTATTTTTGTTATGTTGGCAAATTTAACACTGTTTAGCAAAACAGGGGTCTTGGATTTTTTACAAGTAATACCTTTTCATAAATTAAAAATTTAAGTTTGCAAAAACATCATATACCTACTTACCAGTTTAATTTTTTTACAATGTCATACAGGACTAGTAAAACTAGGTAAGAGTATGAAGAAACTTTAAATCAGTTTGAATTGATTTAAAATATTGATTTAAATCTACTAAGATTTTGCAAATCATCATTAATTCTTAATATCTTTACGAACTTAATGACTGATAACATGCTACAGCACTTGTTTAAGATAGTTACAATATTTTTGATATAAAACACAAACCTTGCCCATTGTATAACATCTTTTGGGTCAACATTGGAGGAGGAGGAAAGTGTGACGTCGTTGATGAACCCGGAGACCGCGTCGATGATGCTGCGGTCGCTCGGCGGCTGCGACGGCACCGTGAGCGGCCCGCCCGAGCGCGAGTGCCGCGGCGACTCCGCTGACATACTACTGGTTTATAGCCTGGTGAACATACCGATATCTATTTTGAAGTGTCACTGTATATCAAACAATATAACAATAAACACACCTGCACATTAGACTACCACAAAATCAAAATTCCCCAATAAACAATGAACTTTATGTCCATCAACTAAAGTTGAACATTTATTGAAGAAATTTGACAGTTTTGGCAGGTGCAGGTGTCTTTACCACATCTAGTATATGAGCTCTAGCGTGCGAATACCAGACACAATAGAATTTTAATTGTTATCGGCCACCTGGTGGTTGCTCGACACTTGAGAGGATATGCGACAGTGAATGGTTATACTAATCTTGTTACACTAACTTTAAAGTAATTATTAACAGGTTTAATATCATGTGTTTTGTCATATAATTAGTAGTGCAAGGCAAGGCAACTGAGCTAAAGTACTATATACTTCAAAACAACAAAAAACCAATAAACTTGAAAATGTTGTGATCGGTAAAAGTTGTTTCACATAACCCTTTAAGTTTCTCTTATGCAATTACAATAAAATTACAAATTTAATTATTGTTTTAAAATTATAAGTAAGCAAACATCATTAATGATTTTGATAGAATAAACAAAAGACATTTGGAATCAACCAACTCTGTTTCTCAAATAGTGCTTATGTAGGGTGGGTTGTTGTAGGAAATTATTTTTTGAATTTTTTAACCATAAAGAAGCTTAAGATATAAGATAATAGAGTAGGAATGATATTTATAACCATAAATAACATAGTTTTTGGTAATATAGTTTGAGAGCCCGACACTGCCATAAGCTACTTTAAATCTTGGCTAAATTGAAAAATAAAACATCATTAGTTTTACCTGTTACCATTACTAGCCAGTTTAAAGTTATTATTTATTTTATTATTTATTTAAAATATATAATGATTTGTTACAAATTTAAAAAAAATTGAATAACAACATGATTAAGATTACATACATCTTGCTGGTTATAAAAACAAATAAACATAGAAATGTAATTATTTTGGTTTTCATCATATAACATAATTATTTTGTTTTTTTACAGTATTTATATTAGCTATGTTTTTACTTTGGTCGCTAACACTGTGATGCGCTTGACTCTATTAGCAGAATAGCAGTGCTTTGCCTATACATATGCAAGTGCAGTATGTATTATCTTATTGTTTTATCTGAAATTTTACACTTTGTTTTTTGTTTATATATTTACCTACTGTTTTTGCTTATGATGTGTGTGTGTGTGATGCAGTACCAAATAAACTTTTTATCTATCTTTCTCATCAATTACAACATCCTTAAGCAGTATTTTTACAAGATGTTAATTGCAATTGATTGAATATTGACTCAAATGCTCTTTATTCCATTTCTATTAAATTTAATAAGTAGTGAAAAGCTAAGTTTATTATTATTATTTTAATTGAGTGGTTGACTGTAAGTGGAGTAATTTTAAAATTGTGAGTAGCTTTGTTGTACATAGCCTAACTTCAGAAACTATAATTTAGTGGGTAAAAATTGTTTATGGAAAGTATGTTTGTTTTATTTGTTAATTATAAATGTAGGTACAAAAACGAAGAGAGAAAGTCACCTGACCCACCAATCTATTAATTTCTTGATAAGCACTATTTTTTATTTATTTTAGTCAATAATTTACAAAACTACCAACAACATTTAAAAATAGAATCAACTATGTAAGATTAACTTAAAAAATACACATTGAACAGGTAAAACAAAAAACAAAACATTAAATACAAGGGTTCTAGAAAGTATATTATGTAAATTGGCAAACAATAAATAAACAAGGGCATCATAATGTTATTGATTACATAATTGTGAAGGATACTCTTACACTCACCTTCATAAAAATCAATGATAGAATGTACGATCGCTTCCACTGTGTTGTTGTGGAACAGCTGGCTGCTATGCACAATAGCAATTTGTATATGTTTATGAACAAGACAAGGGGCCGAGGACAAAGGAAATCGATGCAACTGTTCAACTGCTAACTCCTAAGGTCTAAATCTACCTCAGACATTCAATAATACGAAAACATACCTGTCCTACTACTAACTTACCTTCTTGAAGAGAGTAATCTTCACTTTAGCTCCATTTTTTTCATAAAAATGCAACTGCGTCGTTACTGCTGGCAGTCAAAAACAATGACGTCACGAGAATTTAAAATAAAACTTCACTAAACATCACTTTCATACGCTCTCATTCATTTCTAACTAAACACTTTTCAATAAATAAATTTCGAATAAATTAAAGTTATATACAAAATATACAACGATTCACGAAACAGATGATTTGAATGACAATACTTGACTTGAACATACATGCATACACCCACTTATTATTATAGAAGTGTGTGTTTTGCTTCTGTGTGCATGCATGCATACCTCTCTGTGATGGTGTGCACTGTGGTGTGGTGTGCGGTATAGATTGTGTTATAGATAGACGTATTTTGTTTTTATTATTGTTATTTGTGTGGGTGTGGTGTAACGTGAAATGAGAGTTACGTAGAATTGGCCCGTTTTTATAGATGACGCTCTTGTACGACCGACTCGAACGCGCCAACGATGTGTATATGTCCGTTATGGTAGCGTACACATTATCTAATTTACGCTTGATTTTATTACGCTCTTCAATAGAGCGCGTATAAAGCACTAAAAACTAAATAGTGCCTCTCAATAATTGTCATTCAGAAGTCTTTTTGAATACTTATCTCCGTTTCTTTTAGAGCAATCATTATGAAACTTTGCAAGGAATTCTAATTTAGGTTTAGGTTTAAAGAATTTATTCTCATAAGAAATTTAACATTTCACTTAAAATGAGATACAGTGTAGTAGTTTCCGTCCCTGCGGCAAACTCGGAAATGTGTAGACAGCGCTTTAATCTAAAGAAGAACTGCTCTCTATTGAAGAGCTTAACAACAAACACGTAAATTAGACCGTGTGTACGCTACCATTACGGTCAACCGAGACGGCATCGTCGGCACCTTGAGAACACTGTTTTTAGGAATATGGAGTAATCTAGATATTAATTATACCCATTTGTGTTATTTTTGTTGTTTAGTTTAAAGTTACGGGATTTATTCTTGTTAAAACCTTTGACACTCAAAATTACTTATTTTTATTACTCGTATATTTAAACCACCAGGCCTTCCTTTCTTATTCCCGTATTTTGAAATTTTCATTGGATATTTATTTCTTTTTCACGAACGTTTAGTGATCACGTCGATAATAAATAACTAACTGACTAAAAAGGCTCTGGGTGCCAAGTGCGAGTTTCATTTGCTATTCGATCACGTTAACGAAAACGAGCAAAATGTTAACTCTTCTCGCCACCGCCAGCCAGGAGGCGCTGCTTCAATGCTATACTAATTTTCGTTTTCGTAAACGTAATCAAATGAATACGGATAGTAAACAAAACTCACATTAAGCACCGACCGAGAGTATAGCTTACTTACAGACTTATAGTAGGGAGACGAGGGGGGAAGCGTAGCCATGGTATAACATAACGTAACATACTCTGTGTGATAATGACAACCCATACTTATACCTCAAAATCTTTTTCGTCTGTTTAGAAAAAAAAACCCTAATAAAAATCGGACGGAAATGGCAAAAATAAAATTCAATTACTCTTACAGTTATAAATATATAATTATAATATTATTAATTTTGTTAAAGATGAGCTCAAGTTTTATAATAAAACCAAATATTTTGTTTATATGTGTGGATGATTTGCGATATCTAACGGAAACAGAAATTAATATGCCAAATATTCAGAGATTGGCGGCAAAAAGTATAAACTTTAAAACAGCTTTCGCACAAGTAGGTTGTATTTATTTTCACTTTGTTTGTTCTAAATAGTAGGTAGGAGGTTATTACTTTAACGTGTACGTATTTTTATTAAAGTTTTAGACATACTTACATAACATCATCGATCAATTAAGTAATAAACGATCCGGAACAAAAATGCATCTCGAAAGTGGTCCTGTTTGCACATCATACCTAATACATTTAAACAAATAACAAAATCTGAAAAAACTGTGGAATAGGTATAGCATCAAAAACTTCAGCTTACTATGAACCTTAAATCTTAAAAATAAAAATAAAATTAAGGTTGAAAATATTTGTACACTACGAGGAGCTCGACGACGCCGTGGTTAACGCGCCCGGTCTGCGATTGCTAAGGTTAAGCAACTTTCGCAAAGGCCGGTCATCGGATGGGTGACCAACAACTTATCACCTCGAGCTCCTCCGTGCTTCGGAAGGCACGTAAAGCCGTTGGTCCCGGCTGCATTAGTAGTCGTTAACAACCACCAACCCGCAGTGGGCCTGCATGGTGGTTTATGGCTCGTTCTCCCTATCCATCCTTAGGGGTAGACTCGTGCCCCAGCAGTGGGGACATAAAATGAGCTGCTGATGATGATGATGATGATGATGATGATTTACCGTCATCGTCACAAACGTTTTTGTGGCTCCGTGGCCCCAAAGTCGCCTACCGTTTTTCAAGCGCTCCACAGTGCGGTAAGAAACCCTTTTTTGTGTCATGTAGGTACTTTTTATTGAAACTGTTAGTTTACATTATCCTAAGCGCAGTGCTTATTTTAGAGTGCATATTTCGCTTTTCACTGAGAGTTGATTTTCACAAATTGTTGACATATTATGTTGATATGGGGACATTTATCAGGACTATTATTATAACAGCACCAAATATTTAAGTTTTTTTTTTGTTCTCAGACTCTCGGAAATATCCAAAGTTTGATTTTTTTTTTCTTCAAAACTACAACTCGTATCGAAGTCGGGTTTGGACTGCAGTGCTTAAAATGATGTAAACTAACAGTTTCACGAATAAAAAGTACCTACATGCTCAGAACAAATAAAAAGTTTTTATTTGGTCTGAGCCTACATGACACATAAAAGGGTTTCTTACCGCACTGTGCGCTCATCGGGAATCTAGTACTTAATTAATTTACTTTTTGTTGCAGCAAGCGTTATGTGCTCCTAGTCGCAACTCAATATTAACAGGGCGACGACCAGATTCACTGAAATTATATGACTTTTAAAGTTACTGGCGCCAAGCAGCCGGAAATTTTACAACATTTCCGCAGTATTTCAAAGAAAATGGTTATGAAACATTTTCAGTTGGCAAAATTTTCCATCCGGGAATAAGTTCAAACTTTACAGACGACTATCCTTACAGTTGGTCTCGTAAACCCTATCATCCTCCAACCGAGATATACAAAGACGCGCCTGTTTGTGAAGATCAGATAACTATGCAACTTCAGAGTAACTTAATATGTCCTGTCAAAGTACTGGATCAACCCGGAAAAAGTTTACCGGACTTACAATCACTCAATTTTGCGAAAAAAATAATAGCACGCAAAAGTATGGCTAAAACACCTTATCTACTTGCAGTGGGTTTTCACAAACCACATTTGCCAATAAAATTTCCTTTGGAATATCTGGGTATGTATGAGATGTGTGTACGTAATTGAGTGCCCTAAAAAAGGCCACCGAAGGGTCCGTTGAGTTCTCGTGATTCTAAGGATACCGAGTGGTTTAGTGGGTCAGGTAGACCATCACCCATTTTTTTCTGGAGTTTGCTTATTTCCTCTGATGGCATTTTCAGCGTCACCGGACTTTTTTGGGAGCGACGAGAAACTTAAAAGGGTTCTTCAAGCCGTGTGATCGAAACACCGTCAGAGGTTTTTAGAGGGAATGGCATCAAGCATTAGTGCGTGCCCCGTTCCCGGATTGGGAGCAACAAACCGCTCGAGGCAGCTCCATAGCGAATCACAGTTGTTAAAAAAAGACACTCATTGAGACGTTATTTAGTTAACAAGTTTGAGGCCCAAATAAGCAGATTATGCAGATCGTTACTAAGGCGGAGTGGTCTGGATAGATATTGACACTAGCGTATATCGCTTTCAGTGTAGACACGCCTACACATCAACGTACCACACACAACTGTGAAATTTCCTCAACAGACTTTAAACTTTATGCCTAATTAATATGGTTCAAAATGTATTGAAGAAATTTGACAGTTTGAATAGGCTATGTGCAGGCGTCTGTACATAATTCACATTAACCCTTTCACGGGTAATACCGTTTTAGATTTTCATTGGTTTTCAATCTAATTCCAAGTGCATAAAGTTCAATATTTGGTGGCAACACATGACATTGCCTTCAAAAGGGTAACAGCTATGCACGATGACGACAGTACTTGGCAGTACTTCTTCGAGCACTCGACAACAGTTGTTAAGAGCTTGATGCTTATTTTCTTAGGTACCTACTAAGAACACTTAGGACTAATGCGCTACCACACCCGGAGAGAGGTGGACCTGTCAAATCAAGCCGCGTTTCTAGCTTTTCCAGGCGCCCTCTGGGTAGCGCCGGCCCTAGCCTTTGATCAAGGTAGAGCTAGATTGTATATTGGCGCCCTTTGATCGACGCTTTCACATTACCTATTCGAACTCCGGTGTTGTGGTATTTCGCGTTTGGCATTTTGACGATCCTAGCCACCAGGCGCTTTGAGCGATCGCTCCACTCTCTCTACCCTAAGGCCGGCGCTGCCTCGTGGTTTTCGCTGTCGTCAGTTGTCACCCGATTCAAATGCCTCTGAGAAATAGTAGACATCGCTTAGGCTACGTGATGCCCTCTCCTCTGCCAATCCCTACAAAAACTCTGGGGATTCTTTGTTCACTACGGCTTGAAAAACAGGAAGCGCTTCTCCTTCATATCAGCAGGTGTCGATAAGGCCATAGATATAGAATAACGCGCTTCATTTTAACTTTTCGACCTCTGAGAATCTGGCTATAACTATATCTCTTATCAAAATCAGTTAAAAATGAATCGAATCCTGTAATGTTAAGCCCTTTTAAAACTCTGTCGCGCCGCTTCTGTATTCGTTTATGCATAATGAATAAATAACATATACTTTAATATTATCAGGGCAGCAGCCTTTGCCGACTGTAAATTATTAACTAATCTTGTTTCACAGATAAAATTCCTCTAAGTAAAGTGAAGCCACCAAAGTTTCCAAATAAACCGAAAGACTTGCCACTAGTAGCATGGCATCCTTGGACCGATGTGCGCAAACGAGATGACATAAAGAGTCTGAATTTATCATTCCCGTTTGGGAGGATGCCTACAGCGTGGACAATAAAAATAAGGCAGAGCTATTACGCCGCTGCGCGATACATCGATGACTTAGTTGGAGAACTAATACGTTCAATCAATCTAGACAATACCATAGTGGTTCTGACGAGCGATCACGGTGAGTTTTTATTTTACATAGCTCATTACTATTCGAGTTATGATTATAAAACAGCGTGAAGCAATAGGTTTAATTAAGCCTTAATTGTTCCACTATAATTAATTTAAATGTATTATTTAACGAAATAAGTACGGTCAGCTTAAAAATATAAAATCACCACTGTGAACTGTGGTCAAACACATACAAACATTTAGGTAAAATAAGTCTTAACTCGTAACTATTGTGTCTATTTTGGCTTGAATCAAAAAGTTTTCATACAATCTTTGATTTCGTAAATTACTCTCTTCACTTAAATATTTTTGAGTACGATAGTAGCCCTACCCGGTGTGTATTTTTTGTGTTTCAGGGTGGTCACTAGGTGAAAATGGACTATGGGCCAAATACAGTAACTTTGATGTTGCACTGAAAGTGCCATTAATAATCTCAGTTCCTGGTTTATATCCCAAATCAGTGTCGACCCCTGTAGAGCTCGTTGACATTTTTCCGACACTAGTTGATTTAATTGGACATCATGATAAAATACCTAAATGTCGTGGCACAAAGGACCTTATGTTATGTTTTGATGGAGAAAGCTTATTTCCACTTATGAAATCTAATTATTTTTATCAACGTAGCAATGTATATGCTATTAGTCAATACCCAAGACCCAGAGTGTATCCTCAATCAAATTCAGATAAACCATGTTTGAAAGATATAACAATCATGGGCTACAGTATAAGAACAAAGAGGTTTAGGTACACAGAATGGATATCGTTTAATAATACAATATTTACAAGAAATTGGAAGAAAACTTATGGCTTAGAACTTTATGACCACTTTCTAGATCCAAACGAAGCATATAATTTGTTTTCGAATCCAAAATATAAAATTATTATGCGTCAATTATCGAAATTATTAAAATCGAAAGTATCTTTATACAATTAAAATATATTATTATAATAAATATATTTCTATACAAATGTAATTAATTAAATATCATGCACCCCTAAATAAGAATTAATCCAAAAAAAAAGGTATATATATATGTTAACATAAATAAGAATTGCGACGGTTTTTATGTATACCTTATGACATTTACAATTATTAGGTACTTTTTAGAGGCATATATTATAATAGGGACTATCTTTTATTTCTTTGTCACAAACATAAAAGACTATTTAGTTGTCTGTCATATTAATAGTATACTTAAACCATTAAAGATTAAATGCAATAAGTACGATTAAAATAAAATGTACATACTTATCTATACAAACTGGAGTCCACATTTCAAACTAGCATCAAATTATAATGTTATTTTCTAAAGTTTACACGAACACTACACATTTTAATAAAAACAACTTTTACTAACAAATGAGTAGATCCATAAAAGAAATTTTAACTAAATAAAATTATAACTCAATTTGGTATACCGCTGATGTGCTTTCTACAGTAAATATATTTAAATATACAAATATTATAATACACATTAAATTTAGTACCTTATCACTGATTCTTGGAGAATCTCATAGCATACTGGCGTTTAAAGCTACATTTATAATGCAGTCTTGTTGAAAACACAAAACTTATGATAGGCATCATACTAGACTTTTTTCTTCTTCAGGCACTGGTTTTCTAGACTTTTCTTCCATTTCTACCTGTTTGAACCTGGCGTATAGTGCGCTGCTTGCTAATACAATCACGTTGGATGTCCACCAAAGGACATTTTTAGATTCATTGAACCACTGTGTGGCTATAACAGTCTGTGCACATGCCTTAGCTGTGCCTGATATATTATGTGTTAAAGGTGATGTTACCTGAAAACCAATTATTAAAGTTAAAATGTGGTTCAATTGTATAATATAACATGGTTATTAGCTTGTCAAAGTCTTGGTGTTCAGTTTACAAATAGTAATGCAATAATAAAAAAAATAAGTCACATATTGTAAACAGATAAATCTGCTATTTACAAACAACAATAAAATATGATCTGAATAAAATGTTATGAATCTTCCTAAATTTATACATAATTAAATATTACTTTAAACCATAAATTACTGTACCTTTATTTGTAAGGATGTAACATATCCGATAGCAAATCCACACAATCCGCCAATGAGCATTTGAAACCAGAAATATGTGCTATCAAAGTTTCTATAATTCCAAAGGGCATTCAATTCACCATTCATTACTATTAATGGCAAAAATAATATTATAGAATAAGCATTGTTGTAGTATGACAGGAGCCACACTTCCTGATTTACGCTGGGGAGTACTTTCTTAGTATATATGGAATAAAGTGAGAGCATGAGAGAACCAATGACTCCATAAATGGTGCCCAGTAAGGAGAACGAACCTGAAAAATTGAGATAGGCTTGTCAACAAACAATTAAGATAATTTTACAAGAATATAGGTTTCAATAATAAAAAAATAAAAGTATTATAGTAAAGTTTCATGTATTATAAAATGAAAGTTAGAAACAAGTCATATGTCTGAATTAGTTTTTAAATATTTTCTTATTATGTTTGTTTATCCAGGTTTATCCATAATTCACAGCAAAATGTCAAATTCCAATCATTATTTGCATATCACATTACAATATTAGAAATGTAGCAGCAAATCAAAATTATTTTTGTCTTTTAGTTTTATTATTTTTGACATTCAAGACAGACTGAATATCAATAGCGAAACCACAGACAGATCTCTAATACATACACTAACAAGTTACAGTAACAGTTTCAATAAGACTCTTACCTAGCAAACTCTCTTGGTCTACCCCGAGATAAAATCCAAATATAATAAACCCACAACACATAATGCATTTGGATGAAGTTGTTTGTTTCAGTAGAATCCAACTAAATACAACATTAAATACAGTTGTAAGTGATCTCCCAACATAATAAAATGGCACTCCAACATACTTTAGGCATAAGTTATTAGTCGATATCATCAAAGTGAACATTATAGAAAGTGGAATGACCTGAAAAAAATTAAATTGTTACTTCAGTATAATTATTTGGAGGATCATAACATGATATAAAAAGATGTAATTAATCTGATTTTACTAAGCAAGAGAAACTTTACTAACAAGTCTTATGTACATACTTCAATGTTTTCTTTATTATTTACTTTTATTTTAAACATGATAATCAATACAATGCTGTTCTAATGTCTAAAATCTCCCTTGATTTGATATTAAATTGTTTCTGATATGACCATTTTTAAATTCTTGACATTTTGAAATTCAATCCAAAACAAACATCTTAAAGTGTACACAATAAGTTCATTTATTATTGAAATGTATGCTTATGGGACATAAGTGTGCTTAAAGAAAGTTTTCATACTAGATACATAATACAATCATAATGGCACCGCGAATATTGAGCCTTATCAAAGACTGATAATCTGCTACAATAGTAATAAGTGTGTAATTTAATTATGCATTTAGCTTGGTTGAGTCATATCTAAAATGGAAATTGTATCAGTATGATAACATTTACCAATGATAATGATATAATAAAATAGGACACACTACCTTTCTTACAACATCTACACTCCATGGTGATCCTTTTGGGAAAATAAACACTCCAGGTATTCCACCAGTTTGGCTTAGAGTGACACATATTGTAAATGATACAATACACTGGAACCATGTGATGAACAATGGAGCTTCTAATGCCACTCTATCGCTGCTCAACAATGCCTTATTTACAAATACAGTGGCTATTGATACAATCCTGAAATCAAATTGCAGCTATTAAAACAAACTTAATGCTGAAACCTGACAGCTTTTATTGTAGTTTAAAAGTTTTTTCAAACAACAAAAAAAACTATACTTATATAATTTTTAGTAGGTTTTAACAATTTACAGAAATAGTGTATGAGTATTTCGATTGTCACATATTTGTCATTTTTATGATACTGTTTTAATGTTTATAACTATAACTAAACTAAATATTTAGTGCTACTGCAGAACTCGGTCAGAGTTCCAAAAAACAATTGATTGCAAATATTAATTAGTAAATGATTTATATTTTGATTACGGTGTACAAAACTAACTTTTGATATTAATATAATTTTAACGTTTCTCATGCTAACAGTAAAAGTTAAATAATGTAAGTATATGGAGAACTCGAATAAAACTTTTGTTTATTCTAGACATTTAGATTTTTTTTTAATTTAGCTTTTGCCCTATTTGTAATAAAAACCGAAAATATAAGTTAGCACACAAATCTTACCAGTAACAGCTAACAACAATCAATATTTTAATATACCGGGAACATAAATCAGAACGTGGTTCCTTCATTATAACAGATTTTATTATTTGTATTTTTCTCTTTTATTGTATCTAATAAAATGTAGTACTAGAAAACAAATTTATAAGAACGAACCACGGGAAAACACATCAGATTTTTTTAACCAACGGGACCGGACCACACTTCTTTGCCGTACCACCTAAACGTAGTGTTAAATTCTCTTGGGACCACCACCGGCACAGACAGGCGGCGGGGAGGGAGGGGAGCATAGACTATGCAAAGATAATACTACGTTAGACCACGGTAATAATATCTACAGTATTGTAACTCGGCCCTATCTTTGAAATAAATGCCTACAGTCGCGCGGTACGTAAACACGCGCTAGGGCTGGGCGTATATTTTCTTTGGCTGGGCTGCCCACCTACAACAATATTTTAATTACATCTGCCTACTTTGAGTTTCTTTATTTTATTTTATTCCTAAAAACTATTTAAGCATTATTTCGTTAAATATTGTTTTGTCAACGTCACACAAACGTCATTTTGAATTTGAGAAAAAGAGACAAAACAATGATGATTAACTAAATAAATGAATAAGGGGTATATTTTTTATTGTAACAAATAAAATACGTTCTATAAATAGGAAGTGTTCTATAAAAAAAATTATTTTTTGATTCGTTTAAAAAATTAAAATCAATCAATCGTTTAATTCAATAATGTTTCCAAAAACCTACAACCCGGAGGTTTTAACACGAGCGTACCTACCGTATGTATCATAAACGAACCGCCTATAACTACCTAGTTTACTCGTGTATCACTTTATTTTATAGTCTTACGTAAGTAAGAGTTCCTTCGGAGTTTCCAGGTAATCTAAAAATGTTATATCTGGGTGCATTATTGACGAATTCATGCAACCAAAAACAGCATAATATATTCTACTATTGATCCTCGCCATAACATATTTTAATCAAATCACACTCTCTCTGCTCTCGAACTCTGCGAACAGCAAAGTGAGGCCGGTTTTTTAAATGTGTGTGTTTAAACGGGTGTTGCCATGATAATTCAATTACCCCAAAAGTACAAAAATAACGTTACAAATTAGCAACATTATTTTTAACGTTATTGGTTAATAACGTTATCATATGATATAAATAAAAGTGATCCATTCCGACGTAAACTGTTGGTAAAAAGTGGTGGCGGTAGGTGAAAAGAAATGGAAAAAGTGTTTCAGGAATAAAACTTGTCATTATTTATTCAAATTATTTAATTAAAAACCTTTATGTTTAATTAATTTCTTGTATGCTTCCTTTTACTTTCTTTAATCGCTTTGCATCTTTGACTTCATGTCAGGTCCATTTTTTCAATTTGCTATTATACCGAACCAATTTTGATAACATAATTAAGGGATGAGACCCACCCTTAAGATATTTATTTATTTTTATAAAAGAAAGAGCAAGCGAGCAGGCGGGTCACCTGATGGAGAGTAATCACCGCCGCCCATGGACCCCCGCAAAACCAGAGGAATAGCAGACGCGTTGCCGGCCTTTATTTAACGAAAAAAAACACATACTTAATCAGTTCACCAACAGCGAAGACATCGCGTCGCGTATTCATAAACATTAAAAAATACAGTCGAATTGAGTACCTACCTCCTCGTTTTTAAAGTCGGTAAAAATTTACTGATAAGCATTACAAAAAGCAAGTAACGTTACGTTGCATGTCACAGCACAGACGTCACAGTACCCAATAATAGGGTAAACAAAAACACTTCATAAAGGCAACACTTGTGTTTCAAGCAATGACGTCTAAATTTTATTTTGATTTATTGAAAAATATTGGTTTCCGAATTACTTACGTGTGAAATATGATTCCATCCCGCTTTTTATCTTTTAAAGATTGATTCTTAAACTCTTTCACAACACAATTCAGCATTTTCACAGATAAATTTATGATTTTTCAAAACGACTTGCTCCCACGAGCCGCAGACCTACACTGACAAGTTAAGGCGTAGTTTCGTTGTACGTGTGCGCGTGTAATTGTGTATGTACACGGCGAGGCGTAGTTTGACCCGGCCTCACTTCGCTGTTCGCAGAGTTCTGTCTTAACTTTTTATTTGGTCTGAGCACGCTTTATGTTTAAAAACAACACGCCGCGGCTAGTCACTGCGGCACATTCGCGACTGTTGCATGCCGAGCGCATGCCGAGACCCGAGCGCGTAGGTATAGCTCGCGCTTCGTCCGTTGTATGAAGTTACACTACTGTAGATATTATTACCGTGGTTAGACTATATATAATGAGGGAGGGCACAATTTGACGTACTGTTTTTGGCAACTGTTTGACAGTTCGTCAGCACTTATCCGCACGCTGAGAATTTGAGCTCTGTGATTTTTTCTGATTTTACGTGAAATCGTGGATATTTTTGAGAAATAGTGCTTCAGAAACATGGTGACATGTTCATTATTGATTGTTGTATAACACAGCGACATAACCCCGAAACATGTTCATTTCACAGATAAATTATTCCAAATTGACACCCCCTCGACCTAGGATTTATTTTTGCCAATGCGCTTCGAATTTTAAGCACTAAGTGTGATAATTCTCTTCTATAAACATTTATTTATGCAAGAAGCAAAGATCGAATACACATAATGCAGAATTTACGAATATTTTGTGTAAAGAAATAATTTTCGTTTTACACTAGGGCTGCGTCAAGATATCGATATTTTGTGTCCACTGTCTATCACGCGGTAAACGAATATGTATTACTGTTGTTAAAGTACCTATATGATGTTTAGATTTGAATCACCTAAGAATGTTATCCCATTTAAGCTACTTAGGCAATCCATCTTACGAAACGAAATTGAAAACTGTACAAAGCTAACTTTGAGAAATTACTTATTAAGAGTGTTTACGCCGCACACTAGCGCCGCCAATGAAAAAAAACATATCTAGTAATTAGAGACAGAAAATTAAATTATGCTC
Source organism: Eudonia mercurella (assembly GCA_963082485.1). Taxonomy (NCBI): domain Eukaryota; kingdom Metazoa; phylum Arthropoda; class Insecta; order Lepidoptera; family Crambidae; genus Eudonia; species Eudonia mercurella. Next base: position 3,700,125 of record OY720027.1, on the reverse strand, counting down.
AACAAACTATTTGAATGAAGTAATTTAGCATTTTTACGTCACCTAATGAACATCTGACATGTTGTGGTTTAGTTAAATAGGACATTACTGATAAAAACTAATTATTATAAACTTATTTTAAACTTATTATTAACAAAATAATTATTTACCAAGGGCAATGAGAAATGTTAAATAAATTATTTAAAATATCTTCTGAGTTTTTCAACAATCGTAGTTTCAGCCATGCAAAATTCCATCCCATCCTATTTTAGTTCCCTTAATACTGTTACTAATTAATATTATCGATATCGACATTAATGTAAAAAGCGACATGACATACATAACCGACACGCATCATAAACAATTTTACACACACAAATGTCATCCTATTTCGGTTTCGTTTGACAGCTCGTGTTTGTTGCTCTATTCCGTTGGTATATTAACTTTATGGTACGTAATGGCATTTTTTGTTTTTATTTTTTGGTGCGGTCCAAAACACACCACTTTTCTAAACTTTTATACATTTTATTAAAAATTATGAATTAAAAAATACCGTGTAAAATTATTAGCTTATAATTATATATTATGATATCTAATAGTCTTTATTATAAATAACTCATAAAGTCTAAAGTGTTTGAATAAAATGTAAGCAGCACTGGGAGCGAAACAAAACGAAGATAAGTTTTTTTTCACTTTGCTCATACCGCTACTGCGTCTTTCGTGTGTCCGTTAAGCTGGCGTACACATGGTCGATTTCACGTTTCTTGTTATGCCATCTTTTAGTGCGTAATTAGAGCGTAATTAGTGCAAACACAAAATAATTAGTGCCTCTTTAGTTTAAGAAATAAACACCTTTTTTAGTGTGTACGCTGGCAACACGATCTTGTTGGCGGCGTACCCGTGACCGTTATCGAAAACTACTTATATTATAGCATTCATAATTTACATGCTTAGAATAATAACGCCTTGAAACCGAATAGGCGCAAATCGGATGTTAATGACGGTAGTTGTTGACATTGAATGGGCGCCTTTGGCTTTCAAAGTAAATAGTGTTGAGTAATATCGGCGGGCTGGTTAGAACCACGATAGCTCAATTGGGATGGGCACCTGACCCGGTATGTCAGAAGGGTGCAGGTTCAAATCCTGCTCGTGGAAATTTTTTCAACATTTGTGTTTTTGTATATTTTTTTTATATAGTTCCACTGCGTTTTCACATAAACAATTTATACTGACAGAGTCAGAGTCACGCACTACTAGTACATATAATACATAACAATTAAAAAATAAAAGTTCAGTTTCTGTAAGCACTATTGTGAGTACGTTATCTCTTGGATGAAAGTTTTTTGAGTTTCTTCATTTTGGGTGGGATTAGGAACGGTACTTTTTATTTTGGTCTTTGAAATACCTTTATAAGTTTCAACTTAAAGTATGATTTAAATGTAAGTAAAAATAAATTCCTTTCGATATAAGCACATAGGCCTGCTTCATTGCAGTGCTGCAAAGATAAATTTTGAAGTAAGTTGATTGAAAGGTTATTTCCATACAATGTTGCTCTTATACGCAACGCTAAAAAGAAATTAGTGCTTGGTTCACTGATCAGAGTGCCTAATGCGAGTTTAAATTACTATTCAAAATTTGATCACGTTGATAAAACGAGAATTTGTATGGCAAAATTTTAGCTCTCCTCGTTTGTTACCCGAATGCTTAGTGCGAGTTTTATCACTAAAAAAAGTGAAAACTAGACTTTAGTCAATTACAATATGTTGATTTGCATCTGCGCCATATTCATAGCAGTGAATACGTCGGAAAAAAAAACATATTTTAAAAATTTGTAAATATGCAACAAAAGTAGGTACGTATGCGTAAGCGTAATGTTAGGCCACTTTACGTAAGGTCGTCGACCTAAAACTAAAAATACTTTTAACACCGAGCAAGTAATAAGGAACCGATTAATTAATAAAATTGGTGTAAATCAGAATAGCGACCGTGCCGCCGTCTGACGAGAATTAGCGGTCCGGACCATAGTAGGTAGATTAGAGTGCAGCGGGCGGGTCGACGACCTTACGTAAAGTGGCCTATGCTTACGCTTACGCATATGTACCTACTTTTGTTGCTTATTTACAGATTTTTAAAGTATGTTATTTTTCATTTTTTTTTATAATTTATTTGTAATAAGTATAAGGAATATGACCACTGCTATGAATATGGCGCAGATGCAAATCAACATATTGTATATGTTAACAAAATTGGTATTATAACTTTTTAAATACAAATCGTATCAAAGTGACATAAAAACAATAAATTGGTATTGCAATATTGAGATCTATAATTTTATTCAAGTTAATATTTATTTAAATTTGTGAGTTTTTCTAGGGCAATATTTCTAGTTTGGTTGTTCGTTTATATCAATATTACACATGCTTTAGGGTAAAAATTTACTACTTTTTTTATTTTTCTCTAACTCATTGTATTATACTTACGTATTAATTATACTTATTTTTCTTTAATAAATGATTTAACATGGATTTTTTATATTTGTTAACTTTCTTTCTCTTTTATCTTTACTGTCATGTTAATTCATAAAAATTAGGAAATTTTTATGAATTAGTAAGGGTTACCCTATAAAAAGATAGGTCTTTCAGAAATGTGAGATAGCTATAATACTTTCTCGCTTCAACTAACAGGCCTCTCCAGTTATATATACAGCTTCATGTTAAGCACGTTGTCTTTTGACGCCAGCTCGAATGTCATTCTCAAGTCTTGTTCGATATCTCCGTTCCTTTAAGAGCAATCCTTATGAAATTTTGGGTAGCGCGGGCACATAATAATTAGGCACTATATATGTTAATAAATTTCGTTGCTATAATATAAGTAGTTTTTGAGAACGGTCATGGCATGGGTACACCTGCTTGATGGTGATGGTGATCGTGATGCCAGCGTACACACTAAACCAGGTCTTTATTTCTTAAACTAAAGAGGCACTAATTATTTTGTATTTACAGTAATTACGCACTAATTATGCACTAAAAGATTGTATAACAACAAACGTGAAATTGACCATGTGTACGCTACCTTAACGGACACGTAGCCTGCGTTTAAATGAATAAATGTTGACAAAAAAACAAATTAACGTGATGTCATTAAATTTAAATAATAATAATAATAATAAATCTTTATTTCAGGCAACAAACAATTTTTAGTAATAGTAATAGTAGTAGTAAATGTTTCTAAATAAATATTTTTGATTTGATATAAAGCTTAAGTTGTACGAGCTTGATTTCTTTGCTTTTTAAAAGAAACAACTATAGTAAATAAACTATCAATCTGACATTTCTTTTGTAATTTTTTTGTCATTCATGTCACTGCTTCGAAGTTCGTGCACGCTGACGTCATTTATCAATTATAATTTTATCAAATTACGGACGTAAATTCAGACGAAAATATTAGATACTGCTTTTGAAGACAACGTTTTTCTAAGATGGCATCGGCGCCTGATACTAAAACTGCAGAGGCTGAAAGCATTGGTGATGCACCTGGTTTTGGAGACGAGATTTTAAAAGTGTTTAGTCCTGTAAATTTGCTATTATCGGCAATAATATGTTTTTTTATATATAAACTTTACTGTAAATATTTAAAATCAACCATTGATACACCGGTGGTAGAATTGCCGAAGCTACGTAAGGACATGACCGTGGCGGAATTGCGGCAATACGATGGTAACCAGCCTGACGGCAGGGTGCTGGTGGCGGTGAACGGGTGGATCTTCGACGTGACGCGAGGACGCCGCTTCTACGGGCCCGGTGAGTGCACCTTGGTGCGTCGCTGTTTATTAATAGAGCTAACATTACGTGACTCATTTAAAGTAATCTTATTTAAGTAAAATGTTAAACACCATGGCTTTGAATACCGTTAAGAAATTGGTATCGATACTTCTGTCAAACAAAGATACCGGTAAAAAAAAGTACCAGTAGGCTTTGTATGCTTATTTACTGTTACATTAACTAACCACCCTAAGTGTTTTGGCTAAAGCGCAATATGATATGAAATAAGTAACATTACTATTCTAGATAACATTACCTGCATTATCGGGACCAAATTACCTTTATAGAATTACTTACCAATGTTTATAGTGGGAATTTGGTGACATATCAAGCCCTTTTAAACACTGCTCATATATTGGTGCTCAGATATTAATTTGCTACATTTATTAGATAGATTGTGACATGTTATCTATCATATTATTATTTTAAGATGCAATAGGTTAAGGTTATTCTGTTGCTTTAATAAATAAAAAAAAATTAAATTTGGCCCCTGAACAAAAGTTATACAGTGTCTTTGTCAACCCACCGACCACCTGCTCAGTTATTTCGAATTTGCAGCTTCATCATAATTCCAAGGTTAGCAACACTATCATAGTTAATTTGCACAAAAATCCCGATGGGTATTACTGTGAGAGGGAAACCTCAGCAGGCCCCAATAAGATAAGATCATAGTTGATACTTTTATTTACATTCCCAGGTGGCCCATATGCAGCGTTTGGTGGTAAAGATGCTTCAAGAGGTCTGGCCACATTCTCTGTCACATCATCTGATAAAGAGTATGATGACTTGAGTGATCTCAACTCAATGGAAATGGAGTCAGTTAAAGAATGGGAAGCACAATTCAGAGGTAAATAAGAAATGATAATGAAATATATATATTTTTATTTCTTTATTTCTTTAAAAGGTAACAAATTTTGACATAACATAACATTTTAGTTAGACAGAGCCACGCTGGCATAGCTGGTAGTGCACCTGACCTGTTATGTCATGGGGTACAGGTTCAAATCCCGCTTGTAAATTTATTTTAAATACTTTCAAAAAATATTTTACTTAATCAATTCTATTCTAAATGTTTTATTCAATTTAGTATAAAAAAAATAAGTCTATTATTATTATTAATTCAATTCTACTGGCAGTTGGTTCAATGTATCATTTCTTACAATGTATGTAATACCTGCATAAACCCGAATATAGCAGTTATGGCACAGGGCGTAGAAACCCAGAGATAATAAACATAGCTGAAAAACACCCCATGTCTGAGATATTATTAGGGTTGTCTGTTACTAAGTAAACTTGCAAAGTGGTGGTATCTATCGTTAAATGTAAACACTATTTAGAAATAGATAAAATGATTGACAATACGATTGGGTAACAATTTTATTAATAGAATATATCAAATAGGTGTACTTACCTATTTTAGATGACTTATAAACGTTCCCTATAATATTGATAACCCTGCCAGTGTGGAGCAGTAGACAATTCTTTTTTCGTCTAAGTCTATACAAGTGTATTAAGTCCTATACCTATGATATGAGGTACAAAAAACAATTATATGAAAACATTATCTCTCTTTTAGAAGCTCTACTTCTAAAATTTTACACACACTTTACAATTATTTTTGGGAAACCTGTATTTGAGGACCTTAAATTATCATTACTAATTTTATGTTTTACATTATGCTAGCTGTACCACTTATTTTTACTTAAGGCTCCAAAAAATATAAATGCTTCATGTTCCCTATTGATCTTCAACAGGCACAATATGTCAATTTTATTGCATTAGTTTTTAACCATAAGTCAAAGGCATAAGTTAAGTTGTAACTAGGGATGAATATAGTGTGAAATATACTGACATTGACAGAGCCTTGCTTATTATGATGTTCAAAAATATTTGCTATTTGGAGCATCCAATAAATTCTCCATTTTAGATAACAATTGCAGCCGTGTGCAGCCACAATGTGCAGATAACTTTCATTTAATAGATAAGATAGGAAATTTGACACAACGGATAATAGCCTTTAAGTAGTATAGAAAAGAATACATTTTAACTTTATATCCGTAGTGTCAAATTTTCGCTTGGTTCCTTTTCAATCTAGGCAAGTATGCTACATACTAGGTCGCATCATCACTTACCATCAGGTGAGATCGCAGTCAAATACTATACAAAAACAATGTCTCTTTACAAACACTACGCTTTTATTCTATTCTTCCCAGTCTTTAATGCTCTGAACTTCATACATACAGAAATCTAGTTCTGCACAGTGGGAGCAAGTGTAAAAAACAAGATAGAATTAACTTAATTTGATAACATTACAGAGAAGTACGAGTTGGTCGGGCGCCTGCTAAAGCCGGGCGAGGAACCCACTAACTACTCGGACGAGGAGACGGAAGAGACCGACACGTCCGCATCAACACCCGCAGACAAGAAACAGAACTAAGCCATCTCGCCACAGCTAAGTCCACCCGCTGCTGTCAGGGGACAACAAAGTTCATCACAATTACAATGAGTGACCGTTGTACCCATTGCATAATGTCAGTGGGGACAACGGTCACCATTCCTGCGATTGTTGTTGTAGTAACACTTGAACATTGCATTTGTAATGTTGTCCGCAGCTTGAGAAAATCATCACAATTACATTGGGGTACTGCTGTCCTGTTTCTGCGTTCATTGTTGTAGTACGGTCAGCAGCGAAATTCGCTGAATGCTTCAGTACAGTGTACAGTGGCATGTCAGCAGAACTTTACTAGCTGTGACAAGCGCCTGGTAGATTCTATATTGTTGTGACAAAGTACTATAGTGATCAGCGATTTTCGTCGTTGACTGTACAACTACTGTACATTTGAAGTTATAACTTTGACCGCAGCTAGAGGTCAAACACTTAAGAGCCCGTTTGCACTGGCGTTTGCTCAGCGTGGGTCTTTTTGAAAACTCTACAACAAATAAAATAGTTTTTCTTCTGACCTTTCATTTTTATAGTAACTATCTTTTTGCAACAAAGCTGTCTGTTATATTTCTCTTCTCGAACTCGTCAGAATCTTATTTAAAAATGATTATATCGAAACATTTATACAGCGTCTACAGGACGCTAGCGAAGCCATGCAATGACGCTTCGTATGCGCGCCGCGACGTCTGCGTTGATACGTTCGACGGACGCGGACGCCTACTCTGAGCAAACGGTGGTAAACAGGATGCCTTAGTATAAATATTGCATTTATACTGTTATATGTTTGTTATACCTTAGTATAAATACTGTTTATTCCGATGGTTTATCTAAATTAACAAGCACAACATGTAAATTTTTCAATAGATGGAAAACTTATCTTACACTGTTAAGAGATAATTTGCGAACCTATTGAGAAATAACGATGTTTTGGTCGTTTTATTTTTATCAGTCACTCTGACTGCAGAACAAAGACGACCCTACTTTTCTATTTCAAAGCGTCCAGAGATTCTAAAATGATGCGTTATAATGTAAATATTTGTATTGACGTAACATGCGATAGTCAAGTGTAGTGAAGTTTCTTATTGGATTTTATAAAGATGCCTGTTGGCAGAAATGGTTGCGTACTAAAAACAGACTAAAATTATGATAAACTTTGCAAAACGATAAATTTTCCGAAGAAGTCATGTACCCTTACTGAATTTCACAAGAGTAACATGCAAATTTTGTAAAAGCCTGGCCTAACGACCTTTGTCTAGTAAAGTCAGAAAATGTAAACATTTACATATTATTACTTGTTTCACGCAGTCAAAGCGTACCCAGTACCCACTATGCATAATTATTTCATTGTAAAAATTAACTATGTATATTTTAAGGCAACGAATTCCAAATGTTACAAACCATGTACGATGTCCGTGAGCCGGTAAGATTTTATTGTATATATCAAATCTATTGTAGCATGTTTTCAACTATTTATTATGGCGATTGTTTAGAAATATATTGTATACTTACAGTTTCATAAATTTAAAGACTGAGTGATGGCATATTACTTTAAAAAATATGGTAGTATATAATCAGTTATGCCTATATAATTATGTTTAATTGCACATTCCCAGTTTGGCTTAATCTAGATTCGTGCCAACATTACTTTCATTGCCTTGTTGCCCTGTCTATGTGACTGATTATTTTCATTTTTTATTAATGAAAAGTGAGAGCAATGTGTAATGCAGGCAAAGTTTAATTTATTTGAAATTTAATACATTTTACTTTCAAAATGGCAGATTGTTTGCATATTGAAAAAGTTATCATCCATTAGAAAAATAAAAGTTAATATCCTATGCCTATTACTCCTCACATGCATATTATACCTACTATTGACAGTATTTCACAAAGAAAAAAAGTTCCATTGTCGTACTCAGAGACAAGAGCCTTTATACACCCCATACTAACTAATACAATACTAACTTCATACCTACTTTCTCAAACCAATAAGCCGATATCAATGAAACAGTAAATTGAATTGTAATTTGTTCACAACAAAATTTGCGTAAATATTATATCCATTTTAAGAAAAATACTGATAGGTATAAGCAAACTTTTTTAAACTTCAAATCGTGTGAATACAGTAGATTTTTTTATTATCCTTGAGCATAGAGATGTTTTAATTGACTTGTTGGTTTGAAAAATATTGAACTTTATATAGGATACCAGAATGTAGAACCGCTCTAAACATTCATGATTACTTAGCACCTATGATGTTTCATTGTAAAAAACCTATAATGACGACGTTGTTAGCACTTTTCTGGAATAAAAAATGGTTAGGCGCTAACGTTGTTTGTCTCTGACGATATCAGTATGTTTACAGCGCATGTTTAGGTCGTATTCTGTTGTAAATCGTTTACTTTTGTAAAATATTAAATTTGCTTAGTACTTACATATAACTGGGTAAAATAAAACAGCGTGGCAACAATGAACATGTTTTTGTCCTATTGTTGTCCTAACTATTTGCATTATATTGGCTTTGTTACGTTTCTCTGCTCTCAGACTTAACTGTACCAATGAAATATATTAACTATGTATTAATAAAACATACTATATAACTGTTTTCAATGGAAACATTCAAATTATTCGGAGACTAATGATCTGCCCCCCAACCGCCTAACACTCTCGCTTTCGATCGCTTTGAAAGCGACGCCCTCGCCTCGCTTTCTAATATAATATCGAAATATAATATCGAATAATATCGAAAGCTATAGCCTATAGCTTTCGATATTGCTTTCATATTGCTTTCAAAATGACAAGATGACGCCTCCTCCTCGCCTCGCCTTTAAAGCGATCGAAAGCGAGAGAGTTAGGCGGTCGACCCCCTGGGCCTACTATTCCCTGGACTTTGGGTACTTAAAAATTGTTTATAGTGTAAATACGTGTTGCAATTTAAAAAATATATAAAAAAATGAAATTTGCATAATAGGTATAACGTAATTAATGTGTATGTGTCTTAAAAGTGAGTCTAAACCTTTTTTTCCAGTATCGAGTGAATTTGAATGAGATTTGGTTGTGTCCGCGTGTACGTATCTACACCTTTCTTTGTTGTATTAATAATTCGCTTACTGCACGTAAAACTGTATACATGCATACTAATGGTTACAATTTTTATCTTTCTTCCTTACTTACTTTAATGCATTCATTTTTAAATGATAGTACAAAATAGTTTCGTTATTTCCAAACTGCCCAAAATATATATTTCATACGATACATTATTTGTTTTAACCCTTTAACAGGCAGTAAATAATACTTAGTTGTTATCTTGCATTGGTTTTCAATCATAATATTAAAAGTGAATAAGGTTCAATTTGTTGTGGTTCACTGCCTGACGAAGAGTTAAAATGCTATTCGTTGTTTGCTATTAGATTATGTTAGTGAATAAGGAACTCCCGTTGTATGATTATTATAGAAACCTGGGTTTGAGTTTTCGTTTTTCCTATCATATAGGTTTCGTCCTGGTATATGTTACAAATTGTGACGTTTGCTACTTAAAACCAAAGCTTTTGTGCTTTGAAAATCGCTTTTTAACATAAATATATTTGATTTGTATGAGGTTGTTACATGCTGTCGACTGATATCCATCATAAAGGTATAGTTTTAGATTTGTATTAAGTTAAATTTGTCAATCGCCCGGCGGACCAAACCTATGTTTCTAATTATACTGTAGTTCCTGTCCAAAGGAATCAATTTTATTTCGGAGCTAGTCTTACTTTACTTAAAATGTAGCTTTTATTTTGTGTTTTATGAAGTTCGACGTTGTAGGAAGGTCTCCCCAAATTACACAATTCTCACTGTGGGCCGTGTCGGAGCTTTTACACGAGTAGGCGCATTTTAACATTTTAACTGGTACAGTGTAATATACTTTTCATTGGTCTTCAATATTATTGCAATGGAATATGCAATAATATTGAAGACCAATAAAAAATATTTAACAGATATACAAATAATTTTTCGGTTAGCCTGCACAGAGCTCTTCGTGTCTGTGTCATCACGCATTGTGATGAAAGTGCGCCTAATCACAAGGACACATTATTCCATACAGTGAGAACTGTAAAGAGGCAGTAATTTTAACTTATCAAGATTAACTGGAGTACTCTAAAAGCTCTAAATTAATAAGAAAATTGATAAAATTGAAATCTTATCAGGATTTTAATAAACCAAATATTAAATTTTATAGACTAAAGTTATGTTGTCAGCTGTATCTTTTTTTATAAATTAGATTGTGATTGGTAGTTTGAGTCTGGTTTTAATACGGAATGTCAATTTTGGTTTTACCTAAGGCGGGAAGTTAGGATTACCTTTAGGGCGGGCGTATGCTTCGTCAAGCGGGCAGGGCAACCGTGCCGTGATCTCGCTTGATTACGACGACGCCCTTAGTGTTATTTGTTTGGAAACGAACAATACCACTGCAATTAAATCGACTGGTTTGTTAAGGAAATGTACAAAATCGTGGCATTGTTGAACGACGCCGTCAAATAAATGTATTATTGTACAGCACTGCAAAATGTTATAATTCTAAATAACTTAAATGTTTATTTTAACACTGTCACTGATTAAAGCGTTTTATATACTTGTAACTTTTATTTCAATAAATAGTTAGAGCATTTAATGAATCTTTACAGTTTTTATTTATTCATTATTAAACATGTAGGTAACAACAATTAGACTAAAGGCTATAGCCTATATAGTATATATATATATATATAGAATATATGTTACGGCTAATAGCCGAAGTGCGGCCACATCTAGTTTTAGCCGGATACAACTAGGTGCAGCCGGCCACATGCGGTTAAACTTAGATGTATCCTACTCATTTTCGGTTAGAACTAGGTTTAGCCTTCATCATAGCGGCTAGAACTAGGTTTTCAGTTCAGTTAAGCATTTTTTATTGAACATCCTTTATTATTATTACACCAGTACCGCTTATAACAGCCATTCAATTCTCTGAAGTATTGCCAAATGTGAAACTATATATATATATTTTTTAGGGGAATAAGGTAGGGGCTTCAGCACAACAGGGTTCGCCCTGGTACCATGAGGCGCAACGTTAGCGATATGACATGTTTACACCCTCATACCATTTAGCCCTCGGCACGTGCTGACCTTGGCATTGAGTCATCCATCTAATCCATCTAATCAAAGACAGAATCCACATTCATAACAAACGGAATGAACGAACGAACGAACTTATTTTCCCGAGTTCCTATGGCCATCTTCCAGCTCCATCATCAGACCCTGGTTACCATCTAGCACCAAAGTACTCGTCAAGACGAATCATACAAGCCCAAACTCGATGGAGTTGTGTCGTTTAATTACAGAGTTCCTATGGCCATCTTCCAGCTCCATCATCAGACCCTGGTTACCATCTAGCATCAAAGTACTCGTCAAGACGAATCATACGAGCCCAAACTCGATGGGGTTGTGTCGTTTAATTACCGAGTTCCTATGGCCATCTTCCACCTCCATCATCAGACCCTGGTTACCATCTAGCACCAAAGTACTCGTCAAGACGGATCAAACGAGTCCAAACTAGATGGGGTTGTGTCGTTTAATTACTGAGTTCCTATGGCTATCTTCCAGCTCCATCATCAGACCCTGCTTACCATCTAGCACCAAAGTACTCGTCAAGACGAATCATACGAGCCCAAACTCAATGGGGTTGTGTCGTTTAATTACCGAATTCCTATGGCCATCTTCCAGCTCCATCATAAGTCCCTAGTTACTATCTAGCGCCAAAGTACTCGTAAAGACGGATCAAACGAGTCCAAAACTCGATGGTGTTGTGTCGATAAACTACCGAGTTCCTATGGCCACCTTCCGGTTTCATCATCAGATCAGCTCCATGTCATAATAATTTTGCATTGTCATCCGATTTACACATGCATGCAAAATTTCAGCTCAATCGGTAACCGGGAAGTGGATCAAATTTAACTTGCAAGATTTGATCACAAACATCGGGACAGGTGAAACTAAATAAAAGCTTGTAAAAAGCACAAGAAATTTGAAAAGGACAACCTTCCATATAAATTGCCCATTGCTCTTTCCCACCTTTCCCTATCGCATCTATTTTTTAGACATCTGACCTATTTGGACTGTGTGTAACCATCGATGATATAGTTACATCTTCCATCTCTAATATGTCCTTAAGAAAGCAAACCAAGTACTTCTAAAATACATTGTTGTAACAGTGAGTAAGCTCGGCTCGATGTTAAGGGGTTACCCCCTTAACATCGAGCAACAGGAACAACAGTTTATATTGATCACATGATTATATTTTTTTAAATTATTTAATTACAGTAAACTGAATAAATATCATGCACCTATACTAAGAATAACTTAAAATATATATTATGCGCAGAAGCGGATAGGACGTTCCATTAATATGTGTGGGAGGGGAGGGAAGGAGGGCGCGCGTGAGAGCGCCGGGGCTCGGTATATTACAGCATCAGGTATACACTACTACGACTGCAATGAAGTTGGGGAGTTGGTTGTGCGGGGGCGGCGACGCAGCAGCTTGGCCTGCAACACCTACTGCATCCGTATGACGTGCTTTATGGTGTTGCATTTTGGCACCTTGCACTCATCATTCTGCAACAATTAAAGTATGTTGTACATTATCTGATCGCTCTGTTTTAATATGCGTGCTGTTACATGTTACATCAAACTTAGAAGCTTTATGAGAAAAATACAGAATAACTCATTTTAACAGATATAAATGGCGACTTACTATATTTAACCGTTACTGTAAAAGACGACCTACATTTAAGATAATACCCAATGGCACAATTAATTAGTCTTCTGCATTACATTAATTAAAACGTTATTTATGCCGCTGTGATGAAATATCGGAAACTCCTAAATAAGCTTTCCATTAATGGTAAAAATCACTGTACCTCTCTGTACTACGAGTACCAGTGACCCCAAAACTTTAAAAATAAAGAGTTATAATATAAGTGCTGTTTACCTGGCAAGTTCTTGCATGATAGCAGCACAGACCGATAAGCTGTTTGCAGACCGAACAATCGCGTTCCTTTTTTCGCTTGCAGATATGAGTATGGAGGAACACTCTCTTCATCTTCTTGCAGGAAGGTTGCTGGCACTTGCCGCCTCTGCAGTGGCACGCGTGCACCAGTGACTCAGTGCACCGCTCCAAGGCGAGCAGCCTCGCCTGCTCCGGGCCAACCTGCATCACGTCTTCCGGGGAGGAGACCACGTGGATGTCCATGCCGATCTACAATTACATAGCATGACCGTTAATGTCATAATTGCATAATGTCAGTGGGGACAATGGTCACATTCCTCCATGGTTGTTGTAGTAACACATGTACATTGCACCCGATATCATTGCCTCGCCTCACGAGACAGTGGCCGCGGCCGACGCCCTCAGTAGTCATCTCAGTAACGCTATAAGCGAATCGTCCCGGCGGGTTGTAGTGACGGGTGACCATCGGCATCGCTTCAAACTGCCGGACGATGTGAGGCAACTATTGAGGGCTAAGAACGCCGCCACGCGCGCGTACGACTTCACAAAGTGAATGATCTCGTATATACTCGTATTTTGGCGAGGAATAATAATTCGTGATTAAATAAATAAAAAACTCGCTTGCACCACATAATTATACAATAAAGCAGTCATTAATGTTAAATATATGTAATACTTAGGCTACCACCACAATTTTTTATATCAATGCAATGTAGGTACATGGCAATAGGTAGTGCACAATTTATGAACGCAGCAGAACTTAAGTACCACTTACTGTGTTCATGATTGTGAATTTGAGGTGCTGACATTACGATCTATTTCTCGAAACTGTTCACAGCTTAGAGCAGTTGGTTTAATGCTCTGAGGGCCAATTTCACCGTCCCGAATAGAAACCGAGTTTCATAAAACCTAGTTCCGACTAATCGAGTTCAAAACTGAAACTGAACCAAGTTCAACTTGAACGACGTTTAGTTTATGCCGCTGAAACGCAAACTTGAGAGCGGAACTCAGTTTAGCGCGTAATCTCAGTTTAACTCGAATTGATCGCGTTTAATTTCAGCGGTGAAATTGGCCCTAAGGTTCACAGTCATGTTCTTTACTGCGCTGCGTTCATAAATTGCGCGGCAGTTTTCTCGTCTCGTCCACGAGATATGTCGCGGCCAAAGAAATCTTTGGTCGCGGCGTTCATCTTAGCGCTGCTGGACAGCTGGCGCTTTAGCGCTTGCGTATTTACGGTGTACTTAGCGTTTACGTTGTTTTTCTTAAATATTTGTTTGTGTAAATAATTTATTATTTTTATTATATAATTTTCGTTAGTTTGTTACCTAGCTATTGTTTGGATTGCTTTTTATTTTTATTAATGAGTGTAAAAGTTAGGATGGAGCCAAGGCAAACAAAGCGCGGTCCTAAAAATTCAAGTAGTTAAAACAAGAAATAAGAGCTCTACACTGTGTCTTCACCATAATACAAATTCTTAATTTAATTGATTTATGTATTCTTAGTACCTACGTAAGAATATTTTTTATTCGCATTCGCACGGGTACAATGAAAAAAAGGTTTGCAGGTAATATTTATTGATTTTTAATTTTAAAAGGAGCTCGATGGCGCAGTTGTCAACGCGCCCGGTCTGCGAGTGCTGAGGTTAAGCAACTTTCGCAAAGGCCGGTCATCGGATGGGTGACCAAAAATTTATCATCTCGAACTCCTCCGTGCTTCGGAAGGCACGTAAAGCCGT
This sequence comes from Eudonia mercurella, assembly GCA_963082485.1. Lineage (NCBI taxonomy): Eukaryota > Metazoa > Arthropoda > Insecta > Lepidoptera > Crambidae > Eudonia > Eudonia mercurella. The sequence goes on along the minus strand of OY720027.1, from coordinate 3,685,123 downwards.
TGGTCCCGGTTGCATTAGCAGTCGATAACAACCACCAACCCGCACTGGGCCCGCATGGTGGTTTATGGCCAGTTCTCCCTATCCATCCATAGGGAAGGCTCGTGCCCCAGCAGTGGGGACATAAATTGAGCTGATGATGATTAAAAGGAGGCAAACGAGCAGACGGGTCACCTGATGGAAAGTAATCACCGCCGCCCCTGGACACCCGCAAACCCAAAGAAATCGCAGATGCGTTGCCGGCCTTGAAGAAGGAGTTGGATCTTGAGGAATTTAGAGGGGGGAGGGGTGAGAGATGGGCCTCCGGTACTTTCGCTCACCGGACGAAACACAACAGCAACGAGTGTCATTGTTTCACGCCGATATTCCGTGTGTGTGAGAGGGTGGTATTACGCCTGGCGATTCGGCCCATTTCGTGCTGCAACGTAGCGTGGCTCTACCACTCAGACAGTGTCACTCATGTACCACCACCCAGGGGTCACGTGTTGGGTCTCAAGGGTAAACACGGACGCGAGTAACTTTAACCCCCAAGCAACGCACTTCCGATCCCGGTGCAACACTGTCACTTTTGTAACATTAAAAAAAATTGCAAAATATGTAATAAGTAGGCTGAACCACCAAGTGCAGAGGGCACTTGGTGCGATATGTCACTACTAATAGTTTCTGTTTGAGAACGTATGTGTCGTAGCGGTTTTGTCGCGAATTAAGTGGCCACACTGGGAGAAAAATCGTAGTATTATTGGTCAGTTGCGCGCATGTGCAGAAGTGCCTTGGAGCCTAAAATAAAATGTCACAATTACTTGACTGACGTTGTGTCAGTCAAGTAATTGTGACATTTTATTTTATTGATTATGGGTGCCTAGTGCGAAGTTCATTCGCCATTCGATCACGTAAACGAAAACGTGAATTTGTATGGAAACATTTTAACTCTTTTCGTATGTCGCCAGGAGGCGCTTCAATGCCATACTAATTTTTGTTTTCGTAAACGCAATCGAATTAGTACGGATAGTAAACAAAATTCAGACTAGGCACCCTGCAATACCTGTTGCACAAAATACAGTGATATTAGTTAAAAGTAAAGTGTTGCTGCAATGTTTAGAATGTTTCTTGTATGCATTAATATAACTCCTACAAATTGCCTTGAATAAAACTTTAACTTTAATTTTTTTTATTTAGTATGTCACTCATAATTTCATAAAACAAGAATACATTCGTTCTATTATATTATAATATTATGGCTATTATTTTTTATTCATTATGAAGTCAAATATAAACGCCTAAGGATATACTTAACCATTTATCTTGCCTATATTAGGAAGTGTTATAATTGTATACGTTACTGAAGTACTATGACTGAAGTTTTTAAACGCTCCTCCTGTAAAATTGCATTTTTGCTTATGAGACTGTTGCATGCCACCAGCGGCGGCGGCGGTGGGCGCGGAGGTGCGATATGTCGAGCTCGGACGTCAAGAACGTCTTGTACTACCTACGTTGTACCACGATACGCGCCCTATTCGATTAGTCCCGTTTAGCGATATAGTACCCAGTACGTTTTGTTTATATCATTACGTAATAATGGAGTGCATTGATAGAGGCGTCGATGACTTTTATTGCACCCTTATCAACTATAGTCCGTGCCAACATTATTTTCATTGCCTTGTTGATATTGATATTATCATGAGATTGATAATTTTCATTATTTATTAATGAAAAGTGAGAGCAATGTGTAATGAAGGCAAGAGTTCAACTTATTATAAATTAAAGACAACTTACTTTCAAAATGATATATTTTTGCACTTTGAAAATTATTATCATACATATTTTTTTTAATTAAGAAAATGAATGAAAAAAGGGACTTACTTACCTGTGCGTGAAGCTCTATCATTGTTCACTTCAATACCTGATTTACATATAGTATAATAATACTATGATTTAGATACGAAGGGCTTTGTCCGAAGGGATTAAACAAACAATCAATAACTTAAATCAGTGTTGCCAATGCCCAATAATCAAAATAGTAAAGTAACCCGAGACCATTGTTGCCAACTTTATTTTAAAAAATCTACTAAAAGCAATTCTTTAAAACATTTATTTGTATAGAATAACTATGAGTTTTCTAAGAGTATTTTTTTGAATTACATCGATAGAAATAATGTAGTCATGGCAGCATTGTCTTCTCTGCCTAATCCAGCTGGAACTGTGAGAATGAAGAAGTTCTAGCTTCATGCGGTTTCTTCCTCTGGACTTCACAATATTCATAATGCTAAAAGTCTTTCCACATCAGAATTTAAATGTGGCAAAATTAACAAAGAAATAAAAACTTTATAAGAGTAGAAGGTACTTATATTCGCGCCAGAAACGCGACGATATCATTAAGAGCGTTTAGGCCGCACACTAGCGCCGCCAATGAAAAAAAACATCTAGTAATTAGAGATAGAAAATCAAATTATGCTCAATAAACTATTTGAATGAAGTAATTTAGCATTTTTACTTCATCTAATGAACATCTGACATGTTTTCTGGTGACTCCTAGGCTAATGCTTTCCAACTTGCTCAGAGAGGTTTTGACTCAGTGATGAGATGGCTAAAATGCAACGTCCTCACTTTGAATGTCTCAAAAACTAAATATGTAGCTTAATCACTTAGGACAAGTAAACTCCCATCATCTGATCATAACATCACTGCCCACGGGTGCAGTGGTCCGCCCTGTGTGTTCCCTTGCTCTTGTCCTTCATTGGAGCGCTCTGACTGCATCAAATACCTCGGATCGGAGTCTTGATGGATCAGACGCTCTCTTTCAAACCTTACCTTGAGCTTCTGGCATCAAGGGTCTGAACTGAAAGCTAATTTACATATTTCGTACTTTAAAATATGCTGCTGACCGTAAAACCATTAAAATGGTGTATTACGCGCTGTGCCACTCGCTTTTAGAATAGTGCATCACCGCTTGGGGTGGCATTGCTAAAACATACATTTTGCCGGTGGAGAGGGCTCAACGCATTCTTCTAAAAGTTGCTGCAGGTCACCCATATCGATTCCCCACAGTCGACCTCTATAGGAACTGGAAAGTACTAACAGTTAGACAAACTTTCATACTTAAGACCGTACTCAGGAAGCACTCACAGGTTCCCTATGACCCCAAATTATTTAGGGATAAGCGACGGAAAACTAAAGTCTGCATCGAATCTGCCCAAAAAACTTCCTTCGCGCAAAGGTTCTTCCATTTCCTCGGTCCCTTTCTCTATAACAGGATGAATGCTGCCCTCCACTGTTGGGGGGTTATATAATTTCTCACTTCTAATTTCTATTATCATTCATCATCATCATACACTTAGAGCATTAAAGCAACAAGATCATACAGGAAGAAAATATTGTATAAAGTTTTCGACTGAAGGACTAGTATCCATGGTCATGAAAAAATAATAATAAAAAAAAATCATAGAGATAGAGACCTCTTGGCGGGAAAGTAAGGACACATTTCTGCGGCTTTGTTTTATTTTCTAAAATTTGTGTTATGTCGAATATTAATGTGAAATAAAGGTGGATTATTAACCGTTAAGTGTTCGTGAGTGTGCATGAGTGTTGGCAAATGAAACAAAACAATGTAACGTCACTTTTCAAATTCTCTCAAGAAGTCCGCCTGAGGACTTAGTAAAGCCCCTGCTAATGTGCTACCATGGCAGAAAACAGCAGCCATTTTCGTTTCGATTAGGGTTTCGTTGTCCAAATTGAAATCATTGTAGGTAGTCAAAATAAATTTCGTTGTATAGAGGTACATTACATGCTTTCACGGGAGTATTATTTGGGGTATGGTAAATATGTAAGTTTTTTTTTTATACGTAGCACGGCAAATGACTCCATTTCACCTGATGTTAAGTGAATATGGAATCCAGATGAAAAGCGTGAAAACAACGCAGCATCAGTTACCCTCACTCTGCTGGCCCACAAGGTGCCTCTTCACGCCTCGTTTGAAGGACCTCATATCATAGGAAGGAGGGAAAACGTGTGCTGGCAAACTATTCCATTATTAGTAGGTACCGAAAAAACGTAAAAGGTATCATTTTTTTAATCTTAAGCTAAAAATTGTTATTTTTACAATTCCACACAGAAGCCAAGAGATTATATATTATCAGTTAAAAGGTGTAATTCTCAGCCTGTAACCATTATAACATACAGTTTTTTTTGTTAGAATTGGAACTAAAGAATCCTCATCTGATTCAGATGTTGTGGAACTTTGAACAGAGGTGCTCCACTCTCATATTCTTCATCCTTATTACGGGTTTGAGAAGGAACATTATTGCTAACCAATATTTTGTACAGAACCATGCGCTATATATTCTGAACCCGCTTTACCAGTATTTACATTTTGGACATGAGCCTGTTGCATTGATGATAATGCCTGTGTATATCGATTCTTTACTTTTTTTATAACTAACACTCACTTTTTACCGACGCATAGATCTTAAGTCCTTTATTAAATCTGTAATTACTTAAATTTTTAACTAAATCTCTAAAAAAATCGACAGTGTGCCACCATTTTCAAAAACTAGTGATATAATTATCCACACTGAAAAGTTATACATCAAATTAGTCCATTAATTATTAATTTTAGTACTTTTTTGTCACGATTTAGCATCGTAGCAGTAACACAAACTCACCTATAGAGCTATTTAGAATTGAAGTTATTTAGCAGCTGCACCAGGAGTCGCTACGGTACTGTTAAGTACTATAGAAGAGCCATCATGATTTTTACAGAACAAGCTCCATAGCGATGTTGAGGGAGCTTGTAAGAAGACATAACGTTACGTAATGGTTGTGCAAGGTACTTTTATAGTGCAAATAGATCCTGTAATAGTGTTTTCTACACTCCTACAATACTAGTACTGTAAGCTAAGCCAATGACATGGTGCTGCTGTGCCCATCGGTCAGTGCTGTCCATAAGCTTATTAGCATCTGAGCGATATGCGGAGACACACGGACTCAGGTACAACTCTGCTAAGAGTGAGCTGCTAGTTTTCAAAACGAAATACAAGACCTACAAAGATCCGCCTGTAAGTAGTCAATGGCACTCCTCTCAAGCAAGTACAAGTTTTAAGTATCTGTGTCATTGGGTCGACGAGTCGCTCAAAGATGATGTGGACATTGAACGGGAGCGCAGGGCTTTGTGCGTTAGGGCTAATATGCTCGCCCGCAGGTTTGCACGCTGTACCAAACAGGTTAAAGTTACCCTATTTAGAGCTTATTGTAACTCTTTGTACACGTGTACCCTGATGTGGATGAAATATACCCAAGGAGCGTACAAGGCCCTGCGCACTCAGTATAACAATGCCTTCAGGGGACTAATGGGGCTGCCACGCCACTGCAGCGCGTCAGGTATGTTAGCGGAAGCTGAGGTTGATAGTTTCTCAGCTATCATCAGAAAGCGCATCGGTTCCCTAATACACCGTGTGCGTGGCAGCCCCAACAGCCTCCTGAAGACGGTCGCGGCGAGGCTGGACGTGGTCAGTGCGATTATGCAGCACTGGACCAGCGTCCATATCGCTAAAGACACTAGGATAAGTTACAATATTTTTTATTAGCTACTAACATAGAATTAAGTAAATTGTTACTAACACTATGGATGCAAATCCGAAATAAATGAATTTTCTTTATTTATTTATTTAATTCAGAAAATCAATACAAGCAGTATGTGGGTGACGGGGGGAAGAAGGGCGCGCGTGGGACTGGGAGCGCCGGGGCTCGGTATATTTACAGCTACAGCTAGGTAAACTCTACTACGACTGCAACGAAGTTGGAGGAGTTGGTTGTGCGGGGGCGGCGACGCAGCAGCTTGGCCTGCTACTCCTTCTACTGCTGCATCCGTGCATAGCGCATCCGCTCCTTTATGACGTTACATGCTAGTACCGTGCACTCATCATCCTGCAACAATGAAAGTATGTTGTACATATCTGATCGCGCTGTTTAAATATGCGTGATGGATGTTACATCAAACTTTGTAACTTTATGAGAAAAATACAGAATAACTCATTTTTAACCGACTTTAATAAAAGGAGGAGGTTATCAATTCATTTCATTCAATCAATGTTTTTTTTTTATGTTTGTTACTTCAGAACTCCGTCATTTATACACCGATTTGGAAAATTCTTTTTTCATTTGAAAGGATATACTTCCAGATTGGTCCCATTTTTATCAAAATCCAGTTCTGATGATGGAATCCTTAAGGAATTGAGGGAACTCCTCAAATATTGTAGGCATACCTACAGCGATTTTGGTATTTTCAGCAATAAGTCAAGCATTTGCATTCAGAAAGTATCATTTGATGAAGTGTAACTGATGATAACCAGAACTCCTCAATGATAAGTATTTCACGGGTGGCGATAACATATCTTGATTAAGATAGTTAAGCGACTATGACGTAGCAAAAGAAGACAGGCACCGGAACTCAGTTCTGATGATGGAATCCTTGAGGAATTGAGGGAATTCCTCAAATATTGTAGGCATACCTACTTATAGCGATTTTGGTATTTTCAGCCACTCCGGCTATAAATCCTTCCGAACTAATATTGTAAATGCGAAAGCTTGTTAGTTTGTTTGTCCGTCTTCCACTGTTGCCTGGAAGATATCGCTTTAAGCGATAAGGCCGCCTTTGTGCACAACAAATGTAAGACTTTTCGTGTATTTGATGTTTCCGTGTGCAATAAAGAGTATCTATCTATCTACACTGATGGAATTACATTAACAATGTCACACCAGAACAATGTTTCATTTGTGATGTAGTTTCTCTTTTTCTTCGCTTGTCCCATTTAAACGGACCGACTCTCTCATTTAGTCGGTGCCAGGCAAGGTAACTTTAACATTAACATTTAACGACATACTATAATATAATCATAATAGTACATTCAATCTTATGCATGAAATTTTGACTACAAACGCGGACTGTCACCGACTCCAAAAATTTCGTTGGCTGGCACCGGCTCCAAAAATAACATTAATTGTATCTATATATTATTCTAATAAGAATATAAAATTGAGTATAATATAGGTTAATTGCAAGTAAATTGAACAAACTAAACTACGCATTTATTTTTTACTTTTTAGTGCAATTTTTTCAGTCTAATTTTTTGGAGTCGGTTTTATTTTTTGTTAAAATTTTAACAGATCGAACTACATTTTAGATTAAGGCAAAGACACAATTAAGTAGTCTTCTGCAATATATTAATTAAAAAATAATTTATGCCGCTGTGATGAAATATCGAAAACTCCTAAAGAAGCTTTCCATTCATAGTGAAAATCACTGTACCCCGCTGTACTACTAAACTAGTACTACTAGTACTACCAGTGACCCCAAAAGAGATATAATAAAAATGCTGTTTACCGGGCAAGTTTTTGCATGAAAGCAGCACAGACTGAAAAACTGTTTGCAGATCGGACAAACGCTATCCTTTTTACGCTTGCAGCGTTGCGTATGGAGGAACAATCTCTTCATCTCCTTGCAGGACGGCTGCTGGCACTCGACGTTGCGGCAGCGGTACGCATGCGCCAGCGACTTGATACACCGCTCCACGGCAAGCAGCGTCTCCTCCTCCGGGCCAGCCTGCGTCACGTCTTCCGGGGAGGAGCCCTCGTCGATGCCCATGCCGATCTATAATTACATTGCATGACCGTTGTACCCATTGCA
>OY720027.1:3651877-3677248 GCA_963082485.1 Eudonia mercurella | reverse complement strand
CAATGCGCTTAAGCCAAATCCGCATAGAGCGGTTAGTTAATTTACCGGTAAAAATACGATACCAAGAATAACATTACCTTTTTTTAACGCTATCTTCGTTTGACACATGTATCGTTACCTTAACGGTATTCAAAGCTCTGGTAGGCTACTCTTGACGCTAACTCAATCTCAATACAATTCCAATGCGATTAATATGTATCGATATTGGGATAAGTTTCGCAATTTCGGAACGCCTCATTTTGATAATAATTTGTTCACTCAATTTCCACGCAATTTAATTCCAATGTGGCGCTATTGTCGCTTTTAAGAGTGTCATTTGAATTTTTTTGATTTGTGCATGGAAATTGATTATTGCAATTGTGTTTCAAGAGTAACCCTACAGCTCGTACGTAAACATACGATATTGAACGTACGAATTAAAGGCGAAAACTGGTTGTGTTTTTCTCAGTTGAAATGCTAGTGACACAGTCACGTGATGCTTAATTGCACGAACGCATAGAAAATTCAAACAAGTTGGGATTGATTTAGGAACTATACACGCGTTCACGCACGACTAGTTTGCATCTGGTGTGCGAGGTACCATTTTCAGACCGAGGATCAGGATATTATAGTATTCTGATGTTTACGAATGAAAACGCATCTAAAGAGCAGCCGGCTATAACAGTCCGAGCCTGGTACAGTCACGACAATTCGAAAATATTTTTGAAGGTGATCTTACTTAAATAAATTCATGTCTTACTTTACTTGGCGACACTACTTTAGCTAAAATTGAACACGACAGACGCGCTAACCAATGATCATGTAATTAAAAATACACTAGGAAATATAGTAATTTTTACACTATTTACAATTGATTTAAAGAAACGAGATTATTTTATATCATTCGAGAATTTTTAGTGTAATATTTATATCATAATTGATATCATCATCATTTATCGGCGTGTCGACATTACTTTTGAGTGATTATAAAAGGTCACGGTAATGTTTTTAAATTTTTCGATTAATTGGATAGCAAATTGCTAGGAACGTGTGAACAGTGTTGATTGAATGCTATAATCACATTATGGTACCTTGACAAGTGAGCTTTGATAGTGCAACATCAAAAAAATTGAGGTTAATTTTAAATTTTTCATTAATTGATTGGCAGACTGAGACTGAGTTTGACGTGGGGATTGCAAGAACTTTCGCGTAAATCGCGAGTAGGACAAGCGCGACGTTGCCGTTCCGCACAGCGCGCCGCGCCGGCGACTAGCGGACGATTGGCGGGCTGTCCTGTCGTGTCAGATGTTCACAAATGGCACTGCGCTGCGCACGTCTGTCTGCAGGTGAAAAGTGTTTTCGTATTCACCGTCCGACGCGGCGATATATACGTAAAAACCGGACTAACATAAAAAATAACTGCAAGAAGAAAAAACTGAAAAGAAAAAAACAAGCTCTACGATACCAGAGTATTTAAATGAATATTTATAAATATAATATAATTGTTTTTTATATAGTTGTTTAAGCAGTCGGGTTTTTTGTTTTATTTTAATAATTTGGTTTATTTCATACTTTTTAGTTTTGTAAAGTAAATAACCAAGCATTTCAAAACCTACCTAAAATAATTATATTAAAACGCCTTACTCCTTTAAGTCAAAGTCAGTAATGAAACTCTTGACGTCTTGTACTTTTGACTGACAAGATCTTTTGAGTTTTTTAAACATGAGAATACTCGTAAAATTTGCTAATATTCCCGAAAACAAAACACCATAAAACATTGCTGTAAATGAAAATTATTAACTACATCTCCGTCCATAGAAAAATTGGACATATACTTTAAATTCCGTAGACGAAGTTCGTTTAAAAAATTTTGATCGTGTGGTCGATTTAACAGTTTTTCGGTGTCAAGACTACTAATTAATAGTTAACCTGGCCAATGTTTTTAAGTTTTTTTGTGTTTTTTTTTAATTTTTTATATCCTATGTCACTCCCACTGTCAAAACAAATCTAACGACACCTCATATGCTAAAATCCACCATGCCGTTTGGGCTGTAGGGCGTGCCAAAGAACAGACATACATACATACATACATACATACACTCGAAAAACATAACCCTCCTTCTGACGCAGTCGGGTACTAAAAGAGGAGTCAGTAGGACGAAGGCGGGGACGAGCGGCAGGGCCTGACTGTGTACAGCTGCGCGAAGCAACTTCAGAGAGATGTTTGGCGCGATCTATACCTAAATTTTAATGTTTTTGATTTACTTTTGTTCTGTGCTATTTTAAAAGCAGAATGTGCCGTAAATAGCAAAGTGATTATTAGTCATTCTATGAATATAAATATAAACTGTTCTTTGTAAGGAGTAAGAGTAAAATTAAACAAAACTATTAAACTATGCCAAACATTTAAAGATGAATCTAACATCTAAACAGATTACTAATTACTTATACTTAATTAATACATAGAAAAGAAATAATTTCTGTTGCTTAATGTAAGAAATGTTTAATACAAGTTGATTTTTACATAAAAATCTGTAGTTTTAATTTGATTTTATAGCGTAATACCGCGCGGGATTGAGTAATCCCGCGGGATTGAATGAGCTGCGGGATTGCAATCCCTAGTTGGATGTCGTTGTGGCATATGCTGGGCGTTAATATGCAGCTACCATTTTTCATTGGTTGTTTGGTACATTAGGACTGAAACAGTTAATTGCCGATGTGGCATATGCCGAGTGTTCATTTGTAGCCGTGACATACCTGCGCCGACTGGCCGTACGCGGGGTGGTAGGGCGCCAGTGGGTGGCCGCCACCGCCGGGCGCCTGCATACGCGTATGGTGCTGTAGCGCGGTCCGCATGGTAGGCGCCTGCATACCAACGCCGACCCGTCCGCCGAGCGGGCCGTTTTGCATCGCCTGAAAACGCATGTGACGTCACTACGATGGACACAGTTGGTAGGGAGGACAACTTTGTCAAAAGACGCAAAAGGTTTCAAATAAATTAAAATAATGAACTTCGAAATCTTCGTTTTATTTCACAATACCGGTAATAAGGAAATACAGAATGCAATGCAAATAAAAACAAAACAGATACATAACTAGGATCAGCCATAATAAATTGGGTAGATACATCCCTATCGTCATATGACGTCATAACGTTGTCTTCCTAACAAGACCGTGGCGCCCGTAGCACGTTAAATTGTTTTTATTAGGGATGTCCATTACGGTGGAGCGTCAAATGTATGAAGAAAAGTAAATCTTATCATAACAATCTCGAATACTTTTTTTGGATATATTTTTTGACACTCGTTTATGGTGAAAAATGTAACAAAACAGTTTATTTCATATATTAACGTTGTAAAAAAAAAGTTTTGTTCAAAAATATATATTTATAATTTGTTCATATTAGTTAACTCATATCAACACATCGGGTACTGTAGTATCATATTATACTTTATAGTTATGACATCAAATAATATTTTTATTAATCTACTTTGTATCTAGAGTAAAATAAGGTTTTTTGTAACATACTTATAAACATTTTTTTTTGTTTTATTTAAACATTAGTTTAACATAAACGTGTAAATGTATAAACATATGAATAAAAACTTATTATCGAATCACATCACTAGGCGTCTTGATATAAAGACAACGGCGTCTGGGGCACGTAAAAATGTGTGGCCAGAATAACTTTGCTGTTTTTAAAATAAAGATAGACCTCTCTTGAAATAAAAATGTAAGTTTAGGGTTTTAGGTATTACGAACAAAGAAAAACAAACCAATTGTTTGTATATTTATTAATAAACAAAAACACAAATGTTGAAAAAAAATTCCACGAACAGAATTTGAACCTGAACCCGTCTGACATACCGGGTCAGGTGCTCTCCCAATTGAGCTATCGTTAGCAACAAAACTTGAGTTAAAAAACAAAACAAAAACATTTTATTAATAAACTTTCTAATTGGACAGTGTCTCCTATAAAAGACGAGGTGTGGCGTGTAGTGGGTGGAGTGGAAATGCTCAGAGAAGTAAGATTGGCTTTCAATGTTATTACAAAAACAAGTGAATATTAATTTATATTGGAAGTGAAAGTCTATTCTAGAACAAATTAAAGAGATAGCATGAAGGCTGATAGCACTGTACCTATTCATAAATTATTGCTACATTCAAGTTTATTTTTGTTAATTCCGCCAACTTATGAGCTGAAGCGTAGGAGTAACTAATGTTTGTTTATTTACAGAATAGAAAGTACCTTTAGAAGGCTTTGACTAAACTCTAATGGTCAGGTAAATTATTGAGAAAAAACAAAACTCACCTGCGCGTGCGGATGATGCGGTGGTGTTCCATGATGATTGCTACCCATCATTGTGGGCAATTGTTTGTTCACGTTATTGATGATCCCGCTGCCGAGCATACCCGCTCCAGTCATATTACTGTTCGTCACAATCATGTTGCCGACATTTGCGACGTTCATTCCACCTGAGAACGTAAAAACACGTGAGGTTCACGTCACACGACGCGTTGTGGCGCCACTGCAGCCAATTTTTAAATGTATGATGGGCTACAAGACAGTTAAATACCTCTCTGCTGCAAAGCTAAGCTAATTATCAGCATCAGTCGGTATAGAAAGAACTGTTTAGAATATTTAAATGAGAAATACAATGTTATATTTTATTTAATAACAACTCTAAATATAATTTATTTTAAGGTACACTGACAGAAGCAATGCTTAAACAATTATTGCTTGTGAATTAAGGAGTCTAGATCTAGAATACACAGAATGATAAAATTTTAAACAATTTGTTTTTTTGTAGAGGATGTTTTATGTAGTCAAATAAATTATACGCGCGGAGACGCGTGACCATTATAAATCTAGTAATTTATGATTGTTTTAAATTTTGGTTTAAAGTAAATAAAGGATAACTCACCTTGGATGGAACTCATTGGCATAGTTGAGTGTAATTGATTTGGATGACTTGTATTTGGCATTAGTTGTGGATGCATTCCACCCATTAGGTCCTTCGAAACAGACACATTTGGAGGTGACTGTAAGTTTGGACTCTTACTTCCTAAACTACTCAAACCTAAAGGATTATTGTGGCCTACTAAGCCACCTTTGTTGCCCTGTGAAAAGACCAGCACATAAAGCGCATTATTAGTATGGGATGTCAATATAATCATTAAAAATCATACAAATAAGTTGGTGTTAATTTCATCATTAGTATTAAATACTCACTTGTTGTATAAGGTGATTATTTATTTGTCTTTGCATAGCAGCTGTTGGGTCATCCCCATTCAGCTGTTGCTGTGTTACCATTTGTCCCCCAGGACCTGGCCCCTGCGCTGGAGGCTTGGGTCCTGTGACACCTGGCTGTTCGGCCCAAGAACCTCCCATAAGTTCATCAGGGAGATCCTTTTCAAGGTCGAACATGTCTTGTAGGTTTGAAAACCCATCTGAAACAGGGTAAACATAGATTAGTATAAAATTTATCATAGGATGATTTTAAAAAGACTGCTTACCTACATTTACTAAACTTAAAAGATTTTAAAAAAGGTTAATTTGATTTTTTATTTTTAAGTGCTTATTGCTGCACTAAAGCTGAATTAAATTAAATTAAAAAGTATAAAATAATTTCAAAAAAGTAAAACTTAAAAAGAAATGTAAATGTATGTCTGTAGTCTGAAAAGAAGCAAAACTAGAATTCTTATAATTTTTAAAATTTTATATAGGTACAAGCCAATATTGAACCTGTCAAAATTCTATAAAAAAAGCAAGCATTTCAAAAGAACCTCTTTTTTGAGAAATAATTAAAATATATTTTTTTAATCAATTTTCATTAAACATACTGACCCACTGAAAAAGCACATTTTCAAGTTTATTGGCAATTTTTTCAGTTTTATATTGTCTTGCTAACTTAAATGTAAAGAATTTAAATGTTGATGTCTCATTAATAAAATTTCATAGAAAGTAAGTTTAAAAAAGCCTACAGCCTACTTAACTAAATTTTAATATTACAATAATAACACCCGTTTGCACTAAACTTATAAATCGCAGTCTTTGCCTGCTTACTACCCGGTCAAGTTAAGTCGGCACCTGAATGTAAGCAACGTTTTCGAGCCAGGTGTCGAGTTAACTTGACCGGGTAGTAGTTGAGCCAAGACTTAGGCGATTCATAAGTGCAAACGGGGGTGAACCTTTTGCTGTCACTTTACAAAGAGTTTCCTATTTATTTTACCATTTTTTATTTTTTTTTGTCCTAATAAATAAATAAATAAATAAATAAATTTTTTTAAATAAAATATTCAATACAGTCAATTGGTTTGAGTCAGGTTTAGATAAGGCTCCCACATTTTTGGTCTTAAAAATTGTGCACATTAGGGTCCAGAAACCAAAGAAAGAATGAGATTTTCTGTTTCATATATATACTTGGCATTGGAACAATTTTGTTTCAGACAATTTTACTTATTAACTTATTTTATATTGTATTTATTGATATGGGCTTGTCAACATTTTATAACAACATCACTGTGTTTTGTTGTGATTGGTTAACATTATATTACATTTTTTTACAATCATTGAGATACATAGTAATTAGTAGACATATTCATTATGCTGCTTGAAACTTAACACAAACCCGTCCCACGCTGTAGGTATAATTAGTGGGCCACCTTACGTACGACCATGCGTACATATGGCATGCGAGAGTTTAACCCTGTTAGTCATACAATAGGTTAGAAATGTAAGACTATTGAAAAGCAGGGAGCAGTGGTTTAAAAGATGTGGTTTTAACAACAACAAAAATACTGTGTGTTCTTACAAAGTTGGAGCTAACGCAGTTAAATTTTCTTACTAAGTATTACAAATATTTTTTTGAGGTTAGGTTTTATTCATTTTCAAAAAGTATAATCTTTTAACTCAACATTTCTCAGACTTGGGACTGGTACTAGAGTTTAGTCTTTCTATCTCTCCCTCCTCCTCTATGTAGGAAAATCATAGGTTGTTAATGTATATTTCTTCTAATAACTAAATAAAATGTTATTAACAATTTTTTGATAATAATAATTGCTTTAAAACTTGTGTTATGTAATATTATTTTATAGTTAAAATTCAGGAAGTTTTTTATTTCAATTATTAAATTTATCATTGAATTTGATAACTTTCTTTTTCTTATTTCATATTACTACTATTACTTGAGTACATTTGAATTGAAACCCTACTAGCAAGTAGGGTTCCAAATTTACTATTTGTTTTAAATGCTCTTTCATATAAATTCATGCTTCATTATAAAACAAAAATTTCCTAAACCACATTTCTGAATGTATAAACAATAGCATTGGGAATTGATATTTGGTTTAGACGAGATATTGATACTTCAGCATGACATAAAATTTTATTCCTTGCAAATCATTCATAACTTAATATAAGAAATATATAGACATTTTTAACACATCAGAACAATTTTTATGCATGTTGTTTATCATGCAGTATTTAAAGTAGTAACAAAAACTATCTAATTTAGTGATCCTTCCTTATTTGTTACAAAGATGTATTTTTAGCAAAGAAATTTAATAAATAAATTCGAATATTGCAATATGTTAATATAATTGACATGCTAAGGCTAAGGCTTCCTTAACAATTAATTCCTTAATAAAAAAAACGTCTAGCAGCATTTATCTTTTTGCATGTTGAAAATACTATTCATACATTATCAATAATTATTTAACAATTTTGAAATTTGAATTAAAACAAATCTTAGCTAGTCACTTACTATAATACCTAAAATAACACAATTTTTTTTACAAAAACAAAGGCAAAATGAATTTGATATAACATAATCATGTAATCAGGAAAAAAACACATGGCCCTTACATATACACCCATAATAATTTTTTTTGGTACCAGTTATTACTTAATTCCTTATTATTAACAATTATTCATATTGAAACAATAATAGAAACATAACCTTTTACAAAAAAAGGCTAAACACTAATCATAAAATCTTAACAACAGAATATTACATACATATAAAAATCTAATGGACTTATACATAAATAAGCAAAGTTAGTAGTAAAATAAATTGTGAATTTGATTTATAATTAAGATAAACATTGATCCAAAAACCTCAGGTGTTTGAACTTATGTAGGTCAAATGCCTTTCAAATAATAAT
This sequence comes from Eudonia mercurella, assembly GCA_963082485.1. NCBI lineage: Eukaryota > Metazoa > Arthropoda > Insecta > Lepidoptera > Crambidae > Eudonia > Eudonia mercurella. The sequence goes on along the minus strand of OY720027.1, from coordinate 3,669,103 downwards.
AAACATAATTTATTCATTTAACTATATTCAATAAAAGTATTTCAGGAATAATTAACAAAATAGTATTAATAAAACTTTATTTAAGGTGGTAATTTTTTGTAAGATTCCTTTTTATTGACACATACATAAAATTGCAAAATGTTATGTTCCAATGATTTATGTTTTTTTTAATCAATTAGAAATGAGAATAGAATAAAGGTTTTATCTTAAATATTTATTATTTTAACTAAAATACAGATTTAAAATGAATAATAGTTAAAACTTTCGAGTCTTGCAAGAAAGTACATTTATAGTTATTTGGTCACTAAAGAAGCATGGTAAAATTATTGTAAAAATTCAAAAATGTAACACAGATTACAAAATAAATGTAATTTCCAATAATTTGCGAGCGTAGACATGAAAATACGACGCAAATCTTGCAAGGCGCTAACAAGAAGGAAGACAAAATGTCAAAATTCAAAGAAAGATAAAGTGACAGAGTTGCGGTTCAACACTTGCTAAAGTAGTAAAATATATCAAAACACTTACCCGTAGAGTCCGATGGACCCTGGAACATTTTAGGCCGCTTGTTAGGCGGCTCATCCCCGTGATGATCGGCCATGGCTCTGTTTACTAAACGTATGCCGTCGTGAATATTTCGGCCCGCCGATTCAAATAACACTTTTATGTCTAATATCTTGAAGAAATAACATTTTAGAGCGATTTGTCATCCATTATAACGTAATTCACCCACATCACGATCGTTCGATGTCCTTCGTAACATTGAAGGCACATATTATAATTTCTCACTCAAGTATTCGCCATTACAAAGCTCCGAATCGAAGAGCTACACAGACCCTCTCACCATCTTTCCGTCGGAACTAGCACAATAAATGAAAACAATATCACCAGATTTTAGCTACTTTATAAGACTTATTTATTTGATCGAACAACACGATTTTACTTAACACTTTAAAATACACGGAATGGTACAGTTTATGATAAATGATGTAAGAAAAAACAGAAAATTTACACGACAAATTCCGAAATTCTTCTCAGTCTCTCCAGCGCAAAATGGCGGCTGTTGATGAAAACTTTTTCTACGCTTGTCAGAAAATGTCGGCCTTTATAGAAACTAAACGCTGTGATTGGTCCTCACAGACCACGTGACCACCGGAAGTACCAATTTGACGCAGGATCGGTCCGAATGTTCTCTGACGTCAACGCGTTGAAATCCGAGTATGGCCGAGCAATAATTAAGTTCATGTAACTATAATTTTATAAATAAAACCATTATTATACTTATTTATTTTTGTTGCTATGTATTCAAGAAATATACTTTCATGTTTTTGATGATTGTTAATGCTGCATATTTTCAAATAATATTAATAATAGCTGATAGAAATAACATTTTTAAATATTCCCTCCAAATCGGGAGTGGCTGACTATCGTCAATACGTGTCTCTAGAACTGTCTATGGTGTATTTAAACATAGACAAGTAATTTCCTTTTTATGCGTTTTATTATGCCAGCGTCATCAGTACAGTTAGTAACAAGCGTTTAGTTTTCCTATAAGTTGTGAAAAACTTTGTTTGCTAATGTTTTTTCCCGCCTATACCGTACCTTGTTTATTTTTTTATTCTCAATGCAATGAGTCAATGAAGAGGGTATTTTTTTAAATAGCGGGTTCTTATTTATTTGCTTTTAAATAAATTTAATTAAGGATTAATAGTTATTTGTTATACAAGAGTGCAAAGTTGCTTTTTAACCGCGTGCTCAATTTTGATGACCGAGCAAGCGAAGCATTCTAAAGTTAAATCACGAGCGCAGTAAATTATTCAAAAATTAGAATCCTGAGCGTTAGCGAGGGAATCAATAGAGCACGAGGTGAAAAATCTTTGCACTCGAGTGCAACACGTAACTTTTCATTCCACCTCAGCGAGGAAATGACTAAATGCAAAACAAACATTTACAATCACAAGATACTTTTATTTCAGTTTAGGTATTAACTACTACATTATGATAGGTAAGTATTACAGAATAATCTTTAAATTATAACAAATAATACTTAGGTACAATTGAGAAAAATTGAAAGTAACGTTGTTACAGTTACTTAAGTTGAGTGTTGAGTGTAATATTTTTGTTAGATACTACAGTACATGTTGGTGTTAGTGACTTGTGTACTGATCAATTCGGCACCATGGAGGTAGAAGTAAATAGGTTTAATGATGTTTTGAATTCACAAACTTAGTGCACACGATGTTCTAAATTCAATTTACTTTATCCTCTAGCCTAGCGGATAAAAACGGCTTTTGCACTCAGATATCGAAGAGCAAAAATACTCTTTCCGAGATGGGGGGATGAAAAATAAATTAGTTACTTGTTTGGAGGTCGATCATAAAACTTAAAGCATATTGGAAAAGTTCCCGAATTGGTGTATCTAAAAAATCAAATGTGATAGTTGGTTTGAGTTACTATACTGAATAGTTGCTTGTAACTTTGAATCACATTATTTTGTGCTAGAGTCGTCGATAAGTTCAATTTCAATGATACATAATATTATTTAAATGATTATTTACATATAATTTTTCGCAATATTGTTGCGAATAAATTACAATTTGAAAAAAGACGAACGATAGCATAGTTGGCAGTGCACCTGACCCAGCATGTCATGGGATGCGGGTTCGAACCCGCTCGTGGAATATTTTCAACACTTTGTCTTTTTCAAATTATTATTTAAATTTAAAAATATTTTATAGGATTAAAATTGCCCAATTTACTGATATTCATTATGTAATCTTTATGTGACCGCAGAAAATTTTGTATACTGGGTGACTGGGTGCAAAGTGCGAGTTTCATTCGCCATTCGATCACGTTAACGAAAACGAGAATTTGTATGGCAAAATGTTAACTCCTTTCGTATACCGCCAGGAGGCGCTGCTTCAATGCCATTTTCGTAATCGAATGAATACTGATAGTAAACAAAACTCACACTAGGCCCCCGGGTGCCTAAATATACGAGAGTTACTTATTTTCCATACAAATCATACAAATTCCCGTTTTCGTTAACGTGAGCGAATGGCAAATGAAACTCGAACTCAAACTTCATTCATGAAGATTCATGAAGATTCATGAAGATGTCACTAAATGATGATGATGATGATATTGTAGCACCTAATTACACTTGAACTATTTTCTTTTCAACAGCTCATTCGAAAACAATAAGGTACCAAAAAAACAATGATAGGTTTAATATTATTAATTTATTATTATGTAAATTATGTACCTAAATTTTCAAGATACCTACCAAATATTTTACATTTACACATTTAGTACATTTAATATTATTATAACTTTTCTATTTTCTATTGTACATAAAATCGGATTAGAACAGGTTAAAATAATCATAATTATGAATTGACACTCTACATTTCATACAAAGGCTCTACACCTAAAACTTCTAAGCCTGTTTTAACTACTAATCTCGCTGAATGAAACACTAGCAACCTCTGCGCACCTAAATCAGGATCAACATTCTTTATTTTCAACTCATTAAACATTCTGTTAACATGACTTGCTAGTCGAAAAAGATAATTTACTATGATACAAGCTTCATACTCTAAGTGAGCCCTGTACAAAACATTTTCAAATCTTGCTAACTCAGCAACTACATTCCCAATTATTTCTTCTTTTAATAATTTTGGTGTACAGTTATTGGGTAAAGTTACACCACAGTTTTTTTCCAGACTCCAAAGCCTACAGTGTAGGTATTGTAATTTGATTCCACTATCTCCTTCACTCTGTAAAGCTCTGTCCCATTCAAAAATATAATCTTTTTGTCTTCTTTGCTTTAAATCATTGATAATAACTGCAGTGGTACCTAATGTTTCACATGTTTGGTCGTTCATTGCAGAGCTCCTTGTATCTGAAAACAAAAATCATGATAATCCTTTTGGACACTAGTCCAAAAGGATTAATAAAGGAGTAGCCATTGCTACTAAGCAATGGCTAATTAAAGATAAATTAATTGTTTTAGAACATGTTCAGGTTGACTTTCTATAATTTCGTGTTATTATGTGGTCACATCACAATTTATTTAAATAATAACTTAATAAGTACAAAATAATTGTTAATGCAAATTATAAATAACTTGCAAAATTAATCATATTATTATAGCTTTAATTAAGCAATTTAATTAACATACCTATAATAACATACCATGTTTTAGGCAAATAAATATTTATTATTGTTATTATACCTATAGTTCATATATTATTTATTATTATTATTTTACAAATAATAGATCTATGTTCTACACTTCAATAGTAACAAGCTTACACTGAACTTTCAGTGAAACTGTTCTAATGTGTATTTTTTTAGTTATTGAGCTGCATGTAAAACATAAAAGTAAATAAATAATTAACTATACAACCAAATACTGCTTACTTTTTGACATTTGCTGTTTATCATGCATTTTCTTTTTTGCCTCATCTAATATGTCATTTAAGAATACTACATTTCCATTTCTTGTGCTCATTCCTTGAATCCTTCCAAACTTTATATGTTCACATCCTTTTGCACAATCTCCATTGATTTTCTTCATAATTTCAATCAGAACTCTGAAATGATCTGTTTGTGAATTATCAACCACATACAGCATTTTATCAAATTTATATCTTTTGTGCCTATCTAATAAAGCTGCTATATCTCTTGTAAGATATAGTGTAGAACCATCACTTTTTAAAACTGTTACATCTCGATTAATTACTTTTGCAATTTTCTTTCCTGTCACATCTGTCTGTATAATGTTTTGTTGTTCCATTAATGTCAATAAGTCTTTTATAGCCTTACCATTATAATCAGACTCCCAGTGATAGTCATTAAATTGTATTCCTAATCTTTTATATACCTTTTCTAATTCTTTGATAGTAACTTCTCTTATCTTTTTCCAGTTTTCTAAATCTGAATTTCCTTGTTCTATATCTGAAAAGTATTTTCTAGCTTGTTTTTGTACATTTTCATCAGTAGATGCTAGGTGATTTGCAAAAACATAAGTTTCATACAAATATTTAATAGGATCACTTTTAAGTGAATCAAGATCAACATTTTTCTTTTGTAATCCATACTGTAAGATGCCAAACTGTGTCCCCCAGTCACCTAAATAATTGATCTTTGTTACACTGTTATGGAAATAATTATAAATATTTGCTATGAAGTTTCCAATAATTGTAGATCTTAGGTGACCAGCATGAAAAGGTTTAGCTATATTTGGTGAACTAAAGTCTATGACAATGTTCTTTGGATTACTATTATGTACAACAGCAACAGTTTGTTCAAGTGGAGTTTTAAGTAGGACACTCTCGATAAATGTGTCCCTATCTATGGTACCTTCCCATTCTCCATTTGTTTCACTTTTATTTAATACTTTTACATGATAATTATTTTCATTATGCTTGTATGCAATATAAATATTGCTTACAATATTAACTAAACCCGTCTTGTCGTTGTAACGTGGATATACCTGTAAATTGAAAATATTAAGACAAACAATATGTAAATAGTGAAAGAGAGCATTTATTACACGACTGCCAAAAAAGGTGTTACATATTTTACTAATTATTATTTAAATGCATTTGGTTAGTAATTTTATCCAATAAATATTATTTTACTTTTCTAACCTTATCCATTAGAAGATTTTTTAGACGTACACTCATTTTCAAATGTTTCAGAACCAATAACTCTAATCGAGTTTTTCAGAAATCTTTATTTTGCTACTTAGAATAATAATAATATTATTCTAAGTTTTGCTAAAAATTTCATTCATCCGAGAACTAGAACAAATTACTTTTTTTATTATTCTACGCACTTTTGACACAGACAGAACGAACACTGATACTTTTTGACGTAAGAAAGACAAAGGGCTAAGCCAACCATACAGCCTTAAATAATGAAAGCATCAAAGCATACAGCCATGTTTTCAGTATTTTTCGGGAACAATGATGTTGATTACCCATACATACCTACTTATTACATGCTGAATTATTAACTTGATGTAAGGACTTTGCAAGGCTTAGGAGGGTTCCATACAACCATCCCCGGATGCAGTGGTACGATACAAGTAAAAATTCTCTAGTAAAAATAATACTTATTGCATAAAGTTTTCCCTGTGATTTTTTCATATCTCTTGAAATAGTGACGTTTATATAAAAATGTATCGATATTTTTAACGATGTGAATATATCGAATTATTGTAATCATATTTCTAATATACAGGGTGTTTGGTAATACCTGTATAACCCCGAATATAGCAGATAGGAGATAATACACCTATTACCAAACATCCTGTATGATTAAAACCTCATCATCAGCCTATTCTAGTCCACTGCTGGACAAAGGCCTCTCATCCTCTCATTCGATAAATCGTATGTAATTTGTATTTATATATTATTTTATTACACTAATAAGCATGTAATAACTCGTACCAAAATATATAAGGACGAAGGCTTTATTAAAAGTAGTATTTGGGCACGAATCAACTTATTTTTTCAATTGTTATTTTTTTTGTATTAATTTACTTGGGTATAGATCGCGCCAAACTTCTAGTCCCCTAGCGTTAGGTGAATATCAATCACCCGCGCGAGCCGAGCTAGCGAAGTGAGCGTGGCGCGGGCGTGAACTGTAATTAAATGTTTTGGATGGGTCCATATTGGCTCACCTAAAGTTTTTACTCGAAATTTTTATTCCTACCGATTTGTAATCCAAATGATCGCTCTTCGTAAAATTTTGTTTCTAAAGTTTTTATTCATACAATTTGTAGTACTACAGACGATGTTCATAACACTCATGTTTCCGAAAATTGTAATTAATAATATCACTAATGTAAACATATTTAAACTCCTACTGTTTTTGAAGTGAAAACTTCTTTAGCGGCGTTGTGCACTTTTTTTGGAATGGGTAAAAAATGTTAAACTCGCGTCAGGACACGTGACCTGATCGAAAATTAGTAAGACGGATGGAGAGTAGAAGAATGGGTAAAAAATGTTAAACTCGCGTCAGGACACGTGACCTGATCGAAAATTCGTAAGACGGATGGAGAGTAGACAGCTGGCTGGCAGCTAACTTTTTAATGTAATATAAATTGTCATGTTTGTGTACGATAGCCCAATAAATAAATATTGTATTCTACCACATAAATGAGAGTACTTTTATACTGATAATTAAAGCAATTCGTGCAAAATTATTCCCTAACCATTCCAAAATATCAAAAATCCACAACGTTAATATTCAAGTTTTCACTTCTGCCGGCACTCCCAGAGTGCAACCCGTCGTTTTTTTTTCATAACGCTTTTATCCCTAATTTCCATTGTAAAGTGAGAAATTATATTAATGCGAGAAACGCCCTAAAGTCGCTATTAATTTAGAAAATATTAATTGCCCACCCGACCCAGCCAGGAATCGAAACTGGGTCTTTCGCAATCCGTGCGGCTGCACTGGCCGCTATGCTACCGGAAAGGCTGACGTAAGCACTGAATGTTTCCACTGCTTTTTGATTTTTTGAAATGCTTTAGAGCGACATTAGTGCCATCTATCCAACGATCATTGCAACCGATGGACATGATATTTTTTTTATATAAATATAAATATTTAATTCAGCTTAAGTGTAGCAATTGGCACATAAAATAAAAAAGTAAAAAAATTATGATATTGAATGAAATAGAAATGAGTAGAGCGAATAAATGATGGTATTCTCCACCAGACCATATCTGTAAAGATGTGGAGCTTTACTGAGACCACACGTAGATTTCATGAGAGAATTTGCACCTTCACGAACACTTAATTAAGGGTTAATAATCCACCATTGTTTCAAATTAATACTTGACGTAACACAAAGTTTAGAAAATAAAACAAAGTCGCTTTTATTATAATTTTAGCAAAACAGTTTTATTTTAATTAAAGTAGGGATGAAGGATGTTACGGTGGTGAGTTTTTCAAAACCGGAGTCTGAACTAAAGATTTTAAATTAAACTTATCGGAGTCGAAGTCAGAGTCAGGATAGAAGAGAAATATATACTTAAATAATTGTTACTAATTAAATAATAAAAAAAATACAAAGACAAATACCTTTTATTTCGCTTGAAATATTTTGGTACATTAGTGGTCTTAATTTGCCTATAATCTGATTTAAAAAAAAAACAAAAAAAACATAAATCATTTTGAGTGACTAACTAGCTACTTTTAAATACTATTTTTTTTACAAATTTTACCATATTCATAAGTGTATATGCTCACAGCTTACAGTTAAACAAAAATTTTGTGTTGCTATTATACTACCACAATCGTCACGGGATTCGGTTCCATCTTTAAGATCTTAAGTGCTACTTATTAGTAAACAAAGCTAGCGAGCAAGTCACTGCGCCCAACCCAATAAATATTAGCGAGCATTCAGATACAATCGGAAGGCAAATAACTTTTCAAACAATTTGTATTTTGAAATATCGATAATTCGATGCTTTATAAAATATTCAGCGCCTACATCCTTATTAATGGTTGCCAGGCAACGAGGCAACACAACACTGTCTGCCTGCCTGTTGACTGGTTGACACTGTTGTTATGTACAAACATTACAATGGGTAATTTCATATAAATCCAATATATAGAGTATTAAAACTCTGAGGAATATTTTATTAGTGCCCTTGTAAATTATGTTTATGTTAAACAGGAAGAGTTATCTTCCAAATGACCCATATAATATACTAAAGTCTATATAAACCTTAGAAAATTTAATAAAATGACTGCACCTAAAGTAAGTAGAAGCTTAGAATAGGCGTTATTAATCTAAGAGTAGAAGTAAATTATTCCTAAATATTTTTACAAATATCTTATAAAAATTAATAATTGCAAGATTATGATGTACTATTAATACCATTAGTAGGTACTATTAAAAAGTAGTTAGAAATCAAAGTAAGAAAACATCTGAAATTGTTGTTTTTGTTTTTCATAATGTAATGTATTGTTTGTTTCTCTCAGGTAGGTAAGATTGGTTTGGTTAATTTATGCTAATTTAGTTATTATGTACCATATAGTGTTATAACTCAATATCTATATTAGATACTATTTGTTATATGTGTTTCTAGTAAGATAAACTTTGATATTAAAATAAAGTTTTTTGTTATTGCAGTTGTTATACACTATCGAGCAGCCACATGGGCTTGGAGAGTTGTATTTTGTTTGGCAGAAAGGAGAGTCTCGTTCTCTCCTTGCAACCACCGGTACAGATGCAACGGTTGCAATTTATGATAGGTCTGGGCAACTTATGGAGAGGATGAAACTACAAGGGTATTTACTTTAAAAAATTAAACTTTTTAATTTGTTAATTGATTATAAGTTCTTGACTTCTCAAAAACAATCTACTAAACCTACATTTTCAAGATATTAATAATTGAAATTTTTTAAACTATTTATATTTAAGACTCTGTGCTGGCATGGAGTGGGATAATGATGGTGATTACCTGGCAGTTATCACTCCGAATAGTAACTCTGTCCTACTGTGGGAGTGCCATGCTAATAACAAGATGAACATAGAGACAGGGCTCCGGGAGCCTCCTTCGTGTCTGGCATGGGCGTATGGAGAGCCACTGTTGGCTATTGGTACACAGAAAGGCAACTTGGCTTTGTACAACCACCACACTGCAAAGTTAGTATGTATTTAGAATCCTATTTTTACTATAGGTAACTATTTCAAAAAGGTGACTTAAATAGTCAGAATGTCAGCAGAATTTACCTGATAATTAATTCTAATTACTTTTTTGGTTAGATTTCATTATTGTTTAAAAATAATAAGGAACCTAATGCAAACACCATGCTAAATTTAAATTTATCTTTAATTTGAACTAATATGCCACACATACATTACATTACCTACATAGCATAAGTCTCCACCACTGTTAGGTGAACCTTAGTTTAGTGAGTTCAGGGTTCATACAAAAATATAGATTTTTTTATATTATGTTTGTACAGTGTTTATATTAGTGTCTAATTTATGCAATTTCAGGAGAATACCTATAATTGGTAAACATACTAAGAAGATCACTTGTGCAGCGTGGAACAAAGACAGCATTTTAGTTCTAGCATCGGAAGACAAGAGTTTGTCTATAAATAATTCCGATGGCGACACATTAAGAATTATATCGTTGCGTGATACACCATTCGACCTGCAATTTTCCGAAATGAAAACAGACGAGAGGGTCGCTGGAGAAAATACGGTATAGCAACATTTACATAAGTTTTGATAGTTTTTCACCATCATCATCATCAACTCATTTTATGTCCGCACTGCTGGGGCATGACACTTTCCTATGGATTGATAGGGAGAAATTTTGGGAGGGAGTGGGTTTGAATGTTTCGAGGACTGCCATCTTACGACACAAAAACAAAGCACGGAGGTGCTTGTGATATTTTAATTTGGTCACACATCCTCTGAGAAGGCATTGCGAAAGCTGCTTAGCTTTTTAGGAAGCGCCGCTAAAATAGTATTAGTTTACAACCTATTTTTTGTGTCTTGGCAACAGGCGAGTATCAATTTATTATGGATTGTCATGTACTCATATCGTGCAACTATGACACTGATGATAAAACAATAGAATAATCAATCCTACACATTTTTATAGTGGAGAAATTAACTTGATATTTTTTTCAGATAAGTCTCATTGTTGGGAAACGGACCCTGTACTTGTACAACCTTTTGAATCCCGAAAACCCAATCGAACTAGCCTTTCAACAGCGTTACGGATCCATAGTATCCTACAAGTGGTATGGCGATGGGTATATACTGATTGGGTTTAGTGCTGGTTTTATCATAGCGATATCGACCCACATAAAAGAGGTTGGAGAAGAATTGTTTCAAGTAAAAAATCACAAGGATAGTCTCACCGATATAGCCATTTGCAACGGGCAGGCAGCATCTTGTGGTGATGGACAGTAAGTGGTTTTTTTTCAATACAGTGTATTGGATTATTTTATTTTTACACCTTTTTAGTGATAGGTTTAAAGTAAAATACATGAACGGAAATAACTTATACGATTAAAAAGTTTTATTTTAACCTTTATTAAGTTTTTTAATAATTTTTTAATTTCCTAGTTCATTGGCATTGCATAAGTTTTATCATCTATGGTTAATAAAAATATGGTTTATTTACCTGTGCTCCGCTGCGCAATCCCATTGGCTGCGTGGCAAAGAAAAGCTGCGCGCGCAGTATTCGTAAAATTGCGGAACGGCCATATTGTTTGGAAGGTAATTTGCTTTAGCGTGGGTCGGATCGCGCGCAGTATTAATATTGAAAAATATTCCGCTCGACTCTCGCGATCCAGCCTAACTTATTGACTGAGAAGTCATTTTAGTATATTGTGTACCAACCGCTAGAACTTAGAACTTTACAACGCAAAACTATTACCTACTAACTTCTTCACCACCATGGATCAGTGGTCGTTCTATTCGCTATTCAGACAGCAGTCGTGTTTTGTCCATTCGTTCGAACACCAAAACATTAATAATTTTTCGATTTGATCAAACAAGGCTGTTATTACGATGTTAACTGCGCACTAATCTAAAAAAATCGAGAAGCTCAAAAACGAGTAGAAACCGTTCAATTTTTAAAAAATATGGAGGCGGCGAGTAATTTAAAGAATCGAAACATCGTCAGAGTTGCAAGAGGGGATGTCATCACGTAAGCGTATCCCCGTCCCCTACTCCTCTCCGAGGAGTTTGGATCGGACCGAGAGCGGAATAACCCGAAGGTGCCTCTAAAAGCTAGGACCTCTGCTCAGGTTGTTCGGATCGTATAGGGGTGCCTCTAAAGTCCTCACGACCCAAACAAAAGCCGAGGTTCTAGCCTTCGGGTTATTCCGCTCTCGGTCCGATCCAAACCTCGGAGAGGAGTAGGGGACGAGGATACGCTTATGTGATGACATCCCCTCTTGCAACTCTGACGATGTTTCGATTCTTTAAATTAATCGGCGCCTCCATATTTTAATAAAAATTTACGGTTATAACAATTTATTTTGTAGGTTAAAGTTGATATCGGTATGGGACAACGGTGAAGTAGTGGGATGCGTGTCGCCCGGAGGCGGGGCGGAGCGTGCGCGCTGGAGCGGCGACGGCCGGCTTCTGGCGGCGGCGGGGCGCGCCACGCTCAGCGTGTACGTTGCGCGACTGCCCGCGCTGCACGCGGCGCACGCCACGCGGCTGATCGCGCTCACCAGCCTCACCGAGGCCACGGTGTACCAGTGCATCGCGACCGACGAGCCCGACCTCGGCAGATGTGAGTATCATCATCATCATCATCTCAGCCATAAAACGTCTACTGCTGGACAAAAGTCTCCCCCAAGGATCTCCACAACTGGAGCAGCTTGCATCCAGCGGCTTCCTGCGACCTTTGTCAAATCGCCGGCCCCCCTTGTTGGAGACCTGCTCACACTATGCTTTCCAGTACGCGGTAGTAAGTGGCTAAGTAGTGGGGTCTGTGGCGGCCGGCGCTGCACGCCACGCCACGCGGCTCGGTAAAACTTTTTGTTTATTTCTCGCTTTTTAGTGATTCGTTTCGATCTATTTATCAAAAGCGAATATGGGTAGACCTACTAAACGCGCTGCTCGTATGAGACAGCGCTGTTTAAATGAGACAAGCGAAGAAAACGAGAAACGTCTATCTAAAGTAGGAAATCAAAAACTGAGTTCCGGTGCCTGCCTTCTTTTGCTTCGTCATAGTCGCTTAACTATCTTAATCGAGATATCTTATCGCCACCCGTGAAATACTTATCATTGAGGAGTTACGGTGATAATCTGTGGTCTTTTTCATCAGTACACTTCATCAAATGATACTTTCTGAACGCAAATGCTTGATTTATTGCTGAAAATACCAAAATCGCTATTTGTATGCCTACAATATTTGAGGAGTTCCCTCAATTCCTTAAGGATTCCATCATCAGAACTGGGTTTTGATAAAAATAGGACCAATCTGGAAGTATATCTTTTCAAATGAAAAAAGAATTTTCCAAATCGGTGTATAAATGACGGAGTTCTGTGGTAACAAACATAAAAAAAACACAACCAAATTAAGAACCTCCTCCTTTTTTGAAGTCTGTTGTTGTTGTAAGTTGCGTTGAACATTTGAATTAGTTTTGATTTAGAGTAGCTTAGGTGCGTTATGCTGTCTTTATTGTCTCTGCGGTCGGTGGTGGCATGTGCGTCGGGTCGTTACATTCCCTAAAATATGGTTGAGCGAAGCGATGGCTGATTCATATGCCATACTCGTGAACGGGTGCCGCCTGTGGAGGCTGGTCTGCTCTTGCATACTTGTATTATTTTTGTTATTATTAACTATAGTTTAACTTTGTTTTTTCTTAGACAGGTTTTGACTTTTACTAGTACTGTATGACATTGTAAAAAATAAAACTGGTAAATGATGTTTTTGCAACCTTAAATATTTAATTTATCTATTTTATCTTTTTTGTGTTTTTTTTACATGTTGTGATTTTCCTTTACATTTTGTGTTTTTATTTGTGATGGAAAGTGTCCTTTTATGATAGGGCATTTTCCAATATTTTTGACGCTGTAGGGGTCGCAGAATCAGCGTTGGTCGCGCGCAAACGCTCAGAGTATGACGTTCATAAGAGCTATTTGTAGCCTAAACTGAATAAATGATTTTGAATTTTGAATTTTGAATAGTTTCCAATACTTGTATCCAATTTTTTTTATCATATCGCAAAAAATCAGTTGAATAAAAGTTTTTGTAAATGTTTTCTACTACGGTTTGAAATACTTTGTTTTAAAATTTTGTATGAGATATCAAAATGTATTATATCTTTGAGGCTGCTTACAGTTTACATCTTCAATGTTTGTAATCGTTTCCAGCGGAGCCGACGGCATTAGCGACGTACGCCCTACCAACGGAGCCAACCCTCCTAGCGCTCGGCGCGGCGCACGTGTGCTGTATCAGCGGTGCCCACGCGTGGTTCTACCCTCTATCGGGAGGCTCGGCCGCGCGGCGTCACTACCCTGCGCCAATCGAAGCAGTTCGCGTGGCGGGGGATTACGCCGCCGTCATGTACCAGGGCCGCGCCACGCTGCACTCGGTGCGGACACGTTTGTTTATTAGAAACGTAACAACAGAGCCAACCCTCCTAGCGCTGGGCGCGGCGCACTTGTGCTGCATCAACGGCGCCTACGCGTGATTCTAACATCTATTAGGGGGTTAGACTGCACGGCGTCAAACTTCGCACCAGTCGACGCAGTGCGTGAGCCACACTGCACTCGTTGCAATGCGAACACATTTCGTCGTTTAAGCTTATTATTATTTATTGTTCGTTTTTTATTCTCATTAGGCGGTAGGCCGCCTTCTTGTCTGATGATAAATTACGGTGAAATCTCGTTCCCGCTAAATTCCTTAGTCAGATACTACAACCCTGACTTTATCTAAATTCTAAATAATTGGGACACGTGTGAACAGGAAGATGTTAATGATTAATGATTATAATTAAAATAAATTACAAATAAAATATAATTTATTATTTGTTGCTTATCTCAATTATTTAACTCCAATAATAATTAATACAGCTAAAAGCAGTAATATTTTTGTATCAACAAAATTATTTACAGATTAACCCACCAGATCCGTCACAGCCAGAAAGAGACGCGCTCGTATTTCCGGAGCCACACATGCAGGGCGCCAAGATTGTCGATATTCATCTTACTAGCGACTTCTTCATATTTATAACAGATGTAAGTAAAAATAAAACAATATAAATTGTTATGAATTTGAAACAAGACTATATTAACTGTTATAATGTATATTGTGCATATAAACTGGCAATAATGTCAGCAAGGTAACTGTATATGCAAGATGCACAATACAAAGAAAATGTAAAATGTCAATGTAAAAATGCAGGCGAGGTTTATCAGAATAAAAGGCAACAGAGTAGTCGCACTGGCTTCTAATAAAACATCAAAGTTAAAATGCTATACAATTCAAAGTGCAGTGATCGGACGCAGGGTGGTGGCCTTAAAATCGGTCACCGTTATTGCTGCGTCTGTCATATTTAGTTGTAAGTGTTGTAACTACTTATATAAAAAAAAATGTTAACATGTACGTTAACATCGTACATACTGCCACCGACAGCAATGAAAATCTTTAAAAAAAAGATTAAGTAACTACTGTTTAGTAGTAATCTAATTATAAATTTTTGTCTTTATTTATTAATTTAAGTTTTTAAAAAGAAGCTCGATGGCGCAGTGGTTAACGCCCCGGTCTAATCTAGGTAAAGCAACTTTGCAATGATAAGATAGGTTCGCGCACATTATGTGGGGCTGCAGCGGGGCGGGTCGCAGCGCAAAAATCCGCTCAAATCGCTCGTATGTATTTTATATGAACTATCGCATAAGTATGTATGTAGGTATGTATGTATGTATGTATGTATGTATGTATGTATGTATGTATGTATGTATGTATGTATGTATGTATGTATGTATGTTAATTATTTTACAATAACTCCCTCATTTTGATACTAGCCAAATGTGCAGACTGCCCCAAGCAATTTATGAAAAAAATACAACCAGAATATGCAGCCATTGTTTCCCAAACAATACACTGTTATGACTATAAACTTTATACTAAAATGTCAGCAAGGTCACATCGAGTACTTCGGCGTGGAGGAGTGGCGCGCGGGCGTGCGCTACAAGCACAGCTGCGGGCTCGCCGGCGTGTACTGCGACATCGGCGGCGCCCGCGGCTGCGTGGCGGACGACCGCCGCCGCCTGCACGTGTACTGCCCCGCGGCCGGCGAGCTGTGCCCCGTGCCGCGCGCCCCGCCCGCCGACCTCAGGTCACTATACACGCGCACAGGTGCTGCCACATCATCCTGCACGTGTACTGCCCCGCGGCCGGCGAGCTGTGCCCCGTGCCGCGCGCCCCGCCCGCCGACCTCAGGTCACTATACACGCGCACAGGTGCTGCCACATCATCCTGCACGTGTACTGCCCCGCGGCCGGCGAGCTGTGCCCCGTGCCGCGCGCCCCGCCCGCCGACCTCAGGTCACTATACACGCGCACAGGTGCTGCCACATCATCCTGCACGTGTACTGCCCCGCGGCCGGCGAGCTGTGCCCCGTGCCGCGCGCCCCGCCCGCCGACCTCAGGTCACTATACACGCGCACAGGTGCTGCCACATCATCCTGCACGTGTACTGCCCCGCGGCCGGCGAGCTGTGCCCCGTGCCGCGCGCCCCGCCCGCCGACCTCAGGTCACTATACACGCGCACAGGTGCTGCCACATCATCCTGCACGTGTACTGCCCCGCGGCCGGCGAGCTGTTTGATCGAAACACAGCCAGAGAGTTTATAGAGAGAATGCCATCATGCAAGTGTGTCCCCGTTCGACTAGATTCTTCGAAATGTTCGGATCGTAACGGGCACAGTGTACTGCGATATCATCCTGCTTCGCCTAGAAAAAGAAAGAGAAAGTCTATGCATACATGAGGGGTGCTTGGGGTGACCCTGGGTTAGGTTAGACCATGAATTCCTTGCAGAGTTTGTAAAATAAATTGCACTGAAGAGGTCATGAAAGAGCTCTTTATTGTTTTGGGTAGGATAGAAGATTTGAAGTTCTCCTTTGTCTTCAGAGGCGTGATCTGGGACATCTGCCTGTCGGACCGCAACGTATTCATAGTGCATCGTGACGAGGCCATCGAGACTTACTACTACGCAGCCAACTCTATCAACGGCTCGCACGTGGACTTCGTGGCCACTACGGCGGTGCTGGCCGACCAGATACCGCTCATACTGTTCTCGGGAGATGTTTATTGCTACGCCACGGGCGGCAAGTGAGTATCATCTTCCACATAATGTTGCAGTGATTAGATACATTTTAGGCCAAGCAAAAGTATATAACCGATATCCAAGTTAACCAAATAGTTTTAACAACGTATTATGTGTTTTATGTACATGAATATTTATAAAACAACGCTGGTTGATTATGTAAGAAACGAACACTAAAAAAAATCGAGAGGGAAATCGACTGGTAGCTCGTTAATTCAATTGGATAAAGCAGAAAATTGACCACTAACTCGGAAATTCAATTGTATCAAGCAGTTGCGCTAATTGCTGTGTTCCACCTGTCACAGTAAAGTTCTTATCTGCGATTCTCTTTACGACTATGTCTATGCTATACTATAGTGTTCCCGGTTATTCGACGTATGGGAGG
>OY720027.1:3303977-3651677 GCA_963082485.1 Eudonia mercurella | reverse complement strand
TATGGTTAAAGAAACTTTATTTCTCATAAGAATACATAAGATTCACTTACTGAGAAAGATACATTACGTTTTATCACTATTAATTTTTAGCACAATGAACGCACGCACTGAGAAGAAAACAAAATTGACAATTTTATTTAAGGTAGGTAGTTTGCATCTATGTGCGATTGCGGCCGTACCACCAACTACAGGGTATCATAGCGCGGGCGCAGAAACATGGATGTACGAATCAACTTAAATGTAGATGTGGCATTGACAGCGTACTAATGTAATATAATATAATTTGTTTCATTGTTTATTTTATTTTATTAGATTGTGTTTATTTCTTTAATTGTTACTATTATTATTATTTTCTTTTTAAGTATTAGTGAACTTTAATCCTAGCTTAGTAATATTTGTATATAGATATATTTGCTATCTTTTTTATGTTTAGCTTAGTTTCAGGTCTGTACATATTTTTACTGTTATTATTATTAAATATACATATAATGTGAATATATACATTACTTACATAATAAATAGTATTCAATTTTTTTTTGTTTTTTTTTTTTTGTATATTATGTTATAGTTTACGTTTATGGTTTATGATAAATGATTTTAGCATTTTCTTGAAACTAGTAATTTTTTTTAAATTTTTGATATGGTTAGGTAATTTATTATATAGTTTAGCACCTTCATATTCTAAATTATTTTTACCATAGTTTGTTCTAGGTGGTTTAAGAACTAAATTATTAGCACTGCGTAATCGAATTTTTTGTATTTGTGATTTTCGTTTAAAGCTTATACCAGTGTTAATATCCTTATTTAAGATTTTTCTTATAAGTATGCACGTTAAGTATACATAAGTTTGTCTTATATCCATTATCTTGGTTTCTTGGTAAATTTTATCGGTAGATGTGAGAAAGTTATAATTAAATAGTATTTTAATTAATTTATTTTGTTTTGTTTGGATAATTTTTAAATTACTTTTAGCGGCAGTTCCCCATAATTCAATTAAGTAATCTATGTGCGGTTTTACGAGTGAATTGTAGATCAAATAACGTATTTGTTTAGGAAAGCATTTTACATTATTAAATAATACACCAGAGAGCGATATTAATTTAGATTTAATTTTTTCTATGTGTGGCTTCCAAGTGAGATGACTGTCCAGTATAACGCCTAGGTATTTTTCTTTGTAAATTCTATTAATTTCTTGGTTGTTAATTTTCAGTTTAATAGGATTGTTAGTATTTTTATTTTTAGCGGAAAAAATTATATAGTTAGTTTTAGCAATATTGATGGTTAATAAGTTAGATTGAAACCAATCGTTTAAGACGTTAAGGTCACTTTGAACTTGGGGCAGAATGTTATTAACTGAACGATCAAAGTAAAATATACACGTGTCATCGGCATAAAGCGTTATATCTCCTTTGAGGTTAATGTCGGATATGTCATTAACATAAACTAAAAAAAGTAGTGGTCCCAAAATCGACCCTTGGGGAATACCACACGTTATTTGTAGGGTATCACTTTGAAGATCACCCAATTTTACCAATTGTTTGCGGTTTTGTAGATAAGAATGTAAAATTTTATATGCATTACCTTCGATACCGATGTTAAATAGCTTTTGTAGCAATATTTTATGGCTGACTGTATCGAAGGCTTTTTTTAAGTCAATAAAGACTCCTAGGGCAATATGTTTTTGATCGATCTTGTTTTTTAATTTCGTTACGAGGTCAATTGTTGCTGCAAGAGTGTTTGATTTTGGACGAAAACCGTATTGTTTTTGGTAAAAGTAATTTTTTGAATTTAAATATGTTTCAAGACGAGAGTGGAGCACCTTTTCAAAAATCTTTGAGATTACTGGAAGAACAGATATTGGTCTGTAGTTACAGGGATCCCACTTGGAGCCCGACTTATATATAGGTGTCACTTTGGCAATTTTTAGACTGTCCGGAAAGGTGCCCTGCTCAAAGCAGTTGTTGATACAATTGGTAAGTGGTTTAGCAATTATGGTTTTTATGCATTTTACTGCCTTTGTACTGATTTCGTCAACGCCACAGCTAGTGTTAGGATCAAGATTATTTATTATTTTTATGACTTCATCTGTAGTTGTCGGTACCATTTCAATCAGTTTATTTTCTTGCGATATTACTGGTTTTGTATTCTGATGTAGACTCTTATGATAATTTTGTGGGATCTCTTTTGCTAACATCGTACCAATTGTTGAAAAGTAGGTGTTGAATTGCTTGCATATCTCTTTCTGATCCAGTATATTTTTTGAATCAACTACAAGTTTTTCCGGGCCAGATGCTTCCTTTGTTTTGTTGTTAGACAACTCATTTATAAGCTTCCACAGTTTTCGGGGTTTATTCATATTGTCGTTGAAACGTTTCTTGTAATGGGTAGCTTTTGTTATTTGGATAGTTTTAGCTACCTTATGTTTTTCGTGCATGAATTGTTGCTCAAGTTCCGTGTTTAATTTGTCTTGTTTGTAATTTTGCCATAATTTATTCCTTTCTTCCAAATCTTTAATTATATTCTTGTTTATCCAATCATGTCTGGGTGGATTCAAAATTTTTTTCTTGATAGTTTTACTTATAGATATTGCGTTTGTTATCTTTGCTTTAAGGTCATCATAAGTATTAACGCTTTCCAAATCTTCGGATTCTAACTGTTGAAATAATTTACTATAATCTATAGCAGTATACATAATTTTCTGTAATGGAGGGGGCTCGTATTTTTTGATTTCAAAATATATATGTTTATGATCTGACATGGATGAGTCAACAATTGCTAAATGGAAGCTATTACTTTTTAAATTAGAGCAGACATGGTCTAAAATAGTTTTAGTTGTTGCAGTTTCACGAGTACAGTATTGTGTATCAATTTTGTTTAGTATCCTGAAGTCATTTTCTTTATATGTATTTTTATATTCTCGAGTAGCATGTGCACGTTCTAGCAAATCAAAGTTAAAATCACCAAATATAATCGCTCTTTTTATCTTTTGTAGCTGAAGTGAGTATGTTTCTAAGAAGTTGTTTAAATTTGTTCTCTCAGGTTTATATATGGCACCCACGTTTAATGAGTATTTGGATACGTGTACCCATAAATAATGATTGTCGTTCTCAGATAACTCCTCGATTAGGTTATGTTGAAGGTTGTTGTGCACAAAGATGGACACACCACCACCTTTAGTATTTTTCCTGAAATTAAAGTAATGTGTGTAGCATGGTATTTGGAGCCTCTTTGCTTCTTCTTCACTCTTAATCCATGTTTCTGTTAAGACAACAATATGTACGGTTTCTTGAAATGACTTTAGTATACATTTGAGTTCGTCCAGTTTGCCGGGTTTCACAATGCTGCGCGCATTCGCATAAAAACATTTAAGACTCTTCTTTGTTTGAGTTATATCAGTGTATTTGTTAGCCAACTGGTACGTTAAAACTTCATTTAACGAAATTTTGCTTGAGTTAGAACCTTCTGGGTATCTGTTGCCATAGATACGGACTTTTTTTCAGTCAATTTGATTATTTTTGGGGTCCCTTTAATGTACTTTATTTGTAGTTCTTCTCCCTGTGATTTGCGAGTTTCAAGCTCTTGCTTTAAGTCCTGGAAGTATTTTCGTTGCCGTACGGTTTGATCTGAATAAATTTTGACATTGTTAGGCTTAGTTTTATTGCGTAGTAATTTTTTTGCAATTTCTTCAGATGTGTAGCACACTTTTAAAGGACGACTTTCTCCTGTCTTATGCTTCCCGAGACGAAAGATTCCCTCCGGTTGTGGGCATTCATTGTATATGAGCTTGGTTACTTTTAGAACCTCTAGGTTGTCATGTTCATATCGCTCGGAAGAAACATTTGATTCACTTTCTGGGATCCCCACTATTACTATATTCTTAGATCTCACATTACGTTCTTGTATTTCGGTGAATAATGCTTCGGAGTTGGGAGATATTTGATCAGAAGACGATGTTGCTATTGTATTTTCTAAAGCGGTAATGTTAGATTCTAGTTCTTCAATTTTCCTCTTGTTAGTTTCAGTACTTGTTTCTAGGTTGTCCAGTACTGCCTTTTGTGTTTTTTGTTCTTGAATAATATGATCAACGGTACTCCCGATATTTTTAACATCATCCTTAATAGTATTGACAGTTTGGCAAAGTGCATTTATATTATCATTTTGTTTGTTGCATGCAGATGTTATGAACGTCATCATGTCAGCCATTTGTTTTTTAATCTCCGATAACTCATTTTTAATAATAGACAGGTCGTCATCAGGCTGCTTGCGTTTATTGCGCAAAGTTATTTGGGATGACATATCTAATTCACTGTCAAAACTTGATTTTGTCAGATTTGGTTGCGAACCTCCAAGTTTAGTACTAGTGCCACATCCAGTCGGAGAACGTAGTAAATTATTCATCGTAGATCCGTGTTATAGATACTCACTTGAGTTGAGCTGTGGGCAAGCACAGTGTAAGCAGGCGAAAAAATGCATCCGTCTCGTTCCCCCGAAGTGGTGAGGGGGGTTTGCCGCGTCCGTAGGTTGCAGCTACCGATTCACTTGGGGAACTATAGGTCTTAAGTAACTCACTTTATGTTTATACAAAAATAGATCTTGACTGATTTTGTTAAGGATTTAATTCGTATATCTGTTTTCTAAAATAATTTGTAAAAATTAAACACACGTCCGTTCCGTACGCTCATCGAGCAATGTTTTTCTTTACTTTATTACAATAAAAGTTTGTTTTTTTGTTTGAACGCGTTAATCTATAGAATTATCAGTCGAATTTGAAAAATTATTTTCGCATTTGATAGCCCAAATTTTGTGGAAGGCTTTTGTGGAAATTTTGTGGATTATTTAACATTACGTTATGACGTTTAGGCGCGGAATGGTAAAAAAGCAAAATGGTAAACGATCTCAAAAAAAGTCAGATAAAACGCTAAGCGAATACGAAAACGACATTAGGGCAACGCGGTGGGTCGGGGAACTGCTAGTTACATAGTTACATAAAAATATTGTTTACCGTGCACGTCCTCGCTGGAGCGCGTGCGCGGCGGGTGCGGCGCGGGCGCGGCGGCCAGGTCGGGCGTGGAGTGGAACTCGCGCCGCAGGCTGCCCTCCGGCGGCTTGCTCCACACCTGCAACGTGGCCGCGGGGGGGTTTACACCACACTAACCAACAAATTAAAACAACTATTAATTACAAATCAATAAGCCGATTGCCAGAAGGCTAGATGGGCGGATAACATCACAAAGGTCACGGGAAACAATTGGTTGGAAAAAGCCCAAGACCGGACAAGATAGGGCGTGCATATGAGGAGGCCTACACTCAGCAGTGGGTGACTATAGGCTGAAGAAAAAGAAGAAGCCAATTTGCAGAAAAAGTCGACATTATTTAGGTGAGACCCTATTGGGACCTTGAAATCTAACCAATTTGCAGAAAAACTCGACATTATTTTAGTGGCAACTGACTGAATCTTACGAGAGTATATGTGCGCATGTATGAAATTCGGTCCGTATGTCGTACCTACATGGGTACGCACGCACTGCACAGGGGCGCGATTTTTGAACCAGTGACTAATTATCATGCTATGATATCAATTAACAGTGCTCCTTTTTCTCTTATATAAAGTCACTAGTAACTTATTTTTGATACCGAAAATTCTCGGACGATATGTATCATTAGAATAAAATTATTATATTTCATAGTGTATTTCATGTCACTTTTAATTTCGAAATCACCGGTGAGATCCAAAAATTGCCTTCCACTTTTTCCCCATTAGCGCTATTCTGTTCGCTCAAGTTTTTAATTCCTCCTTTCCGTTGCCACCTCTCTTTCGCATATAATATATAACAATTATTTGCCTACCTTCCCTCGGGAGCGCTTCATCTCGGCGACGGAGGCGTAGACCCTGTTCGGCGCGCGCGCAGGCGAGTACGGAGGCGAGTTGGTGCCGCCTTGGAACGCGGACCGCGTCATCATCGCGTTGTTGCCGCCGCTGGGGAAGACAACAGCCCATGTTATGGTAAGTTTTATTTTATGAATCTCCATACAAACTTGTAAGACAGAAGGCTTGTACAATACTAGTTGGAAGTTTTTGAATTATAATTTTGAGTTAAGGCGAAGGGTAAGGCACACTAGCGCTACCAATTGATAATTTGACAATTACTAAAGGACCGGATCTTTTTTTAAACATTGCGTACCGTCCGACAACAGGAAAGCATCCATAGTATTTATTTAATAATTGTGCACTACTTTTTGTTGCGTGGTTTATTCACAAAACTCCTGTTGGTGTTAGCGAATGAATACAAAAACAAACCTAAAAGTAGTGCACAATTATTAAATAATAGATGTTTGCCTAGTGTCGGAAGGTCCACAATGTTTGAAAAAAAATCCAGTTTACCAGTTATCAAATTAAATCCATTAGCGGCGCTAGTGTGCCTTACCCTTCGCCTTAATAGGTGGCTTTATTACGATTTCGTTTGTATTCGAATAGGAAAATTATTTGAAATGTTCATAATTAACTTTTTAGATCTGCAGGTTTTAGGCAGGGAGTAAAGAGTTCGAGTTAAACCCCGTTAATATCCTGAATGATTTGTACCCTTTACAGGATTAGTTTTATTTTAGTAGGATTTATAAGGAGCTCATCCGAATCCAAAGACGTTGCGAAATTTATGGCATCTATCTTTTCAAAGGAAGAAGAGTGAATGGATGAGGTTGCACAAAAGATCCCGACGGGTCAAAGTGCTATCGCTGAGGGAAACGTCAGCATAGAACCTGCTAAGAAAAGATGAGTTACAGGGTTTTCAGTCACAGTAGACTGAGGTGTCGATCGTCTTATACTTATAACTCATTCGTAACTTGTCTCGGGTGGTATAAAGTGTTTCATTTTAATATGTAATAGGGTAGTGGTACCGTGATCGACACTTAAAGTCCAGTGTTCAACAAAATTTGCGTCGCCATAAAATAACGTAGGTTTTTATTAAAATTCTTCACGATGACATCTAGGAAGCAGCCGGTCTGTATTCAATCGTCGCTAAAGACATAGGGTATGTTCCGATATACACTGCGAGCACTGTGCAGTGCTCTTATTGGTGAGAAATTTGTTCCGTTATGGACTGACAGTATACTGCCGCAGTATCCTAGGGAAATATATGATGTCATAAATCGTCGCCATTTTTGTACTGTGAGCACTGGCATTTTCGAGGTAAGGTGCTTTCAGTGCTTTGATCACGTGATCAACAGCGTCCAGAAATGATGACATGGATGACAGCATGGATGACAGTATACTGGCCTGCGTTCCGTTTTAAACAGTAACCAGTATAGCTAACTATGAAGGATAACGGCTTCGCAGTATACTACATTGACGTCACACCTTACAGTGCTCGCAGTGTATATCGGAACATACCCTAAAATAAGTCACTGGCCCACATTTAAATGATTAAAGGAAAAAAATGGCGAACACTGATTGCTGTCGAAAGCTGGTGCCACTACCCTGGTATGTTTCGGTGTGGTAGATGCGCGGTACTGACAGGTCTGGCGCGGCGCCGGCCTGCCGCTGGAACAGCTCCTCGAGCTCGGCGGCGGTGATGCGGCCGGAGGCGGGCCGCTGCCGGATGGACGCCGTGCGCGGCGCCACCGGCGTGCCCGACATCGGCGTGCCGCCTGCAACCACGGGGAGTTACTCATTTGTTGCTATTTTAATATTTTTACATCCATTTTCATTTATCTATGTTTGAAGTTTACGATACTAGTATTTTATCCGTTTGAAGGGCAATACATTGCTTATTCGAAACGGGAAAGCATAGGGTTCAATATTTGGTGGCAATGAAGCGCGGCGTCCCGTTCTCTTAGTGCCTCTTCACGCTAGTGACTGAGCTGCAGATGCTACAACAACACAACGCAACCGGCGCAACGCGCTGCCGCTACCATCCAGTTTACATGACAGCTCTCGGTTGTCATCAGCCTTAGGGGAGGGGCTTATGATCTAAATGTTAAGATATTACTCACTGTTGCTTCCACTATGCAGCTGCACGGACTCCGCCGAAGACGACTTGCCGGCCACGCTCAGAGGCTCGCAGCTTTCTTCTTTCTCACCCCCGTTTTCTGTAAGATTATGTAGTGGGCGTTACGTCGATATAACAGTAAAAATAAACTGACCTTAGTATTATGATTTCAATATTATATAAATATATCTTCCAATTAATCATCATTAATATGATTAAATCTATACATCACAATAAAATGAACTAGGTGCTTTTTTTCTGATAAACTCATCATCAATTAATTGTAGCCTAAATAAACAATGCAAAAATGATATATAGTGTAATTTTTTTAACTTTGAGATTACCGCTCTAATTCGAAAACCAGCGTTTTGTTGAACAAAAAAGTTAGAGTGAAGGAGATCGAGTTATTATGAACGCACCTAGTCCTGCTACCATGGATTTGGCTCGAGCTCGACCGACGCTGAGCGTCGTGCGAGGATCTCGACGCGGCGGCGCAGGCGCAGGGCTCCGACCTGAAACATAGCACGACCATCGTTCACATACCTACCAGAACTAAAGGTGACACCAAAATATTATTATCAAATTAATCTACTGCTGCAAAAGCTTATAACTAAATAGACGGTACATAACGAAAACAATTTAGTAAAACTTTTGTAAATATGTTAGTAATTTTCCTTAAATAATAACATTATGAGAGTTAGCACAATTAGTTAATATATTTGTTATAAAAATTAATAAGTTAGTACGGCTAACATCTATACTAAGTTAGTGATGTTAGATGGATGATGGAGTATGAAGTGATTCGAGTTCGTATGCCTAACGGTTGAACAGGTTTTAGTAGCTTTATTGCCATCATTGTATGTAATATTAAAAATGTAAGTGAAACAACCATGTCGACTGTTCATTGTTAATGCTGAAACAAGACTACCTGATCCTTTAGCTGCTGAAAACAAATGAAGTTCTACGCTTGGGCTGGACAAAGCTCTTACAAGCGCTTTAGCAAATCTATTAATTGTAAATCTAAGCAGTATTAGAATGATTAGTCGAACTAACCGCCAGCAGCTTTTCTAGGCAAAGTGGCCGCGTAGGGGCGGCCCGTGCTCGACAACTGATTCTGAGACTTGCTGGTGGGCACCGTGCACGTGTTGTTCTCGTTGTGACCTGACGACGAGTGTCAATATTTTTAGTGTTTTGCAATACTGGGAATCGTGCTCGGGTATACTCGTACTAGCTCGAATATGGTCCTTCGATCTGGATAGATCGTTGCACCTAGTGTTAATTTGTTGTTAAAGGATGTTTATATACATTTGATTCTTTTGTACAAGTTTTAAGGGGCGTGTCGCTGAGATATTAAAGATGTACTGGGATGCTCGGCGTTTGTATGGATGAGGCGAATTATTTACAAAAGGTAGGAAGTACATCTTTTATTGAGTTGAATCTAGTATGTGAGGTGATGTGGGGGTGAGTGGTGGTTGCATGGGGTTTGGTACTGACCCGTGGAGTTGTTCAAGGAGACGACGGTCATGGAGACGAGCGCGCCGGAGCTGCGGATGAGCTCCACCACGTGCTCGTGGGACGCCGCTGACACATCCTCACCGTTTATCTACAAGGGAGAGCAAAGCCCTTTGATTAGGATTAGGTCTATGGTCAGTTACAATGTCAGTATTGACGTCGTGTAAGCATTGTTGCTAGTCCGACTCGGACGCTTAGTGCGAGGTTATCCCCTAGAAAACTTCCAGGGATTGTTCGGTCACTACGGCTTGAGGAACTAAAAGTTGTTTTGATCTTTGCAGTCACATTTCACGTGCGGATAAGAAACTGTGCCAGATGGAGGGCACAGCCAGCATGAGGCAGGGTATCCTGGTATCCACGAGCGGAGATGAAAGGAGATCTCTGGTAAACAAGCAATAAGCGAATAGGATATGGCAAATTGACATTCCTATGAGTTTTACATCTCCTATCCTCTTAGCATAACTTCGTTAAATACCAGGGGGGCGATTTTTTAATGTCACTGGTGATCTTGAAATTAAAATCGAAATGGAATACACTATGAAATATAATATTTTTTACATTATTTTCAATTTGATTATTTAGATACATACCGTTCGAGAATTTTCGGTGTAAAAAATATGTGTTCAGTTATAAGAGAAAAAGGAGCACTCGTAATTTATATCATAGCGTGGGAATTAGTCACCGGTAAAATCGCCCCCTGGTTTCATACCTGCCGTGCCTTATAGTTTAGTACTGACCGCTATTAAAAAGTCTCCTTTTCTGAGGCCGGCGCGGTCAGCCACGCCCCCGGCATCGACATCGTCCAGGTACTGCAGGCCGGGGCAGCGCTCGGACGGGCGCAGCTCCATCAGCGGCGAGGACGCCTTGGCGCCGCGCAACACGAACCCGAACCCGCGGCGCGCGCGGTGCAACACCACCGTGCGCGTCTCCATGTTGCCATAGCTGGAACACACCGACACACGTTATTGGAAACTTTATTAAAAAAAAGAGTTTGCTGATGCCCTGAGACAGCGTTTCCAGCGTTATCGGGCTTTTTTGGTGGATCGAAACGCCGTCAGCTGTTTTCTAGAGGTAATGTCATCACGCAAACGTGTCCTTATTCCCTACTTGATTATCCGAGAAGTTCGGATCGGATTAGTGGCGTTCGCCACAGTAAAGCATTCTTCGAGACCAGTTTTCCTCGTCAAAACATAGAATTTCTTTGTAATTTAGTGGATTATTGCTAGGAAGTAGGTGGTCGGTATATAATTGTTGCTAAAGATTATATCGGTTGCTGACCTCTACTTCAATGATTAAAAGAAAAAAACGCCACTGCCTCAGCTGGAGTAGCACTGACGTAGGGTTTGACCGCCTCTGCGGTAGTCTTTATTTTTATTTTTTATAGATAGCTCGGCAAATGACTCCATCCCACCTGATGTTAAGTGGAAATGGAGTCCAGACGCGAAGATAACTGGTGCAGCGTGAAAACAAATGTAGCATCAGTTAACCTTACTTTGCCGGCCCACAAGGTGCTTCTTCACGCCTCTTTTGAAAAACCCCATATCATAGGAAGGAGGGAAAACGTGTGCTGGTAGACTATTCCATCTTTTGGAGGTGCGACAAAAAAACGAGTCACCAAATTTCTTTGTGCGCGATGGGATATTTGAGACAGTGAAGTGGTGACTCCGAAGAGCAGCACGTGTACTCCTATGAAGGAAGGGAGAAGGTGGGATGAGGTGAAAGAGCTCTTTAGAGCACTTGTTGTTGTTAAATAACAATCAAAACGGTTAAGCGCTTTGCCTTCTACCCTAGGTGAGTTGAAGGTAAGTAACGTTATGGTCGAAAGTGAAAACTCACTTGACCCGAATTAATTAACTTCTTCAGTCGGAAGCGGTTCAAGAAAGGTTGGTTGACGTCATCGACTTCTTCACATATTGAACTTATCTTGAACGACAACAACTATATTGTAACCCCCTTTATCATAAAAACTAGTTAAATATTGTTTTGTCAACGTCACACAAACGTCATTTTGAATTTGAGAAAAAGAGACAAAATTACTTATCTAAATTTTGCTTAAATAGTTTTTATGAATAAGGGGGTAAGTATTTGGTAACACATCTGGATCCAAGTGTAACGACGGCTGCATAGTTACCTCAAAAAGTTGAACGCGTAAAATATTTTCGAAACACATGCCTTCACACTGCTTAATTCAATACACTGACTAGCTTTAACAACGAACATTAGTTAGCAACTAAAACGTTATCGACCGGTATGGGCACAATTTAATATTGTTTACAAATCAATCTTTTGTTAGTCAAATCAACAGAGTTGTTTGTTTAGATTGTGCTATGGTCACCTGACCTCATGATGACCTCATGACTTCATAGCACTTACGTCTTCTTTATCCGAGGCGCGGTTGCACTGTAGGTCTTGCTGAGAGCCATCTCTCGTCTGCCAGTCACTCTGGAATGGTGGACCGGTCCAGATGCCAGAACCTGTAATTTGAAAAATCAAGTTCGAACTCTTTGAATAAGAAAACTGGTTTGTCGTTGGAGTTGGTTAATAATTGTAAATGCGTTACGCCATAGCTCATGTTGTTGATGTGATGCGATGTCTAAGGGTAGGTAAATAGTTTATTTTGGCAAGTAGGTGGTGTGCAGATGTGAGGAGCTCTGCCTTAACTGCAACACCTGCATGCACGAAAAATTGCGCCGCCCGAAAGCCTAGTGTTTAGTGTTTTACAGCTCTTGTCTATCTCTGGTGACTACATATCTTGCAAATCAGTGCGATACGTACCTGGTGCGAGTTGTTTCGCCTCATTCACACCACCTGCCACTGCGCTGGTAACAAGCTCACCGCCCCTAACGGTGCCCGCCCACGACCGACATTTTGTAGGACCGATAATCGGACCGATTTTTTCGCCGAGGTTTTATCACCTATTTTGTGACCGACTTTTTGCAGGACGTGTGCGATGCAATTAGCGTTGCCAGATGTCCCGCTAATGGCGTCCCATTTTTTAGCCCAAAATCCCGCTTTTTCATTATAGTATTGATAGTAGCCATTCAGCACGGTAAGTAAGTACTATGTGAGTGAAAGCGGGGCCAGGGAGGGGCGGGAAGGGTCATTTTCGATCACTCACTCATCAGTGTATCGTTGATTCCTTGAAGAAAATATTAGACAAGATAGGTAGTTAAGAAATAATATATTTTTGTTTATTTGTTTGATTGATCTCAGAGAAAAGAAGTTTCTTTCAAAGATAATTATGTTTTTGTTTTTATGTTAAGGCTTTTATATAAAGTATAAGTAGATACGATTTTTTTTCTGTCCCGATTTTTTCGTCCCAGTCCCGCTTATTTACGTTGAGGTCCCGATATTTAGAAAAACGGATCTGGCAACACTAGTTGCAACATAGAACTCCTTCATTTTCACCGACAAAGAAATCGGTCACCGATTATCGGATGTGGGTGGGGGGCACTAAACCTGACACGTGCCTTCCACCATGATCTATAACTGGTCACTGTTAGCCGTACCTGGTGTAGGTGAGAGTTGTTCTGCCGTAGCCGCACCTCCTGCACGCACTGCGCCGGGAACAGCCCCGCCGCCCCCGAGCCACGCACCGTGCCCTCCAGGAAGCCGTCATCTGTCGCGCCGGTCACTGCGCAACGAACATATCAATGCAAACAACGGCCAACGCACATAATAAGGTGAGTCAAATACTTGCCTATCTATACTAATATTATAAAGAGGAAAGCTTTGTATTTTTGTATGTATGTTTGCAACAAATAAACTCAAAAACAACTGGACCGTTTAAAAAATTCTTTCATCATTAGAATGCTACATTAGCGCTGAGTAACATTGGCTATCTATTTAAAAAAAAAGAAACGTGGTACGAAGTTCGCCGGGTCAGCTAGTATAAAATAAAATAAAAAAGTCTATAGGGAAACTTTTAGAATTTAAATTGGAATAGTGAACTGTGACGTCAGTAAAATCACGCCAATTGAGTGTTTTTAACCACCTTTAAGGTTATACAAAATCGTATTTAAATACAAGAAGCGTGTACGTATTTGACAGATTTTTTTATGTTTCTATGTTATTTAGGGAATTTAACGAAGTATATACCTACCCATAGTACATAGAACAGGTAGATCATGAGTAAAATGAACAACTTGCCAGGTGGGCCACGGGAGTATTCCTTTCATGATAGCAGAATTTATTAATTTACTAGAATAATTTAACTTTGAGATGAATTTACTATTTATTACTTTTTGGTCTTGAACTAAAGATACGTTTACTCACTCGATACAGAACTTTATTGTTGAATGGTTTTTCAACAACTGAGAGTACGAAGGTGGGCTTGTATTATCAATATCATGATTGTTATAGTTTGTTATGTTTATGATAATTAATGTAGTTTTAATAATGGACACACCTGTTACAGGGATAATGTTTAGTCAAATGTTAACTGAAATGAGTCATATTTTTTAATGAATGAATCAAACGTGTTTTCCTCTGCTATTTATTAAAATTAATAAATTAATGTTTTAAAAACACCTACCTGTTAGTATAAGAATGAGATTTGTGAAAGAAAATGACGATCGGTGGATTTAAAGCGGCATTGGCTACGTGGCGCACACGCCTCCTCATCAAATACCACAATCTGTCAAATTTCCTCAACAGACTTTGAACTTTATACCTATGGAATACGGTTGAACATTTATTGAAGAAATTTGACAGTTTTGGGTAGGTCGATGTGCAGCCGTCTGTACCTACTTATAGTCTAACATACCTACTCGTATGTATTGGTTTTATCTCTGTTAAGAAGCTATGCAACATATTATACAGATACTAGCGGCCGCCCGCAGTTTCACCCGCGTGGTTCCCGTTCCCGTGGGAATATCGGGATAAAATGTCCTATCCTATGTGTTAATCCAGGTTAAGAACTATCTGTATACCGAATTTCATCCAAATCCATCTATCCGTTGCAGCGTGAAGAAGCAACAGATATACACACATACACACAAACCTTCGCATTTATAATATTAGTGTGATTGCATTCGCTCACATTATTTTCTTACTTATATAACTTTAATCTGTTTAGCCTCTTTTAAACAATCTAGTACCAGTTGAAGGTGCAAACTACTCTATGTAACTCATTACAATTAAAATGTAGGTAATAGTGCTTACAATCATGTACCTACGTCAATACAATGTATGTAAACAGTGATTACTGATTATGCACGCTATTGGTAAATACAACACAAATATGTATTTTATGTTCTGTGGAGACGACACTCGAGTGTAAACGTTTATTTTTATTGACAAATAAATATTGTAAATGCATTCATATTATAATTCAGTGCACAGACATTGGAAAAAAGATGAAATAGTGTAAGTGTACATACGTGTAAAAGAAGATTGTCGAGTCATATGGAGTGGGTTTATAAAACTGCGATAGCTATCGTGTTAACTTCGAAATAAACAAACAAAATAACGATTTCTACTTGTGACTATTGAGTAGTTACTTACGTTACTTTTAGTAGATAAATAAAGCCTTAACATAATATTATTCTGTAAGAAATTCTTCTTATAACTTTGTAAGTTAGTATTTCATTATACAAAATTAAACTCTCTTCATATTTCAGCATTTCAGCAGCGCCCTCCGGTAATAAACGGGGCGAGCTGCTGAAATGCCATACAAATTCTTATATTCATAAACGTGATCGAATAGCAAAGAAAACTAGCCACCCAGAGCTAAAAGTTGGTGAAAATTGTCTACAGAATATAGGTTCCATACTATACTACACCCAATGGTGCACGAACTACTATCGAAATCATGTCGTAGCGTAAAATATAAATGTTGTATGGAAATTTGTACAGCTCCGTAACATCCGTAAATTGAACTAACGTCATTCATAGTTTTTTTATGTGTAACATCTTTCCGCTCGCTTTCTGTATAAGCAATTTGTGGGAGTGATTTCGTGAAATGGGACGGAAGTATGTGAAACAGTGTAACAGAAAGTCGGGGAAGCGCGCAAGTGCGCGCCATTTTGTAAATTTAAAATTGATATTATGAACATGACATATTATTATGTTTGACATATTGTGTCATTTTACTATCAAAGGTCATTTTGATATGTCGAATGTCTTCTAATGAGTATTTACTGCATTTATTTTATAGCTATAAAATGATGTTAATACCCGACCCTTTTTTTTAGAATACGAGTATAATGTTAAAATTGCTTATTACTAAGAGAGATGTCAAATGATACACGTCATATGAGACTACTGTACGGCTCGCTCGTTTTTTTAAATATCTTACGGGTAATAACTTGGCCTTATATGACATTAGCATGATAAACGTTTACGCAACAATTTCGATAGAAGTTTATGACCACAGGGCTTTGAATAACGTTAAAAATTCTCTTCATACGAAGATAACGTTATGCTCGGTACCGTTACCTAGGTGGCATTTTCTACGGTAAATCAACGAACCGCTCTATGCAGATTGGTCAAAGCGCATTAAGTAACGAAAAAAGGAATGATACTTAAGTATCGTATCAGGTAACGTTATCTTATTATTCGTATAGAGTTGTCTTGTTTCCTAGATAACGTTACCTGCGTTACCGTTACCAATTTAACTTTATAGAAATAACGTTAGTTAACGATACTTAAAGAGTAAATTCGGTAACGTTATCAAGCCCTGCTTTAGTATGGTCAGAGATATCTGCGTCATTGACACAGCAGCACCACATCGTCTTTACTGACTGTGGACAATGGACATACCTTCGACGATGTCTCCTTGGTTGAGTCGCACGTGTCCATGCTGGGTGGGCTCGTAGGGCTGCAGGCACACCGCGGTGGTGGGCTGCAGCGAGCACGTGGTGGTGTCCGAGTTGCTGGTGCCCACGCCGCTGGAGTCCGAGATGATGTCGCTGGTGTCGCCCGCGCTCTTATCTGTCGACATTGGCGGGCCTGGCGGGTGAGCACGCTCGGCGGCCGCGCCGGGTGTGCGACCACCCTTGGTGTGGATGTGGACTTTTGTGTTTTGGGAAATGGATTTTTCTTGATACCACTGACTTTGTCTTTTGTTTTCGGAATATTGTTAACTACATGTTTCTTATATTGTAATATTACGATGTGAATGTGAAAGATATATTTACAACTTGTCGATAGGCTATCCGACCGACAAGTAATTACAACTTGTAAAATTGACCCTAAGTGTATTTCTAGTGAATGTGACTGAGATCTTTTAATTGCACGCGTGGATGCCTGTTACTGACTTTTTACTCAGTACAGTGTAATAGTAACGATTATACAAAAAAAATATCATTGAAACTAAAAATACCTATTGGGTAGGGCCACTAGCAGGAGTACCCACGAATATTTTTATTATATTTCAAGTGAACTCTAGAGATATCTTCTTTTATATAGTGGTAGAATATTATTATAAGTGATTAAAATAAGTCGTTTTATTCCTGTCAATCATCAATAAGTAAATAATTACGAAACAAATTTCTTATAATTATTCCTAATCATCTAACATCTAAAGGTGAATCAGACTCTTGGAAAATAACGAAGCGGTTAAAGCGGGTCGTGAGAACATCTACTGATTTACGAAAGGCACATATAACATGCATCGGATGTAGTGGGGGCCAACCGGAAATTACGTCACTCAACAATCAAGGTAGCGCAACAAGAAGGGTTTGACGTGAACAATCGGGGGAAGTGTTTCAGGTGTCTAACGGTTATCTCGAAATTAATAATCGCGATAAAAATTCACAATGAACGTTCGGGCGCGAGCGTCCGTGCTTTCATTCTAACAGGGGTGCGAGGCATGCGTGACGTAATCATCGGGTGGACAGACGGTGAGTGCGCATGGTGATGGTTGTCTTACCACACGGGTCGCACGCGGTGGTCGCGCCACCAGTGTTTACCTGTGAGGATGCTGGCATCGTCCTCGTGGCTGGGGTGGCTCGCGTCGCTGATGCTGGACGAGGCGGAGGAGAAGGGCCGCTCGAGGCAGGGCGACGCTCGCCGCAGCAGCGCGTCCAGCTCGGCCGGGATGCGGGTGGAGGAGGCCAGCGACGAGCGGTCCCCCGCCACGCCCCAGCCCCACGCCGACCGCCGCCGCGGGTTGTACCGAGGCGGGCCCCGGAACGGCACTGTGGACGGCCCGTTACCAAACCGAAACTAATAAAAACGGAGCGGCTCACCCGCTAACTTAACCCGTCGACAACGGAAACTTTTTAAATTGAACTTAACGTATCAAATTGGCTAACTACAAAAATAAATTATATAAAAATATAGGTAAGTTATTAAAAATAAATGATTTACGTTTACAATAAAAATATAAATTAAATAAATCGCCCTATATAAAACTTAAATAAATAAAATGTATGCAAATATAACCCATATAATTTAATTATTAATTGTACATAATATACCTCTGCCATATTTCAGCGTTATTCGCCAAATACAACCATCACCATTATGATAAGCAATGGAATAGAAAAGTTTTAAGATACATAAAATAAATCGGATGATTACATGCAATAGGTTAGGATTACATCAGATAATATGATATTTCTATATTGAAATACATTCAATAACACATAGGTAAATAACATTTTATGTTATGAAATGCAAAAGCGGACGGCTTTTTTGTCTATTAGTGCTAAACAACAAAGATATATAAAACAAATTAAATTCCGGGAATACGGATCATATTTGTTTCTAATATCCTTGCCTATAAACATTAATATTAACATATATACTTAAAATATTAATCACATAGTGATAAACTTGTAAAGCGTCGCACAAGCCATGCAGTAACAACGGCCGGTTGTACTCACCAACTT
This sequence comes from Eudonia mercurella, assembly GCA_963082485.1. Lineage (NCBI taxonomy): Eukaryota > Metazoa > Arthropoda > Insecta > Lepidoptera > Crambidae > Eudonia > Eudonia mercurella. Next base: position 3,633,343 of record OY720027.1, on the reverse strand, counting down.
CTTCGGACTTGTAGTTTTTTATTACTTCTGCTAATTCTAAATTCCCTGCTATAACGGCAACCTGTGGAATAATCAATAAAATTGGTATGTAATAAAAATATTTGTTTAATAAAAAATATCTAATTTTCTTGCAATTTGATTATTTTTAAGTTAGTAATTTGTGCTTAACGATGTTGATTTCGCAATTAGTATCATATTTTTTTAGATAATAAGAACAACGTAATATTGTATTGTGATATTGTTGGTTGACTTAAACAAAAAAAAAAACTCATTAAGTCCACCTGGCTAGCTACTACCAACTTATGTAAGTCTATCGCCATATCAACAATGTCAAATATTACGGCTAGTGATAAGATAGACAGTATCTCAGATTCCCGGGTGAAGTTCGCTTCCAACTTCAGCCTTAACATGAAGTTTATGATGGACTTCATTTAATTAAGTGTAGAGGTAGGTCAGCTCCTCTGTGGTTGAGGACTCCAGGTAAAGTGCATTTTCATCAGCCTTCGTCGGCGTTTACTGACCGAGGAAGTCAAGCCAAGCATCGGCAAGAGATTTCGCGTTATGTAGTAAAAAAAAACGGAAACAAGTCGAGTCTATTACCTGAAAAGGTTAGGTACTTGGTAAGGAGTCTGATTGGGAAAGTTGGGCGCCTGCTGTCGTAGTCGTAGAGCAGCAGCTGGCATGAAAGTATTGAGCGAGCAGAGAAGCCTCGATTTTGCTATTTTAAAACTACAATAATGTCTAGCGGCCAAATTCAGACATATTTCCCATAAGGCAAATGTCAAAATCAGGTGATTTTGTGAAGTGTTGTGGACGTTTTTCAAATAGCAGTGGGGACGTTAATCGCGCACACGTGCAGAGGCGTGTTGTCACAGTGAATATGTTCCATGGTTACCTGGTAAGGAGTCTGGTTGGCGAAGTTGAGCGCCTCCTTGTCGCAGCCGCGAAACAGTAGCTGTCGTGCGCAGGAGTCCTGCGCGTTGACGGCGCACACGTGCAGCGGCGTATTGCCGGACGCGTTGCGGCTGTTCATATCCGCACCGTAGAACAGTAGGTGATCCAGGTGCTGAACTAAGCCGTTGCGGCACGCCTGAAAATGACAACGATGCAACGTAAAGACAGCTCTTTTATTCTTGAGCATAGCTGTTTCAAGTGTGGTGCATAAAATTTTCACAACTCACTCAAACAAAATTTACCTACATATTATATATATAATTATTCTCCCTATCCATCCATAGGGAAGGCTCGTGCCCCACGTTTCGTCTCGGTTTATGTCCCCAGTGGGGACATAAATGAGCTGATGATGATGATGATGATAATTATACTGGCCAATTGCTATCTTTCTCATTTGATAAAAGCCTATTTTTTGCAAAGAATGTGCCGCATTTATTGCAAATTTGTAGTCGGACTAACTTATGTTTTGTTGCCCCTATGCAGGCTGGTAAGTGTTAGCGACTGCCATCTTACGACAACAATCAGGACCAACGTCTTCGTCTCAACCTCAAGTGTTTTCTGAAGCGAGAAGCCGGGATAGCTGATGCTGATGAAAGTTGGTGGTCTGTCCCGATAGTACACTAACGGCGGGCCCAGGGTATTTGACTACAATGAAAATATAGATCAAACTGTTGTTAACTTAACAGTAAACATTTTTTAAACCAATTTATCCAGCACATTATTTTAAAATAAGTATATTTTTTATAAAAAATCATTTATAAAATAATTAAATTTTTATGATTGACCACGTGATCGAAAACGCACGGGATTGGTCACGTGATGTCGTGACGTCATTTGCAAGCAAATCAAAGATGTCACTCGAAGTTTTGTACGGTGTGATTTGACAGCTAACAGTTTGTTTACATACAACTGACGTCACGACATCAAGTGACCTGCATGCATCGTTTTGGCGGCTATTTTATTCATTTGAATTTTAATGGCGATTTTCATAAAAAATAAAGAAATTCACAACGAATTAATGAAATTGCAAATATCGAAAACGCACGGGATTGGTCACGTGATGTCGTGACGTCATTTGCAAGCAAATCAAAGATGTCACTCGAAGTTTTGTACGGTGTGATTTGACAGCTAACAGTTTGTTTACATACAACTGACGTCACGACATCACGTGACCTGCATGCATCGTTTTGGCGGCTATTTTATTCATTTGAATTTTAATAGCGATTTTCATAAAAAAAAAGAAATTCACAACGAATTAATCAAATTGCAAAATATATTATGCTATATAATGAACCATTAGACATATTTTTCTAAAAACCTGTCAAATACCCTATTAGTCTCAAAATATGAGAAATACGAAATTAATTGAAAATGAAAATGTTTACCTGATGCACTTCTTGCCATCCCTGTAAGTCTGTAGCGCCAATAGTAGCGTGGTCGTGCAACAAAGTTTCACACAGTAAAGGGTCCGTTTTATTCGTTACAGAAAGGTATAGCGGAGTCAGTCCCTTCCCGTCTTTATAGTTGGGCGAGGCACCGAGTTCTAAAAGCGTCTTGACGGCCTCCAATGAGTTCTTCTCAATGGCTCTGTGCATAGCGGTGCTGCCATCTTTGGTTCTGTAGTCTAAGAGAGCTCCTCCATTCACCAACGCAATTAGCACCTTTCCAGGGGTTTTTAGGCTAGCAGCGATCGTTAGCGGGGTTTCTGAAACATATACGGGGTAATGGTAAAGTTATATATCTACATTTGAGCACTTACATCATAGTCTATTTATATATTCAGCAAAATTTCAAATACAAAGACAAATTTTTTTACCTAAAAATTATGATTAATAAAGACATCTATCTTCCCATAGTGTCCATTAACATATACAAAAGTAAGTTAATAATAGAGACATTAAATAACGAAGCACTTTGCTAAAAGCGTCGTCCATTAATCTGTGTTATGATCCCGACTTAATCATTACTCAAACTCACTACGGACTTGTAAAGATATCTTCTCAGAAGGAAATAAATCCCGTATTAGGCACAGTCCGTTTCAAGGCGAGTGCGATATACATCGCGGATTTTCCACGGATTGATACGACATCACAATAGCCGCTTTCGGCTCTTACAACAATGGCTGATAAGACATCGATATGCAAATGGTCTGGAGATGTGCGTCAATGGAGTATTGAAACTGTTTCACTAACAATGTTGCTTTGAAAGGGATTACGGAGACATGCTAATAATAACATTGTGTTTTTAAAACAAGGCGCAATAAAACTTTACTGCCGAATTCTAATTGGAAGTTTCCCAACCGTGTCGGAAAATAAATATTACGAGATACTAGCGACCGCATATGACTTCGTTCGCCGATACATGTATGCCGAAATTCAGGCTTAGGTTTAGCAGGTAAAGAAACCGGTACAAAGCAATCGCGAACGTTCAGTTTCTGGAGCTCCCTGATGACGGCTTTCCAACCAAGAGCGAGCGGCTACGAGTGATATCTACTATTGCTACTATTGCTATTGCAAGCATCTATATGCTACGGTATAGGTTTTCCAGCGGATCATATGCTTGTTTGCCGGTAACAAAGTGTATTAACAAGAAGTAAAAACTTTACTTTTCATTTTTAAGTGCTAATTGCTACACTTAAGCTGTATTAAATATTTATAAAATAGGTACAGTGAAAAGATTAAATGCCTACCCGACCCAGCCCGGAATCAAACCTGGGTCTTCCGCAATCCGGGCGGCTGCACTGACCATTATGCTACCGGGAAGGCTGACGTATTAAATTGAATTGAATTTTTTCACTGCTTTGATTTTGATGAACTGATGTATCATATCATCATATCATATACGTCAGCCTTCCCGGTAGCATAATGGTCAGTGCAGCCGCCCGGATTGCGGCAGACCCAGGTACGATTCCTAGCCGGATCGGGTAGGCATTTAATTTTTCACTGTATTTAATAAATATTTAAGAAGTAAAATGTTTTTGACATAGGTAAACTGTAATCTTGTTCTTGGCGGGAAAGTGAAGAGTCATGTCTGCGGTTTTGTTTTATTTTCTAAAATTTGTGTTATGTCGAATATTAATGTGAAATAATGGTGGATTATTAACCGTTAAGTGTTCGTGAGTGTGCATGAGTGTTGGCAAATGAAACAAAACAGTGCAACGTCACTTTTCAAATTCTCTCAAGAAGTCCGCCCGAGGACTTAGTAAAGCCCCACATCTTTACTGAGATACTCGAGGGGTTGGGTGGTATATCATTTCTCATTTCTATTATCATTCATTATCATCAAACAGAAAAGAAATATTGCTAATTTATATATTACTTGTTAGAAAAATTACTTTGACACTGGCTAAATGTGCTAATCGCACAAAGCCATCAACAAAATGAAAAAAAAAAAAAAAACTGTAATCTTGTCAGTAAAAGTTGCTCTCGGAAACATTTTAGTCATGATTCTACCACCATCTGTTCGGAATGCAGTCAATATTCCTGAAAAGGCGGCAATAACCTCGATATCTTGACTAGCCAGAATATCTGCAAAATACTGGCACAAAGGCATGCTAATAATCAAATTTGTAGCATTGTTGTTTCGGCAGCAAGAGATAAGATGGCCAGTGGTGCCTCAGTAGTGAGGATTCGGTGGAGATTCTTATCATCACTTAACATCAGGTGAGATGAAGACAGTATGCTTACCCGTAAGATATTAAAAAAGTTTCATGATGAACTTGTCGTGACTCTCAAGCTCGCAGACGCAGCACACATCGGTGTTTCCTCAATGTCTACTCATGCTGACGTATTTACTCACCTCCAGTTTCTTGGCAATGGAAGTTGGGGTCGAGCCCCTTGGAGCAGGCCTTGGTGACCTTGTCGAGCTGCGCGTGCGTCACGTGCTCGAGGAACCGCCGAAGGTTTGTGCGCGAGTGAAGCGCCTTCAGCGTCTTCTCGTCCAGCTTCAACATCTTATACACTCGCCGCTTATACTTCAGCTGGAATCCAAAATGAATCCGATCTAGATCTTGTATGCAGAGTTACTAAGACTTAATTATATAATTTGTCATGCAGTTGTAGATTAAATATTTATATTAGTGAAATCATGCGCGTAAGGCGCGGCATAAATTTATGAGTTAACTAAACCACTAGGGCTGCGACTTGTTTATTTTGATGTGACGTCACAATATAAATATACCCATTTATAAAAAATTGAAACCCAATTGAATATTGTTAGAAAATAATATCGCTTCTGACATAATATTTAAACTGCACTGGGTGCGTTTGGTGATTTATGGCTCGTACTTCCTGTGGTGTTTCCATCCATAGGGAAGGCGCGCCTCAGCAGTGTTGACATACAATGAGCTGGTGATCTGATGTGATGTTAATGTGCTTACCTCGAGGTATCCGATGGGGCCGTTGAAGGGGTAGTCGCCGAGCCGACGCTCCTCGTCCAGGAACTTGCCCGCCTTGCCGTTGACCGGGGGGCAGAACAGACCATAGTTGAAGCTCTCCTTCAGCTCCTGGGGACAAGGGAAAAGTTGGGTCAGTCAATGCGTTTATAGATCAGCAGATTTTCAATTTTCTTATTTTAAGTTTAAACTCTATGGTCCCTTTTCAACGCTGCTGCACGTGTACCCTGGCTCTTGCTCGCTGTTCAAATTTTTTGTTAGTTACCATTGAATCATTAGCTTCAACAACACAAATACAAAATAGATTATTTTTACAGATTACGCTTTTAAACCCTAAAAATGTAGTACTTGGGTGATATGTTAACTTAATTATTTAATTTTATTACCACGTTAAAAATTAATAATCACACGTATTCGTTAGCAGTGAAATATAGTAGGATTGCTAATAAAAATAATATTTTTTTATAAATTCATAAGATGAGCTCACTTGTAAAACTCGGTAATTAATTACTTCACTAATAATTTAATAAAAATTTTAGTACATTGTCAAATGATGTAAAAGGAATGGCGGAAAGAAATAAAAGGAATGAATTAATAATAAGATTTTGTAACTCCTTCTTCGAGAGAAACTAAGGCTTAAAGGATACGATTGACTTCTTGTTAGGGACGTATTGAGACAGCTAGTGACGTAGTAGGTAGGTACCTATCTACTTTTTTACTGTTTTACTTGTATACTTTACTTACTTTACTAATATAATATCATTGCGTGTCACACACAACATCCGTAATCATAATGACTTATTATATAAAAACACAAATGTTGAAAAAATTTCCACGAGCAGGATTTGAACCTGCACCCTTCTGACATATCGGGTCAGGTGCTCTTCCAATTGAGCTATCGTGGTTCTAACCAGCCCGCCGAAATAATTCAACACTTTTTACTTTGAAAGTCAAAGGCGCCCATTCAATGTTAACAACTACCGTCACTAACATCCGATCATAATATTTTTGTAAATATTAAAGATCAGTTAAGAAATAGGCAAGCTATTTATAAAATGTTCAAATAATTTTTAACGCAAATTTTGTTGCGAACGAACAAAATTTGCGTTAAAATTATTTGAACATTTTGACTTATTTTATAATCATAACATAATGACAAAAACGTAACTAAGTCGTATCTTTAGTAGGCAGGTAATTGGAGTGCTAATTAAAATTAAAACAGTAGCTCAATTAACGACTGCAAAATGTGTTTATCGTTCCTGATACAATCAAAAGATTTTGTGCAAATTGCACCACAAATTATCTTATCTGCTTTTATTACGACAATTTATTTCACATGCACTTTTATTAAAGTGATCGCTCTATAAATAATACCTAATTGGGTGTGAAGGGTTATCTATCACTTAATTACTGTGTTAACAAGTTAACATATTACTTTACTGTCTAGTAAAGTCTATAAATCTTCGCTGGCAATAAGCAATTAAGTACAGTCGTGCACGAAAGCAAATATAAAAAAGTTTAAGACCTACTTGGAAGAATTATAGTGCGGTTCAGTTTGTTACTGTCGGTGGTTAATTGCACCGCTAATGCTCCGACTCAATTCCAACTATCTGCCGATGGATATATCTTGCTTTCATAAAATCGCCATTTATCGCCAACCTCGTTCCGATTCTATGTAAAATTCATCACTTCTATCTAATCTGATCATTGATTCAACAAATATTATTAATCTGACCAGTTCCAATTGATAAATCATTGCCGGTTTAAGACATCGCATTGAAATGTCCGTTAACTGAATGAAAATCAATGAAAGAGGACACTGACATGTTTATAAACAAATGCTTTAAGATAATAATAGTCTCTGTTCAGTGAATTGTAACTACATAGCATCCACGCTGATCCGAGATTGTAGAGTCATTGTAAATGACCTAATAAATTGCTTTACAGATAAAATGGCTAAATCTCGAGGAGCATTAACGAAGCAAGATAGATTTACAGCGCTTCAGCGATTGATGGAGGTGGGAGGGACTCGTCAGAACAGATTGCAGACGGGATCGTGGCCATCGGGTCAGGTTAGGAATGATGCCTTACAAATGACTGCAGTTGTTGTTATTTATGATTTTCCCGCAGCGCTGTCGAGGCAGCAACGCTCAAGATAATTGCATTGTCATTTTTATTGCGCTACAAAAGTACCGTGTTGAATGGAGCTACAAAAGCTTATTTTGCTGTTATAAACTACCTTTTAAAGTTTCTGCGCCGCTTGATAACTAATCTGAAGCCAAAATTTTATAAATAGATCTTCAAAAACTAAACAAAATAATATCATATAACTTTTTGAACTATCGTGGGCACTAAAATAATAATAATAATAATTTATTATTTTTAGTTTTTGTGTGTTTCTGAGTGTTTAATATTTTAGTAAACAAGCGCCATGTTGTTGAGCATGCACAGTTGCGCCGAAATGAAAAACAACAAAAACTATAACTATTTTAAAAAGATGTCGTCGATGACTGTACTATAAAAAGGATTTACTGCGAGAGCAGTGTAACTAGCTGCGCCACTGTTTCCCTCAATTTACACCGAACTGTAAGATTACTGCCATGAAGTAGGTACGGCTCGGGAACTAACGACTTTGTTGACCGACATTACGTTTACGAGTATAATACGGGGTTTATAATACGTATGTTAAGAAATTATGTGGGGCCCGGACGTGCTTAAGAGATCGTTGGCAGCCTATATGTTTATTGGCTACGGTTTACTCCAAACTGCATATTGGTGATTTAGTGGAAAGCCTGGACTTATCATTTATGGGACTAGCTTGCGAGAGTTCGCAGCAAAGTCGAGTACTTTATAGTCGGTTCCGAATTGCAACTAAATATGAGAAAACGATCGAGAAAGTCTCATAAAAGTTTATTTCCGAAACACAATGATCGACTGACATGGTATAATTTTGGATTCGTGTATATTCAGATCAAAGAAGTCTGCATAAGATACAGTCTTATCGTAGCTTTATGCTTTTAAAAGTATTTTGCTTAGTGGTAAGAGTATGTCCAGTATGCTCGTTTGATGACTTAGCAACATAAAAAAGGTCCTTTTTTATATTGACACGTCATAGTGACCACATCCTGCCTGATGGTAAGCAGCCGATGCAGTCCAAAATAATGAGAACGCTCCTCACCGTGGAACAAGCACGGTAACAAGCGCACCCATCCATGACAGCCTGCATAAATGCCGTTTCACGCCCCGCTTAAAAGACCCGGGACTATAGGAGCTGGGAAACACATGCGCCGGCAAAGAATTCCAAAGCCGAATGGTCTTACAGAGGAACGACTTGCCAAAGTTTTTGGTACGAGTATTGATTGTCTGTACAGTGTGATGGTGGTTCCTAAGACCAGCACGTGTAGACCGGAAGAGGAAAGGAGATCCGTGTATCATACAATTTCTCAAATCGTAATCTCAATCCCTGACAAAATGTAATACCATTTTTATTAAAGGAGGAAATATTGCTACACATTGGGTTCTAAAGCAGCTATCATTTAAATAGCGAAATCGACGTAGTTACTGCGATATTCATAATATATAACGTTCTCCGATTGGTATCCATTTTGTGTAGTAAACTTGTGTATAGTAGGTACTACTTTAGTAACAGTATGGATTAATAATAATATTCCATGGTAACAGTGAGGTAAGCGAAGTCTTAATTAAACTTAGGTAAACTTGTAGCTCGCAGAGTTTATAAACGTAGCTAACAGCTAAACTGTAGAAGCAATCTCTTAATAGTATTTCTTGATATATGAACCGCCACAAAAGATTGAACGAAGTATCCGTCCTGTGATGAATTGAGTTGCGACTCCGCTGCGCGAGAACCATTTGTATCGATCACTGTTTCTATAAAGTACTTAATTGTTACTGCCTTAGTTCACAGTTTTAATTAAAATCTAAGTGGCAACAATAAGGTTCGTTTGGGGAGCGTCATTTATTTTATTCGGTGCTACATCTGTATGTGTTAAAGCTTTGTTTCTTTTAATATTATTAGCCCATGAACAATCTCTCTCTGGTGAAAAAATCAAAATTGAAAATTGAAAATCATACATTAAAATTAGGCTACCAATAATACAAGCTCTTATGATTTTTTTTGTTCTCCCTAGGTAAGTATTTGACCGCGATCTCACCAAATGGTAAGTGTGGATACGGCTTGCTAACATGCCATGCGTGTACTAAGAAGCGACCAGAAACCAGCAAGGGCATTCCATTTCTTTATTACAGCGTCTATCTATATCAGCCTTTGGGTTCGTCTTCGAACATAGGCCTCCTCTTCGTCTTTCCAGCGTTCTCTGTTACCAGCCACCTGCATCCAGTTAACTCCGGCTTGTTGCCGGATGTCGTCCGTCCATCTTTTAGGCGGTCTTCCCCTGCCGCGGGTGTCATTGCGGGGTCTCCACTCTAAAGTTCTTCTAACTCAGCGATCGTGGTTCATCCGTGCAATGTGTCCCGCCCATCTCCACTTACGGCTCTCAATCTCCTCCACCACATCGCAGACCCGTGTCTTTTCTCTGATCCACTCGTTTCTCCTATGGTCTTCTCTCCAAGACCATTACAGCGTCACGTACACTGGTGCTAATACCCTACGTAGTAGTAAGTAAACAGCTTATAACTAACTGTCCCATTGCTGGGCAAAGGCCTCCATCATTGAAATCAAATCATCGCTACAATTAATAGGTAATGGCTTGATCACCACGCTTGCCAAATGCGGGTAGGTGATTACAAACCCGGGCTATGTATTGAAAAAATCCGAAACACATTTTGCACGACCTGGTTATTGAACCCGGGACTTTCGGGTTTCTGACCGAGCACTCTGCCACTCCGCCACCGAGGCGATACCCTATGAAATTTCCGATAAACCCCGTTAAACAAACTTTGTGTTCGACTGCGATAGAAAGTAGTTTGCACCACTCCCGGGCCTTCCAAGCTTCCAACTATATCTGGAGTTATAAATCACGTCGCTCCATTTCTCCATTTGGACGAGGAGAAAGGAAAAACAAACAAACACACTTTCGCATTTTTATAAACCTCCAACAGGATAATTCTAATCAATTTTTTTCGATCGAATGCTCCACCTGGGATTTCCCATCATTTCACATATATTAGGTCCTTACCTATGAAATTGCTGTTTAATATGAAGATTTTTTATAAAATTCAATTTTTCATACTAACGTTTTTTAACGCAATTTTCTTACCATCTACTTATGTTAATACTATAAAAAATTTAGGGCGTGTGTTTGTTTTACTAGCATATTTAGCATGAAAAAAGAAACAAGTACCTTCAAAGCTACAATGAAAGAAAAGGTCAATCCGCTAACAAAAAAAGAAGTCGTTTTTAAAAAAAAAATTGGGCAGAAAAGACTCAAAATCAAAAATCATTGTTATTACTGAAGCCTAATTAAATGTGTGTAATAATATTAACAACCGGTATTGAGTTTTAGAAGTAATACACCTATTAATGAGTGAATCTAATATCGAAATAAAAACGTCAATTTCATAAGTAAGGACCCAATATATTACATAGATTTAATTCAAAACGGCCTACAACATTGAAAGAGTAGTGGCGTCTATGTAGATATACATTCAACAGCAAAAATCGCTGAAAGCTTGCTTTAGCACATAATGTAACACACGTCAACTTCTAGTAAAGCAACTATGACACGGTACTAAAGTGGTCAGTTACTTTCGACGCTGACTGTACCTACAATAAAACAGTTTATCCTTCAACAAGAATTACTTAATAATAAGTAACATGATCAGCCTTTAGCGTCCCACTGCAAAGCTCCGGCCTTCCCACATAGAAATGGCATGGGCAAATAAAACCACGATAGTGCTAGCCCAATGCGGTTTGGTGGGTGTTAACGACTGTCATTTTACAATTACCAAAGGCATTTGCAAGGAGAAGATTTTTTTTTCCCGCATTTTATCTCAATCTCACCCCACACCTGATGGTAAGTAAAGATGAGGCCGAAAATGGAGCATGGGGATCCTATAAATGCCTATTTACCCTGGATTAAAAACCCCACCGATTTCGATGTACCATACAAAACAACAAACAATACCACATTCGAGAACCTACTACTTTTCCTGACAACTGCATCAGTATAGACACTAGTCAATGTGTCAGTCGACATTAAGGTTTAATAACCAGCGGGTCTGTAACTCTACGAGCAAATGTTTAATGGATCCACGTATCGACTTCTAAGGCTGGCTGACGAGAGTTGAGCTGCAAACTCGCGACGCTAACGAATGCTACAATGGCATGTTCACACTGGCAGTTGCTGACAGTGACAAGGCTAGTAAAACTTTAAAAGACGAAATTATAACTCGTTGGTAGAGGGTTGCTACTCTGTCTGCTTTACCACCGTCTATCTATCTTTACATATAATCCTTCTATCTATCTATCTATACATTTAATAAAGCTAAAGAGGGTCGAAAGTATGTACATGGAAGATATTCGAAAAAAAGGTGGCTGGGGATATTTAGAATCGATAACAGAACACGTTCCAACAGTTTTTAGAATTTTTGTCTGTTTACCTGTTTGTCTGTTTATTTGACCGCGCATCGCGTGAAAATGGCTGAACGGATTTGGATGAAACTTTGCACATAGACAGACCATAACCCGGACTACGATATAGGATACTTTTTTTATCCCGGTAACAGGTTCCTGTAGTAGTGTAGTCTTCGCGAATGAAGTCGCGGGCGACAACTAGTCTTGTATAAGTCTCTCGTCTCTCTTCTTAGTCGTTGACTCACTGCTGAGTATCGTTGTTGGCAGGCAGCTAGTTGACAGAGCCAGGAGCTCTGTCAACTAGCTGCCTCCATCGGTTGCGTTCCGGTGGTGGTTGATGTGGTACGTCGCTAATAGGTGTCTCTAGTTCTCTAGATTTCTGGTCTGACCAGCGTTTGGGAGTTCGGCCTCTCTAGGTCTTTTCTTTGAATTTTTCCTGTTATCATCAGACGTTCCAGATTAAAATGAAATGAAATGAAATGAAAATGAAATTCTCTTTTTGAGTTCTTTAAGTACCTATCGAGATTTTTGTGCTGCCCATGACATCTTGTATAAGTAGCACAAGTAATACTTAAAGAAAAAGAAAGAAAACTTGGTTTTGTTAACTCCGTTTTACCACCGTCCTATCTAAATGACAATATAAGAAGTTACAATTGAAAAAAGTAAAACTTAAAGAATAAAAACTCCTGCTCGTGGAAATTTTTTCAACATTTGTGTTTTTGTAATTTGTTCGCAACAAAATTTGCGTTAAAATTATTTGAACATTTAATAAAAACTCTGTTACAACTTAGTCTCACCATGTAACAACTATTGGACACGCTTTTTGTACGCTTACAAAAAACTGGAGCATATACCGATAGGCCGTAGTAGGTACATCCAAGATAAACAGAGCCTTACGCAATAAAATTAGCATGAACACAGGTTTACAAGACAAAACGGGTACTAGCCCACGTGTTCCGCTTGTCAAGCCCGCGACAATTAAAGGTGGCTTTGCATACAATGGCGTGTCACTGGGTCACCGGATTGATTGTCACCACATCCAGATGTGGCTCTGTGGCCCGTGAGACGGTTCGTCCAATTAAACGTAAGCACAGTTAACACTGTACGCCATATATGTACGTGCGCAGCTTTTTTGCGCTGCCAGTTACGCGGCCGGTATGTCGGCCTCACCAATCAACGCATTTAGTATTCCGCGTATTGAGTTAATTGCGTTGCGCCCGATTGATGGTTACTACTTCAAGCACCTATGGATCGAATTATAAATTTTAATTTCACATTTATCGTCCACTTTATCCTGTACTAGCTGTGCCCTGCGGTTTCACCCGCGTTAATTAGCGACTGCTCCACTCCTATTAGTCATAGCGTGATGTAATATAGCCTATAGCCTTCCTCAATAAATGGACTAATCAACACAAAAATAATTTTTCAATTCGAACCAGTAGTTCCTGAGATTAGCGCGTTCAAACAAACAAACAAACAAACAAACAAACAAACAAACAAACCCTTCAGCTTTATAATATTAGTATAGATATAGATGACATATCGTTGTACCGTAGATTAAGTGTGAAGAACTGTTTATGGCTAAGTAGACGGCATTTACCGTTTTAATGAGAGTAAGCATGTATTGATTAGTACGTGAGTTTAGTACGTTACACGTCACGCACAGACAACTGCTGCGGAGGGAGGGAAGCAATCAATTTATAGCGGGTCGCGTCGTCCGATAATTGGTACGCGGGTCCGCAGACCTCGGAGGTGAGTTTGAACCATCCAATTGACTCGCTCTTGTACAATCAACAGCCAAAGATGATCAAAATCAGAATTCTAATACTAATGAAAGTAATAATTACACCAAAGATTCATTATTAGGTGTGTATCGGTGTGTTTTACGATATTAGATAATGGTTTTTTTTAACAAAAGTAAGTGAATCTTCTCTGGTATATCTACTTCTATCAACTGTTTTGTTTCACTTATAATGTTTGATCATCGATATTTGCTGTTGCCTGTACTTCCATTGTGACGTCGTCGTCATGTCATTGCACCATTTGGAATGGAACCAAACCTTGCCCGGACTGCTAGAAAAATATTCAAATACCGCTTATGAAGAATTAAATGTTTTTAATGAAATTATTGTATTTTTCATAATCCTATAATATAATATGGGTACTTACCTTAAACCAAATCAAGTAGGGAAAATTTTCTAAAATAGACATTATATAATATAAATATCATTTAATTTTGTTTCAAAGTTACCTTTAACCTAACTAGAGCATTTATGAATAAAATTATTTTAAGTCGGTTACAAACAGAAATAATGTTAACGATGACATTTGAAGTTGAACGAATGCAGCAGCTTGAGCAAATAACGAAATCACGTAAAGCACAATTTAACCTACTTAGACAAATATTACTATAAATAAGTTCCCTTTGACAATAAATCAGTCACTTCAACTGGCAAAAGTGTACTTGTCGTAACATAGGAAAAACCTAACAAATTACAATCTAGTAGCAAATTGATACGAAACTAGGCTCGGGAGTTATCGAAAACCGCATTAATCGTAACATAAATATTCTTTAAGTGTTATAAATCTGTCGATGTCTGGCTTATGATGTCACTAAAGCCTAAACTTTAGTCTCCTGAATGTTGGACACGATAAAGTTGGATAATGTTATTGCAAATAGGATAACTTGTATCTTGATTTGATATTCTGACATTAAATGATGAACGGCTGAGTTTATAGATATAGCATAAGTGCAAGTATTAATTGCCATTCGATTTACGTTTACGTAAAACAAAATTAGCGTTAAAGCAGCGTCTCCTAATCAGTCATTCATCAAACAAACGATCAAGTTAGCGAAAACGAATTTGCATGATACAATTTTATATATTACAAAATATTTCAAAAATAGTATTTTTCGTTGATGTGATCCAATGGCAAATCAAAGTTGCACTAGCCACTCTGGTGAGAAACAATGTGCGCAATTTTGATCATAAAACATTTTTAGTCACTCATGCTGGTCAGAGACGTGAACATAATGTATTGGCTGCTTAATTTCCAGTGCATGTGTCGTAAGAGCCGGCTAAGGTATAAGGGTTTCAACATACTCGCACATCAGGCGATCGGTTAGCAACTCATTCGCTGATGTTATCTATTCCACCTTGGAACCCTACTTAGTTTATGCTAAATGCGGCGTCGCGTCGGATCACTAATGGCGATTATACTCAAAATTGGTAATCTTGATGCTCTATTTACCCCTTTTTGGGAGAAGTATGTATGTATGTAAACTTTATTTTTTCGTTAAATGTGAAAAATAACACACTAGGCCCTCTGAGTACGAGGTGGTGCGAGCAAGTTGGCTGGCTGTACTCGACTTCTTAGTGAACGAGGCACAGCGAAGTAGATCAGTGGTCATTTGACAGATGTGTTTTGTCACAGCGCCGCCGCCGCCGCCGCGCCGCCCGCCGTCTCCGGCTCCGGCCCGATTGCCCAAGCCGCATATTGTGAGACAATTTGCTCCGACAGTTTGCGTGTTAACTTAATTTACGAGTTATCTACATGTGGGACTGACATTACTACTAAATCTTACATTTGGGATTTCTTTGGCATAACTAAAAATTTAAAATAAATAATTCTAAGCTAAATCCTAAGCTATTACATCGACGTTCTAGCTAGAAGAAGCAACCAGCCCCCCAACCGCCTAACTCTCTCGCTTTCGATCGCTTTGAAGGCGAGGCCCTCGCCTCGCTTTCTAATATAATATCGAAATACAATACTGAATAATATCGAAAGCTATAGATAGCCTATAGCTTTCGATATTGCTTTCATTTTGCTTTCGAAATGACAAGATGACGCCTCCTCTTCGCCTCGCCTTCAAAGCGATCGAAAGCGAGAGAGTTAGGCGGTCGACCCCCGGGAATTTGGTAAGGGGTATTTCCTTCTCTGGTTTTGTGTTTACAATATAAAACAGTTCCGTAAATCCATAACAATAATTTCTCGTGCATAATAGGTATAGTGCATAGCCATAGGTAATTAGGCATAGTGCATAAGCATATTGCATAGGCATAGTGCATATACTTCCGGGTAGGTGGGTACTCTCGCACCCTTCGATTGTCAAGCGCATTCCAAATCTCTAAGCATTAAATACACCCGAAATAATAAAGGCGACATGCGAATGTAACTATGAATTTAATAAACAAACTCCGTAAATAACCTAGTACAAAAACTGTAAAATGGAAAAATACCTAGCAAGTATTTTTAAACCTATCGCTTGATCAATACAAAAAATAATATTTGTGCATAACGTGAAATTGAATAGATAAGATTATTTAAATCTTTGTTAACACTATCGTTACATTGAAATGCGTATATGTTAATGAATGTTAATCCATTGTTCAATGACACGGAATTCTACGTCCTAAAATAAATGTCTGATGTTGTAATAACAAATAACGATTACATTACTGATTGACCAATGGAATTTTACAATGTTGTACCTAGACCAGTGCCTCGAATCTTCTATAAAAAGTATAGAATAGAATAGAATAGAAAAACGTATATTGGGTACCAGTACATATAAAAAATAAATAAATATAAACAATGAATTTAAACTAAAAATAAAACTTAAGAAATAAACAGCTACTTTTGTAGATACACCAAATAGGCCTCTGCTCAGTTTGAGCCGTGACAACGCGTGTTCTCATGACACACTGTCATGGCAGTATTATAGTAAGCTGTATGGTCTTGGTTGCGTTGTTTTACTTACAATTCGATAACGAGAATTTGTATGGCATTTAAGCGATGTCTCCAGGGTGCCTAGTGTGACTTTTGTTTACTATCCGTATTCATTTGATTGCGTTTACGGAAACAAAAATTAGTGTGGCATTAAAGCAGCGCATCCTGGCGACATACGAGAAGAGTTAAAATTTTGCCATTAAAATTCTCGTTCTCGTTAACGTGATCGAATAGCGCATGAAACTCGCACTTGGCTACCTACTCTGGTGACAAACGAGAAGAGTTCCAATTATGCCATAGTAGTTAGTAATTAAAGTACCTAAACCTGAGTAGTACAGCTATACTATCGCGGCTAGCCGAATTGATTATTGACTTGTTTTACGATGTCTCAACCTTCGAGCACCCACCTACATCCGCGACCACGGTGAAAGTGTCCGTGAATCAGATATTGAAAGCTCCCATTTGACATACGGAACCGATAGGTGATTGGAATCCGAAAATTACTGTATGACTATTTCTTTGTACCGGTCTACTTTCTTCACAAAAAATGTTGTTCACGTATACTTGTTACTTTAATGGTCATGTAATGTTTTCCTATGATAACTTAGCCAAAGGCCAAGAATTTTGGATTTTCAAGAAATATGTAGGTATGTAATTTTAAAAACATTATTAAATTCAGATCAATTTCGCAGCGCAGTCGGATTCGTATCTAGATACCGCAATAATGCGGCAGATTGTAACAAGGCTTTATTAGGGTTCCCTGTCTGTTCAGATATATTATGAACGAAACTACTTTTTGCATGTATAGCGATAATTCATTTACACTCACGCATACTTTTACGGTAAGACGACCGACATCATTCGCGCAAGTTTGAGATTTACTTAGTTCTTTTTGGAAACTGGAATGGAATGCAACTTATAGTCCTCAGAACATATGCAGCCTTAACCCATACTTTAAAAAAGCGTACTCTTTAAGTGAGATATAAACTTTTTTGAATCTGTATTATTTTTTTGTATTCATCCTTTCGCCAGCCCTACAGACAGTGGTCTCGAGGCAAATAACAGCAGTAACTGTAGTCGCGGGCCCGTCGATGGCCGCGGATCTGATACCGGCTGATAACTTCGGACAGCTTGATTTAGTGCAACACGAGCCTCGCCGCTGAGTAATGCAGCTGTCCCGGCCTGGAACAATTGGTGCGGCTGTACGGCACGCGTTTAATAGGTAGTCGGTTCGGTGCTTAAGTTTAGTTTTGGCACTATTCTGTTCTCAATAGGTTGGTTAAAAGTATAGTTTGTGGTTTACTGAACTAGTTTCCGATTTGGTGATTACCATTATGTTATAAAAAATTTTTTTCAAGCTGGTTTCGTCGTTGGTTCCACTTTCTGTCATAAACGCGTGCCCCGTGGTGGTCAAAATTACATCTTAAAAAAAATCGCGTCGATCAGGAAGATAGATAGATAAAACACTTATCACTATAAATAGAACAAACACACACTTTCGCATGTATAACATTAGGTAGGATTCAAGGTAAGTCGTTTTCTTGTTATCAATAGAGCATAGGGCAAAAATTTCCATTGCCTTTCATTATTCCGCGATACTGAGCCGAAGTAATAAAACACCTCAGATTGCTGACATTACCGATTGCGAATTTGCGATACAATTATCTTTTCAGAAAAAGAAACATTCTTAACATGATAAAAAAAATTAAGTATAGGTAGGTATTTACAAAAACACAATGTTGAAAAATTTCTACGAGCAGGATTTGAACCTGCACCCTTCTGACATACCTCAGTGCTCAGTGCTGGTCAAGTGCTCTTCCAATTGAGCTATCGTGGTTCTAACCAGCCCGCCAAAATTATTCAACATTTGTGTTTTTGTAATTTATTCGCAACAAAATTCGCGTTAAAAATTATTTGAACATTTTATATAGGTATTTATCAGAGGTTTTTTTCCTAAAGAAATGTGTTGTGTCTATTTCCTCCCGCTTGATAAATGTTTCCAACACATCTCATCTCCTCTCTGCTTTTTTCCCCTTTTTTGAACGTTCCATCTTGGCGGCCCTGAATGTCGGATCAGCCAGAATATGACTACAGAAACGGACCTTGCTTCTTTTCTATTCAGACGTGAACCCTAAGGCTCCATTATAAGCTCCGCGAAATGCGTGGAAGAGCTGTTACAGTGCAATTAAATAAACCAGTATGCCAACGGTCGGGAGTGCGGAGTGCGGGCATGTCGGCGCATCCTTGTTTGCCAAGTTGTCACTACTCGGCCGGGCAGCATCCCGCCGCGCCCCGACCAGGAGGCACTTAAGGCAAGAGCGTCGAGCGATTCTGAAGTAATTTGCTATTGGGAGATTACCTACGTAACAGAGTTAACGTATGCTGAGTCCCTCGGAGTAACTATCTGCGTCAACTCGAGCACAGTGGTATGCCTTTTTTATACTGAAGAAATTCGCTAGCCGAATCATCTCGCAGTGCTCCTATTCCGCGAGGTGTGTGGGGTAAGCCGATGTTCTGGCCAACCTACTAAAACCTCAGTACACCCTTCTACCGCTCGGGTGGACCTTGAGCACTGTGGACATTCGCGGCCCGCCGCCAGCCGTGACAGTGGTATGCCTAATAATAATGGAATGCATTTTATCGCGTCAGCGTTGTAGCAGGTGGAAGATTGACGGTGGAAATATTCCGGCAAAGATTACGAAAAGTGTATGAGTTTGGAGAGATTTGCCCAGCAGTACGACATAATAGGCTTAAAAAAGTATGAGGTTTTTCATAAGAGGTTTAAAAATGTTTCAACAGGTAGCGCGCGAGTTACATTCCTTCTCTTTTGAAAATCCTTTCTTAGCGTATGTCTAGTACGTAACCAGTAGTAAGGTGTGCTCTATTATGTTAACATAATGGAGTACTACCGTTAATATGTAACGTAATATATTATGAGAACCAGTAAATCGTTTGGAAGTTAAAATGTATAATATGTATGTAAGTATTGTCCATGAATAAATCCCGACGACTTCCTTTCTACACCACAGCTATTGTCGGATTGACGAGATCTTTTCTATAGATACACTAGCTTTGAATATTTGTGTAACGTGTGTTTTCTTTGTGCAATAAGAGCTTTATTACTGTTCACTTAGGTACCTACTAACTCTAATCTCAATTTTTCAAAATCGCTTTTCGCTTACTCTTCGTCCACCTAAACTAATTACCCTAGAGCATTGCGCCCGGAAACTTTTAACTACTACCGACGATACAGAACAGGACGTCCCAAAGGACGGCCCTGGTTTCTGCGCGAAGACAGCTAATTACAATTCATTTATATATGTACACATTGCTCAACCAATACGCGCTCCGGAGCGATTGGGCCACACTGATGGCAGACCTCGTTATGAACTTTTTCTTCCGTTGGATGTTGGTATGCAAATTGGGGAATTGGGGATTGCAAATTAAGGATTTGAACTACCAATTCGTGTTTCCTTAATAAATATTGTAACTTACTAATTGATTGAATATTTACTTGAAACAGTGTTCCTTCTTTGATCGAAATGTAAGGTAGGTAGATCTTCAAAAACGTCTTATTTTATACAGTACACTATGGCTTTTATTTTTCATTTCAGTTTTGATTTCAATTCATTTTTCATTTTAGTATTTAAGAAAAAAAATGAACTATTGATGTTACTATTAGAATGTGAAAAAATAAAAATGAAAAGTTTTGGTAGTGTGTAGGTAAGTTAATTAAGTATATAAGTTTAACATAAGTCTCCAAATCTTGTAGTTTTTTTGTCAATGTTGTGTAAGATGATTGCAGTAGGTACTATGAAAGTGTACTACGTTAAAAAATATTGTATCATTATTTGTTCATCCTAACAAAGAATTCAAATAAAACTAAAGGTAATTCGATTAGTAAATAAGTGTTATGTTAGCTCTAAAGTTTAGAACGCTCATTTGGAGAAAGCTTTGTATTTGTTCGGAAAATGTTTCAACACATTTTTTAATAACTATAGATATATAACTACCTACGTCCGTCGTTACTAACAATTGGTATCCATTTGCTTTGTTCGTGGACGGAGCGCGTGTGGCCGTATTACGCAAGCCAGCGAATTTTGTTGATTGATGTATCAGCAACCAACAATCTGACGACTGGTACAGTCGGCTCGCGTTACAGAGCATGGTGAGATGTCTTGGAAGCCGTGGGTGTCCGTTTCGACACGGCTGTTTGTCAAGCTTTACAAATAAGAAAGATAATTTCAATAAAAAAACTGACAGAAATAGGTACAAAGATGTATATTTTTTTCCTTCGTTTCTTTATGGTGACTTCTTTTATCAGACGCAATCTATCATTATTCATTATAGCCACTTGAGCCTGTAAAGATCTCAGTAGATTTCTATGTTCCTATTTCTATCGTGTTTATTTAGTGGCAATACTGGCATACTCATAAATCAATACATCTATGTAGGTATCCAACGGAAACATTATTTTAAAAGAGAGACGGACTTTGGCGAAAAAAGATAGATGGCGAAAACCATTTTCCTATCACAAAACATATTGAGTTCTGCCAGAAGGTATAGTTAGGAAAATCCATCTAAAGTAAAGATGACAAGTCATTAACACTTTTTTGCATATAGGTTGAGATAAAGAAAGTCGGTTATGTCCTCACTTAACCATAAGGCATGGGGGTTTAATATCTCATAAGCGACATCAGTAATGGCGGTCATCTCATCTCAGAACCATAATTACTTAATAAAAGAACAAAACGTCAGCTAGCAGCGTGGGACAGTATGCCCGTACCATACGTAGGCATACTTTTGTGTTAGAAAGTTAAAACGAGTGGTTTTAAACTCTATGAAACATTTAAAAACAAAAGAAAGTTTAATTATTGGAATAGGTACTTTTTTAATCGTAAAGTAGGAAAATCACTACACTCCACGTAATGTTACTCAAGGGGGTAACCACGAGCTCTTACAGCAGTATTATTGCAGTTGTGAAAACAAGACGCCTGTAGCGGCAAATATACATGCGTCTCTTTTCCACAACTGCAGGAGGCAGAAGCAAATTCGATGCGAAGACAACTAGCGAAGCAAATTGTGCTGGCCGTCCGTCGTGAGGACGGCCGACCCGGAAGTTGCTTCTAGGATCCCATGTGGTTAGAAGAAGAGAATACGAGTGCTGGGAGAACGTGCCATTTTGATTGTGCCACAAAAAATAGATTTTATTTTATTTTATTTATATTCAGTACGCACTAAGTTTATAACTGACTATTTAATACTTCTTTCCTGTTAAATGTCATAAAACAAAATATCATATCTTCACTACATAGTATAAAACAAAGTCGCTTCCCGCTGTCTGTCTGTCCCTATGTATGCTTAGATCTTTAAAACTACGCAACGGATTTTGATGCGGGTTTTTTTAATAGATAGAGTGATTCAAGAGGAAGATTTATATGCATAAATACATGCATTTAGTATCAGCATTGTATCCGTGCGAAACCGGGGCCGGTCTTTATATATACGATACCATTTTTCCTTTCAGTTTATTTTAAACCGATCCATTCATCGATAAAGTGGTAGGTTTTAAATGTACAATTTCCATCAGTCCGGTTTTATGTGGAGTGGATGTGTGATTTGTCACAGTCTCGGTTGATTAGGTCACAAATGGCTTCCATGAGACGTAGAATATTTTAATTTACTGTGGATTTTTCTAATACGTACGTACCTACTTGATAAAGCAGGTACGTACGTATTAGAAAAATCCACAACGTGACACACACAAATCCAAAACGTGATAACGTTTGTTTATACGCAGTTCATATAGAAAATAACTATTCGAAGCATCATAAAGAACATTTTACCTGCGTTACACAGGGTTTTTTGATAAAGGAACTCACCTACCTACATTAAGCCAGCGTGGAGGGTTATGGTCCGATCTCTCCGTGAGTTACGGGCCTGAGATCAGCTGTGGGACGTTGATAAGCTGATGATGATGATGATGATGATAATGACGACGGAATGACAATAAAGAAAACGTGTCAGATGTAGAGATAGTTTAATCTGAACCTGCGCACCCACTGCTGTCGCACACGATAAATTTTGCGCTTAAGTTACGTCTGTCTGTTTGCACAAATTCTTCCCACAAACGTAACTGCAAATTTGCGCAAATTTATAGTAAGGTGTGTGACCGGAATGCACTGTTTTAGATAAGAGGATCTCCACTTACAGTGGGATTAATACAGGCTATTAATGAGAAAAAGGTCAGTCACAGCGATGCGATAAGTTATTATTGCTATTGATAGAAATAGCTTCTTAATATAACGTGTCAAAATACAATGTCAATTACAACATCTATAAGTAGGTATGTTCGGACCACAATCCGGTTTAAAATGCCATTCTGTCTGTACCAGTTTCTTTATAATAACAAACAAAAATACATTAAAGCTGGTCTTATTACATAATCAATATTTTTCTGTCGACATTTTTATTTCTTAGTCCCTGCACTATGCGAGTGATGTTCGTAGGTGTGTTTTGTGGAATAGAAAATTAATTATTTTAAAATTTTATTTGAAGCACACCTATCGGTACGATAATATTTTAAATAAACTTGTTTAATTTGATTTCTCCTGTTTATTTCGCGGTTTTGAATCCTTCGCATCAGGGCCACAGGGTGTGAATCCTATTTGGTTTTTGGTGCTAAATTAAAGTACTTATTCATTATTAATTTTATTTTGTTGTTCAAAGTTAGTTTAGTGCAAGCTATCCTAAATATATAGATGGTATTATTATATACACGAAATATTAGCAGTCGGATCGTGTCGTCGTCGTCGGTCAGTCGTCGGTCGTGGGGCGGCCCGCAACCGAGGTCTCTGGTGGCGTGGTACACGCCAATAAACGATAATCATCCCTCGGGGACACTGGCTGCCATGCTCATGGCACATACGTCCACCTAGAACTGCTACAAGTAGAATCAAGTGCTGCAACATTGTAGACAGATCAAGACTTTTTTGGAAACTTTGAGATTACAAGTTTATATTACCAAACACTGAAGATATTTTTTAATATACAAAATTTGCTTAAAATGAAGTCACAAAAACACAAATGTGTGTGTTGAAAAAATTTCCACGAGCAGGATTTGAACCTGAAACCCCTCTTAAATACTTACCATATTCTGACATATTATTTGAACATTTTATAAATAGCTTGCTTACTTCTTAACTGATCTTTAATATTTGTAAAAATATTATGATCGGATGTTAGTGACGGTAGTTGTTGACATTGAATGGGGCGCCTTTGGCTTTCCAAGTAAAAAGTGTTGAATAATTTCGGCGAGCTGGTTAGAACCACGATAGCTCAATTGGAAGAGCACTTGACCCGCCCCCCAACCGCCTAACTCTCTCGCTTTCGATCGCTTTGAAGGCGAGGTACTCGCCTCGCTTCCTAATATAATATCGAAATATAATATAGCCTGTAGCTTTCGATATTGCTTTCATATTGCTTTCGAAATGACAAGATGACGCCTCCTTCTTGCCTCGCCTTCAAAGCGATCGAAAGCGAAAGAGTTAGGCGGTCGACCCCCCGGTATGTCAGAAGGGTGCAGGTTCAAATCCTGCTCGTGGAAATTTTTTCAACATTTGTTTTTGTAATTTGTTCGCAACAAAATTTGCGTTTAAAATTATTTGAACATTTTAAAATGAAGTCTTTGTTTAGGTACATGGAAATTCGTTTTTTGCAGTTACACTAGTTTTCATAGTCGAGTCAAAAGGTTGCCGTTACAAAATACTCATACGAGTAGAAACAAGAATGTTGACTAGGAATTCTGTTAACTAGCAATATTTCAAGGGGCGCCGGGCGACGCAAACAGAAAAGAGTGTGTTCCTCACATTGCTTTATATGTATATGATTCACAAAGAGGGATGTGATACATAGGTATATCGATACGATAAAGCTTCCTGCTGTATTTATACGTATAATCAGTGATAGCGAAAATAATATAATCGAAAAGGATTAGTAATTATTTATTTATGAAAATGGTAGGTACCTCATAGTAAACTTTAATCAAATATAAGTAATGATATGAGTAGAACGTGTGCACAATGATGACACTAAATTATGAAGCAGTGAACTTATTCGTTCATTTAAGTTATGTTGCAGGCGACAGTTATTTGTACACATTATTTAAAATAAATTAGTTTATTCACTTAAAATATATGCATGTAAGTCAGTCTAGCGTGAACTAGGTAAACTTTGATAAAGTTTTCATTAAAATACCCTTGGGCATGCAACGGGGTAAGGTGTTATTTTTCATAATTGGATATCGGCCATCGGATAACGATGTAATGGTTACCGAGTGTCGATATATCGGTACTGTCACATCCCTACACACATTTTTCTATTTCGTCCAGAGGAAGTTGCTTGTGAATAATGTTGTTTGTAGTTTCATCCTTGTTCTATGGTGGGGTGTTCACATGAGTGTGCTTAGTATTAGACATACTGCATAAGTACATAATACAATATAACAGACATACTAAGAGTATATTTCTATTACGGACCTTGGTGTTATCAAAACTATTTACTATAACTCTATTTAAAGTCTCGCCTATAAGTACTAATTCACATATTTAACTTTTTCTTACTTCTAGGAATTGAAATATTTACAAGCTTTCTACTGAAACACATTTAGGGAAACAAGAGTTCAAATTAGTCTTCTATCAGCACCAGCCACCAACATCATTCTCCGATGAATTAAATCCATTAAAAGTTGCTTCGTAAGAAATTTCGTTTACAACAAAGTGTAAGGTAGATAACAAAAGAAATGTTTAACCGGAATAAAAGTATCCAACATCTATATTAATGCAGCAAATGAATCTACTTATGTACCAAATTACATCCAAATTAAGTCAGCTGTTTCGGCGTCATTGAAGGACAAGGAAACGTTCTCACATTTTCATTTTGCCGCCTTTGTGGTTAAGACCACCGGTTTAGACCCAGAGGTCCCGGGTTCGATTCCCAGCGGGGGGTACATGTTTGTGTACTCGGTTTGGTTGGTGGTAGGACTTGTTTGTCCGCCTGGCTAGCTACCACCATCTTATCTAAATATGTCGCCATAACATCAATGTTTGTAGCATTGTTGTGTTCCGGCAGCTACAGATAAGATAGCCAGTGCCTCACTAATTGAGGATCCCGGGTGAAGTGCGCTTCCACCAAATGGCCTTATCATCACGGTGAGATCAAGGCACTGTGCTTACCCGTAAAATGTAAAAAAAAAACAAATATACGATTAAGAGGAAAATACTATCTACGATACGAATATTAGAACATGATGATTGGATAAGATCATTGAAAATACAGTGAGTATTAAAAAAAGAAATGCCTTTTGCTCGCAATGTCGTTTCTAGTGACACAAGTTCTTCGTAGCTCAATGTCACGTGCGAATGTAAGTCCACAGACTGAGGCTGGTGCCTCCAGGCGGCCATTAGGGTACACGCGGGAACAATTGACCACACGCTCGGACCACAGACCACAGCATTAAGCACTTACGCCAAGTATAGAGCTGCGACCGGCGGCGGCGCAAGTATTAGCAATTTCGCTATGCTCTTTATAATACCACGTTTGATGGCATCCAATTGATTAGAGTATGAGTAATTATTTCCTCTTTCGAACAGATTGAAATAGCGTTCGGAGGTAACTTTTGTTTGTAGTTCTATTATGAATTATGATCGAGTCACTGTGGTCATATATAAATAAAGTTATTGTTCAGAAACAGTCAATAGCAGAAGCTGTATTCTTTATTATGATATTGTTATGTTTTAAGCATTGTTACTTGAGATAGGTATGCCTTATAACATTTCAATATTGACCCAAAAAGGTTATATGCAAGCTTTTTTATATTATATCTAAACAAATACTGTGCTATGTTGTCAAGAAAAGTTTCTAAATACGTATATGAAAATTATACGCTAGTTTTGTTAGAATTTGGAAAAGTGTTGAATAATCACGAGCTGGATTTGAAGTTTATCGATGTTTTTCGCCAGCCCATGACCACGACCGGTACAACTCGGCCGAAACGTCGGGTACTCAAACTCAATAAGGTATACCTATTTGCATAACTAAGGAGTTCGCCTTACACCCCGTATACTTTTTATAACTTTTTATTTTAGAACGCAAAAGTTTAATAGTGTAAAGTTCCAGTTCGATTGTCATTCCAGTGTCCGTGCGCCACTAATAAACTCGCTTGTTATGCGGACGTGCGCGGCTAATGCGAATGCTGGTAATAAATCGAGCACGCCGATGCGCCGGCGCCACGCCCGGTGGACACCAGCTATGAAGGTCGGAGGTCGGCTGAGAAAACAACTGGACAGAGGGAAGTTGATTGTTTAGAGGCAGCAGTTACAGCATTTGGTTTTTCCTTTCATTAGTGTACTTAACTTACAGACACTGGCTTTTACCTTTCTATTCCACTACAGGGTGCCGATTGGCAAGTAAAAATAAGGCTTGGGTGTGACAATAAGGCCAGGACTAGCTATCAGCTATCGAGATACAGCAAAATGTTACAACATTGTTATCATGGCAAAAGGACTATAAACAAGCCCCATCACCGCCAAACTTGATTCACCATGCTGACATTTAACCAGAGCTGTCCTGGCTAGGCGTGAATTTCGGTTCCAAAAAACTCGAAAGTCAGCTTTTTGTGTTTTAAGCATCTGCTTAATGTAGCGTGGTTTTTAGAACACAGAAAACGGTGTTTGACAAGTAATCAAAATTTATAATATGACGTGGCTGTTTAAGGGTTTTAAGCTCGAATCAGGCAGTTTACCCAGTAAATCAGGCAGAGGCAGCCGGATTAAACGTCTATGTCGATTAGTAATTAATTTAGTCCGACCTCACCGATGAGGAATGTCAACACGCGAGTAGATACGTATTAATTAAACATCAGTGAGTGATTAAGAATTACGATCTGCTGAGTGTGCTTAAGTGTTCATCAACTGTTTGACATAGGTTAAAAAAAGTCGCCATTTTTAGAAAGAAGTTTTTAATGACGTGTGCGAGTTGCCTAACAAGTTTTTTAGATAATGCCTATATTAATTAGCTGTTGCCTTCGGTTAGAAGCTAAAAAGTATGTAAATGTTAGACAATTACGAAATAAGCCGTCTCATTTATTTCAAACCGTTTTTTTTTTGCATAAGTACCTATCGTAAATTATTTCGCAGAATCTTTATACCGAATAAGTTTTTGAACTTAATAATATAATGGCCGGCAGTGTCACGTGTAGGTACTTTGTCGCGAGTTTTTGAGTTAGGCATAATAATTAGCTATTTCTAATAGATTAAAGTTATCCGTGTATCATTATATAAGTATTTAGTCATATCTGCGACAAAGTACACGTGACACTGACGGCCATTACATTATTATGTTCAAAAACTTAAAGATTCTGCGATATTTATAATAGTATAGTATGCAAAAATAAAAATAAAACACGGTTTAAAATGATATTGCTATAAACCTCTATTTGAAAACCCTGCAAAGGGATTGAATAGAAACGTTAGGATTTAATAATAATAAAAATAACTTTGGTAAGCAATTTGTAACTTTTGCCGATCTGTCTACTGCAAACTGTCAGACCAAATTTGAATAAGAATACAAGCTTCGAGATGTCCCCCATGATTACAAAACATGGATGAGTGGCCATAAAACCTGAAGTAGTAGTAAAGACATTCCACCGAACCGCGCTAAGGCTCTAGAGGACATTCCGACACCTCGCGTCGAGTAAATCATTAATGAATCGACTAATTCCCATACACCATTTTGGGGTGAGGGTAAACTTTACAGATCTTCTCCTAATGGGTTTTAGAATGTTGTAACGGTAAGCTGGAAATAAAATAGGATTATTATTACTATTATTACTTTAACGCGTTTATTCAGTAGGTGTATTGATTGTACGGCAAAACAAACCTTTTAAACCTAACATATCTTTAGAAAAGATTTTTTTTTTACAATATTTTATTTAAAAACATTACAAACATTACAATATAAAATATTATAAAAAACTTAACCTAGGTCGCCACCGGCAGCGGGGATTACTATTATTATGAGAGGTAATGATTTAATAATAGTTATTTGTTATACAAGAGTGCAAAGTTGTTTTTTAACCGCGTGCTCAATTTTGATGACCGAGCAAGCGAAGGATTCTAAAATTGAATCACGAGCGCAGCGAGTGATTCAAAAATTAGAATCCTGAGCGTTAGCGACGGAATCAAAAGAGCACCAGGTGAAAAATCTTTGCACTCGAGTGCAACACGTAACTTTTCATCCCACCTCAGCGAGGAAATGACTAAATGCAAAAAAACATTTACAATCACTAGATACTTTTATTTCACTTTAGGTATTAACTACTACATTATGAAAGGTAAGTATTACAGAATAATCTTTAAATTATAACAAACAATACTTAGGTATAATTAAGAAAAATTGAAAGTAACGTTGCTACAGTTACTAAGTGTAATATTTTTGTTAGGTACTGTAATGTTTGTGTTAGTAACATGTGTACTGTAACACCTCGCTGGGTCGTTACTTAAGGAACGGGGGGTTGTATCGAATAATAATGCTTTATAGCTTTAAATATTTATATTACTTTCAACAAGCTTTCAACATGAATCAAATTTCTACTATATTTTAATACAGGCCACGGTGGCTGCCAGTAAGTATGCCCGAGCAAGGAGTCTCGGTTGCTACAGTACTGATAAATTGGGCACCATGGAGGTAGAAGCAAATAGGTTTAATGATGTTTTGAATTCACAAACTTAGTGTTAAACGATGTTCTAAATTCAATTTTACTTTATCCTCTAGGGGATAAAAACGGCTTTTGCACTCAGATATCGAAGAGCAAAAATACTCTTTCCGAGATGGGGGGATGAAAAAACATTTTATTACATAGGAACTATATGTGCGGAAGTAAGTATATATATATATATAGTATGTCATGCTTAAACATTACCTATGACTTTACTAAACCTTCGAATTTATTAAAAGTAGCATGAAGTTTGGAAATTAATGAAGATAATTCTCATTTAAAAACATATTTTTTTGATGTAATCGCTTGGCCTTCTCCTCATCTGAGTAAATAAAGAAGGTGGAAGTGCACTTCATCCCAAATCTTCACTGTTATCTCTCTTCTGGTTATCTTATATCTAACTGCCGGAATGCTACTAACATTATTGTTACGGCGACAGCCTTAGATAAGATAGGACTAGGTAGCCAGTACAAACCGAAATCAAGCCTACCACCAACCAAACAGAGTACAATATGTACCTGAGCATCGAACCCGGAATTTCTCCATCACATAGGTGGTTTCTTCGTCTAGATGTGAGACATTTATAGGCTGATGGTTAACTATGAATTGATAATGTATTTTATGTGTCACACAATCCATGTAGGCACAGAATCAACTGGCAAGATGGCATGGCATGGAGGCCATATCGCAACTGCCAGTAAACCCGTTGGCGTCAGGCGAAACATCGGGTACCTAAATAGGCATGCGTAGGATACCCATAACAAGGCTTTATTATGGAACGCAAGGTGTCTGCCTATATCTGTCGGTAAAAAATCAAATAATTTAGATCACTTTTCTTTTCAAGACTAACAACGTTTGCACCCAGCAGGCATTATCATCTGCAATATGTTTGGTATGCGAAAGGCGGGGGGGTAATTACATGGCTTCGAGCGGGACATTAGCGGGGAGTAAGTGGTCGCTGGGTCGTGATGTTGCGGAGATTAGCCGTGATTTGTGGGGCTTGCTGGACCGGCCTGGCCCGAGCGCTGTAACAAGTGCAAGATTGTCGGGCGCGTTTCCAATGAAGCGGAGTGGAGTGGAGTGGAGATGAGCGGTGAAAAGAGTGGGTGTTTCTACAAAGCGAAGAGAAGAAGAGTGGTGGTGAGCAGAGCGGAGTTGAGTTGTAGGATGAAGCCATCACTCTGTATGTTACACTATGTTCTTACTTTGCTCCGCTCCGCTCCACGCGTACCTACATTCTGATACCATTCTACTTCTCTTCACTGTCACTGTTTTCACTGAAGCGGAGCGGAAACGAGAATATGATAAGTGACGATCAGGATGAAGTTGGAAGCACACTTACCTCAAATAACTGATGAACTAGCAAAATTAAGTTATAAATTCCTAAAACAATTATTTATTAAAATGTTTATAAAAAAGTTATTACGTACTACACTCAATTTACTGTATCGCCGCCAGTAAAACTATGTGAGCAATCGTTTCGGCTTCAGTATCTATTAAAAATGGAGTTAAAGAGCAGCCGTTAATTAGTGTGTCGGACACCACGGTGCGGGCGCGGATACAACCAATTATTTAATTACCACTCATTTGCGCCAACTGGGACTGCACTCTGGATAACTGTGCTCCATTCAAAAATTCAACATTTTTTGTTCCAGCTTTTTTCAGTTAGCACAGAACCTGTGTGAATGGCTACTACTTACTACCTATTAGAAATTAATTCGACCACCTTAATAGCTATTTCTGCCGCCAATAGTATTTTTGCATTGCTGTGATCCGCTTTGATCCTGTTAAAGGTTCTCCCTATCCATCCATAGGGAAGGCTCCTGCCCCAGCAGTGGGGACATTAAAATGAGCTGGTTATGAGAAAGATTTGATCGGTGGAAGTGTGGATCGGAACTTCTGTTGAAGGGAAGAGGCAGTCTATACACCGCAAAAAATAAACAAATATTAAATTTCCGAGCTCAAACGTATGAATGAAATTATTGCTTTAAATGCCCAATAAAGTATCTGAGATAAAGATAGCTTGGAAAACGGTTAAAATTGGAAACTGAACAGTGTTTGAATAATGAGTGGGAGCAATAAAGGTGGCTTCGGCGAAATCAATAACGCTCCTGAGAGTTAGGCCGACTTCCCGAGACTCCCAAAACTAATAAAAGCACTTCGCAGACACCTTTTATTTGCCCAGCCTAGAAATTAATGGACGGCAGCACCGTCGATCAATCAATCTTCAGTTTAAGGTATAGACCAGCGCTTGCGTTTATTTAGACTTTAATAGGATTACTTGAAACCATGTCAGTGTTAAACTGGTGCAGTCTCATTCAACATATAATGAGTTTTAAGCCAGGCTCGACTTTAGTTCACGTTTCGGTTTAACAGGAGATAAATAGGTAAGTATGTCTTATGCCTATATTATTTCGTTCTACAAAAAGGTATTTTTAGATTAACTCTTTTTTGTTTTTTCTATTTGTACAAATTGTATGGTTCTAAAGCTGAGTAAAGGAAAATTCAACATGATTAACATAAACTATACAGAAAACGAAAGACAGTACACATAGGTACAAATCTTCCAACTGTCAAAGGTACACAAACTGTGTATTATTGTTTTCTACAAGTGTATGTATATTGTAATAAATATCATCATCATCAGCTCATTTATGTCCTCACTGCTGGGGCACGAGCCTTCCCTATGGATGGATAGAGAGAACGGGCCATGAACCACCACGCGGGCCCAGTGCGGATTGGTGGTTGTTAACGACTGCTAATTCAGCCGGGACCAACAGCTTAACGTGCCTTCCGAAGCACGGAGGAGCTCGAGATGATACATTTTTGGTCACCCATCCAATGACCGGCCTTTGCGAAAGTTGCTTATCCTCAGCACTCGCAGACCGGGCGCGTTAACCACTGCGCCATCGAGCTCTTCAAATATTAGTATTAAATATACTGTGTGTGTATTATAAATACTAAACCGCTCCCCCGCTGCGGAGCGTAGGTACTTGGTCCAAAGAGTTTCCTTGGCCATACAGCGGGGTAACGCTGCAATCGTGGTGGGATCCTTTGGGCCGACTACGGTTCGAGGGGGCTAGTACAATATATAAATTGTTGGCTGTATTTGTTTTGTTTTTGTAATGGTTGTACTAAATATGTCTATTCTAAAAATTTACTTCAGACCGTATTAACAATTATACATAAGAAGAAAACTAATATTTATATAAATATTACTATAAATAAGTGATTCTACCATGACTGTACAGTACAGAAAAATAACATTAAATATAACCGCGCATAAAATAAATTTTAAATATAATAAATTATTATATCCTACAAATTACATGTCGGGAAATCATACGACGCTTCCTCTAATTGCAATCAATTCTAAATTAATTCATCTACCATATTGTGGAATATGAATACGTACGTATTGTACGAGTAGTAAATATACATATAAATACATGTTTGTAGCATACATAGGCTCCCCAAGGATAGTTGGAGCGAATCCAAATGACAAGTATGCGGTGCCGCGTCGTGCCAAACCAATGCTAGGGCTATCGCGAATTGGCCCCAGCTTCGAAAATATGTATTCTCTTTTGTCAGTTCGTAGCTTATAGTATAAGGAAATAAGATGCATGAGGTGTTCAAAATATTAACACATTTTTGATGTTGACTGTACCCACAACAAAAGTTTTGTATGGCCTTTATCTAGCTTATCTTTTGAGACAACAGAGCGGACAGTGTAATTTGTTAAGTGCGCCATATCATTTAAATAAGCAACCGCATGGCTTTTACTAGTTTTTACTGGATTTGTGATACTGTTTTTTTTCTTGAAGTTGGAATTGTACACTAATATAATGAAACTAAAATTAGTACTTGAAATAAAAGGACTTATCTGGTGGAACTATGGTGGTACCCACGACCGTTCGCAATCCGGGCGATAGCTGTTCAATTTCATTTAAGAATACAACAATACCCTGAAACAGCAAGCTTTTATTTGTTGATTTTAAAAGAGTGATAAAAATCATAACTTAGCGGTGCCAACCCTAAGTAAGCGCAAACATCTAAACTATACGGAATTTCATTTATACATATTACCAGTCGTGATTATTCACAATCAATAATATATTTCTTACACGTCACTAAGTTAATAAAACGTGAAAAGTAAGTAAGTAAGAAAAAGTAGGTATAGTAGGTACCACTATCTCTTGCTGTCTCTGAGAAGTCCCATTCGGGTTGCGACTTTGCAAGTTAAGCAACTTTTACAATGCCAGGTCACTGGGTGGCTGGAGGCTTTACAAAAGTTGCAAAAACCCCAAACTCCCATATGATAGTAAATATGGAAATTGAGCAATAGCTTGTGTTTATGTACACGTGGGTAGCCCAGCAGTGGGACGTTTATAGGCTCATGATGTGTTTAACGATGATACCATTAACTCTTACACTTAGATTAACTTGCCTTTAAAAGATAACACTAAGTTATGTCCAAGAAACTATTCTAATATTTGCCATGTAGCAGAGTAGGTATGCTTACTTTGCTGTCTTTTCAATAAATAAAAGAGAAGACAATAACCCAGGGCCCTTAGCCAAAGTAACATTACAAAAACGATAGCGAAGTTCGAAAAGAACAAAATGTATGGGATTGACATAAGCCGCGCTAAATCACGTGGTCGACGTAATGTCAACCCCATACATTTATTCTTTTCTAACTTCGCTATCGTTTCGCTATCTTTTTTGTATTGTTACTTTGGCTACGGCCTCTGTAATAATAATAATAACCCTGTATATTGCAACAGCATTCAATACCGTGTTGCTATTCTCCGGAATGCATAGTAGT
The DNA here is from genome assembly GCA_963082485.1 of Eudonia mercurella. Classification (NCBI taxonomy): domain Eukaryota; kingdom Metazoa; phylum Arthropoda; class Insecta; order Lepidoptera; family Crambidae; genus Eudonia; species Eudonia mercurella. The sequence continues at coordinate 3,599,112 of OY720027.1, read as the reverse complement.
TTACGCACATATCGCAATCTCCAAGAAGGTCGCGTGAGGGTCGAGTAGTTACCTCTTTTCTCGAACCTTTAGATTTATGTTCGTAAGTTTGTAGACATCACAGTCTATAGTCCTTCCGGCGAACATATGCAAGCGTTAAATTACGTTTTAAAGTTCATTGGACGTTATCCGAGCCAGCCGCTAAAGTTTTGCTGGCATGAGCCAAAGCGATTTTTTTTCTTATATACGCGATAAGATATTTTTACTGTACCCCATACTTGAAAACGGTTTATTTAGTTGGTATTTTAGGTAAATTCGAAAATAATCGATTAACAGTCTCAATAAATGGAGACTATTCAACACAAAAAGATTTTTTTCAATTCGAACCAGTAGTTCTTGAAATTAGCGCGTTCAACCAAACAAACAAACTCTTCAGCTTTATAATATTAGTATGATAGAAAATACTCGTAAAAGCCCTTTATCTATAAATATTAAAGTTTTAGGTTCAGTTTTAGGATCTGATATTTCTACAGTATGTTTCACCCTTAAAACAGACCAAACTTATTTCCTGGCTAAACAGTAACTTGAAAATGTTAGTTAAATCAAAATTAATCGTGTTGCATATAAGCTAAAAAAAATTGTATTAACAAAGAATCTCGATGGCGCAGTGGATAACGAAAGGAGCTTGATGGTGCAGTGGTTAACGCGCCCGGTCCGCGAGTGCTGAGGTTAAGCCACTTTCGCAAAGGCCGGTCATCGGATGGGTGACCAAAAATGTATCATCTCGAGCTCCTCCGTGCTTTAGAAGGCACGTAAAGCCGTTGGTCCCGGCTGCATTGCAGCAGCAGTCTTTAACAACCACCAATCCGCACTGTGCCCGCGTGGTGGTTTATGGCCCGTTCTCCCTATCCATCCATAGGGAAGGCTCGTGCCCCAGCAGTGGGGACATAAAATGAGCTGATGATGATGAACAAAGAAACATTAATTTTTATGTTATTTTACGAAATTGAACCAATGACGAGACCAGACGAGACCCATTGGTAACAATTTAAATTGTAATTATTCGTGACCAGTCCCAGATCCAGGGTTAACGTGTCGTCTGTTTTGAATACAGATACAATAGAATTTTAATTGTATAGAGCACTGATCAGTGCTGGCTGCAGACGAGAGTTTAAACAAAAAAAGGCCCGCTATCATCGTACGTAACCTTTAGCTCTGTGCGCGGTGACAGTTTACACAAGGAGCCGGCTAATGGTGGTGTCTGCGCGGATTTATGCGGTTATTGTGCGTGCAATAAATAACAACACGCAACGCACTATCGCCGGCACATTGTAAATCAATTGTAATTGGCTACCCTGGTTTCGGTCCTGGAATCATTGAATAACGACGACTTTCTAAAGATAGATGTCGATTGGTTAGGTGGTAACACCATTCTCTACACAAATTATATTTATTGCTTGAACATGGGTAACAACATGGTATCATTAATACATACATATAGATGGACGCACCTCTTTTCTGTGTAAATATCGTGGGATAACTACCACTAGAGCCTTTCCCAATTTGCTATGAAATACTGAAGTGCCCTCCAAATGAATACTCTGTGTCCGGTGCGGGCTTTCCATTTCAATGACCCGCAATACACGAACCGACTTTTCATTTCCCGGCATGCGGACAAAAGCGGCCGTATAACTTTAAAAAAATGCAAACACTCGGCACTCGTAACTTGAAATATTAAAACCGCCGACCACCGTTCGCTGCACGTAACCCAGTTGGCTGATAAAAAGTTGTACCGTGTGAGTGTAAGCTACGCGAGCGCGGGATTAATTTGTTCTCGTAATTTGCAAGAAACGGAACGTAGGAGGGAACTGGGGCGCCCCTACGGAAGGACGCAATAATGATGAATGCGTCCCCTATTCCGTCGCGCCGGGACTGGCTGGCAGGCGGTCCCCGGCGTCAGATAAGATAATTGGAGCGATATGTCGCACGTGCTAATGCCGAACGCACTTTACTTCTTCCATGTTTTATTTTTGAGAGAATTTGCTGATTGCCCAGCTTCACCGCGCTTTTTGGGGGCGGCGAGAAACTTAAAGGGTTCCTCAAGCCGTGTGAAACGAATCACCTTCGAAGGTTTTCTAGAGGGAACAGCATCACGCACTAATGCGTGTCCCCGTGCCCTACTAGATTCTCCTAAGAGTTCGGACCGGAGTTCTTCCCTGTTGATACCGTGCACTGCCACGCATTTCTTTGATAGTAAATCTATGTTTTCGCCGGCCGCTTGTTTTAAATAGGCACAATAGAATAGTTTATACACAACTGATGACTATATAGTAGTATTTTGTTTATAAAATTGAACCTACGATGTATGGTTCGATTAGAAGCGAACATTAAAGTTTACAAACCAATCGCTACTTTAAGCTAGCTAGTCAATTTGTTAGTGTCTTATGACAGTTGAAACAATGTTGAGTTGTGTAACATAACATTATATTGTTTGTAACATAACATTACAATGTAACTGGTGGCCAACCCTATTAAATAGTAAACTTATAAGAAGCAAATTTATACGTCAAAAATGCTTAAAAAATCCCAGGGTAAAATAAATAATCAACGCATAAAAATCAAATTGAAAATCAAGTCAGTCGAAATTGACAACAATGATTGTAATGAAGATTCCGTTTACTATATCAATAGCACTAAACTGGAGGCTGGTATCGAAATACAAATTGCGCTTATAATAGATAATTACAGCAATAAACTGGTGCGAAACAGACACAAATTAGTTCGGAAAATTGAATACTGGAGCATGCTCATACACTTATTTTATAATTATAATCGGACAAGCCAATATTTGTTTTATAACAACGCTGTGAAGCACAAAGTTGCGTGTAGGCACCGCACCGTTGCAACAACCTGCTTGCACAACCGCGCGCTAGCCTCTTAATTTTCAATTCTCCAATGTATGTTTGATCAATGGACCACCTTTTATTACCCCACGCTGACCAACATTGCAAATTAGATAATCATATATAATTCTCTCAGCATCGATACTTGGATCCAACATTGGTGATTGCCTTACCAACGTTTGTAGTAATTGTGCCGCAAGATAATCTCCTCATGCAAATATTTGTACCAACACTGGTTACAAATAACCAGCACATAAAGGCGATCGGTTGCATAAGCCGGATAATGGGTGACTCCGTGGTACGAAACTAATACGAAACTCCTCTTGGGTAATCCGAACTCGTATAATCATAAGCTCGCACCTGTAAATATTTCAAGCACATTATTTCCTTGTCTAGCTTTATTTGCATAAGATACGAGTCAGGCAGAGTCTTTGAGAGGCGTTTAATTTAATCAGAATGGTCGCAACCGCGGCAGTTTCACCAAATCGCAAATTTCTGTATGTCTGCACTAGTTTTGATTACAGTCTCTTCAAATGTCGTAGGAAGACATTTGGAGAAAAAGACAGAGAGAAGAGAAAAATCCAGTTTTTTCGTAATCATCATCATCATCATCATCAGCTCATTTTATGTCCCCACTGCTGGGGCATCAGTCTTCCCTATGGATGGATAGGGAGAATGGGCCATAAACCAACACGCGGGCCCAGTGCGGATTAGTGGTTGTTAACGACTGCCGGGACCAACGGCTTTACGTGCCTTCCGAAGCACGGAGGAGCACGAGATGAAAATTTTTGGTCACCCATCCGATGACCGGCCTTAGCGAAAGTTGCTTTACCTCAGCATTCGAAGACCGGGAGCGTCAACCACTGCGCCATCGAGCTCTTCATTTCCTCCTTTCGTAACGGATATACAGGAATAATGCGACGAGTTATCTCGAGCTTTTCCATCTTTCGGAAGGCACTGAAGCTGGTAATCCTGGTGGGTATCGTAAGATGGCAGTCGTTAAAACCTAGCAAAATGGTGGGTTATGGCCCAATCTCCCCCGTGTACTATTGCTTCTAATATTCTAATGAGTTTAAAATTTTTACAAACTGATTGTGTTATTCATTTTGTTAACATGTTAAATAAATTGATATTGAACCATAATTTAAAATACCGTATGCCCTTTTCAAATATTATTTTTAAAAATAATACACAATTCGCGAAACCCTACTCAACATGATTTTCGAAGACATGTTAATTTCTCATTCGGTCCAGGCAAATGAATCACAGTTGCAACCGCCGAAACAAATGGCCGCTCTACATTGTGCGGCCGGTCTTAATAATTACTTAAAATAATTACGTTATTGCTACTTTGCGGACTGGTTATTTCCACTCCGCCCGCAATATTACTTATTAGACAACAATATTATCAACAATTCCTGCTTTTCCATAAACAATTTAGCATTCGTTCAACGGTAGGCGACTCTCATTTATTTGGTGTTGGTCGGCAACACAAGCCAAATGGAAATTTAAGACGTTTTAGTAAAGTTTGTTTTTGTTTACGTTCAACGATGACGCAACTCAATTAGGGCTGAGTATTATTTACGTTTGGCGCCACAATCCTTGTTAATAGTATTGATTGGGGTCCTTTATTATGTCCAGATAGTCGATCGCTATGCTGGCTGATGGATAGGGCGCGTGTGCGTCTGTGTTGCAGGCGGAGGCCGCGGAGTTATTGCACGCTCAACTAATCTCTCTTTTATCTTGATGGAGCCCTGGTAGCATGGAGATTACTTTTTGTATAGGTTTTGTATGACTTCATTGTGCAGGATGGCTGAATAAAAGATATCCGTCTGCTAGATCCGTAGATCACAATGGTTTTCTTTTTCCTTTTAAACGTTTTTTTTAATGTGAAGTTTTTTTTCAAAAAGTTGCAGGTACACTTTATTAGTCGTTTATATATAGTCCACATTATAGTACAGGTAGGTACTAGGTGGGTCTACACCTATACATATATCATAGTCACGTCAGAAAATGCTCAGTTGACATTTACACGAAACTACACCAACCAAATCATCTTCAAAGACGTTTTATAAATGGAGTTAGAGTTTACACAATTTTTCATTAGTTATAAAATGTTCTAATAATTTTTAACGCAAATTTTGTTGCAAACAAATTACAAAAACACAAATTTTGAAAAAAATTTCCACGACCAGGATTTGAACCTGCACCCTTCTGATATACCGGGTCAGGTGCTCTTCCAATTGAGCTATCGTGGTTCTAACCAGCCCGCCGAAATCCTGCTCGTGGAAATTTTTTCAACATTCTTTTTTTTCCATTAGTTATTATCGCAATAATATCAAGACAGTCACATATATATATTATTACACTTCAAAATTTAGCTTTCATACGACACCGCTCTATATACAATAGATAAAGATTAAAAATGGTCCACAAACGCCCAGAGCCCTTAAGCTTTCACTCCCTTTCTCCAACACAATGGTTTATGTTAATGCAATATTTGCATGCATATACCACGAGATAGACATCGTGCGATATGCACGCTATCCTTCCCCGTTTAATCGGGAAAACAAAAGCGATTGGTAATGCCGAATTAGCATAAGATATATACGTAGAAGTGTTTGTAGAATATCTTAAAGATGCCGATGGCAGAAGAGACGGGACGCTCTACTTTGACTGATGCAAATTTGAGCTTTATTTCAGACGTTTTTAAAAGGGCTAGAAGATAGAACTTCAAATAGGCCGTGAAAGTTATACAAGAAGAAAAGTATTATAAGATCTTGGTGTCTTTGGTTGTGCGAAAAGGGACCAGTAAAGATTTACACTAAAGATTATCTACGTTCCAAAATAAAGTGTTGAAGTGGGATGGGATTTGTGGATCTACATTCGACATGTATAAATGCTCAAAGGTAGGTGGTTCGTGGTTGTGAAACTACTCTTATCATTTTACACTAAGTGGTATTCACATGGGAGCTGATCATCATCAGTAATTAGTAATTACTTTGTCCATTAGTAAAGTGTCAGTTTGGGGTTATGATAGATATCTGGAAATTACTTGAAATGATTAAGATTGATCATTGAGGAGCTCGATGGCGCTAATCGCGCTCGGTCTGCGATTGCTCAAATAAGGCTATTTTCACAAAGGCCGCTCATCGGATGAATGACCAAAAATGTATCATCTCGAGCTCCTCCGTGCTTCGGAGGCACGTAAAGTCGTTGGTCCCGGATGCATTAGCAGTCGTTAAAAACCACAAATCGGCACAGGGCACGCGTGGTGGTTTATGACCCGTTCTCCCTGAGATGTTTTCATCCATACGGAAGGCTGGCGCTCCAGCAGTGGGGTTATAAAATGAGCTGGTGATAATAATGACTAAGATTTAAGATCATCATCATCACCATCATCAGCTCATAAAAACATTTAAGATTAGTATTTTTTATTAGGTCCCCCCCACGGCATCGGCCGCTTAATAATCGGTCTGTCACAAAACTGTTATCGCGTGCCCCCGGGAACAATGTGCCGGCGCTGTGTCCAAGATATGAAGTAGCCTATGGCACTTGCGGAACCTCCACCCAAGTATGTTTAAGAAAATCATGTCGTTAAGTTATTTTTGTAGAGAAATATGAACAAACAGACATCGCCGCATGTCAACAACTAAAGACTATGAAAAAGTGTATGGCTGTAAAAAAAAGGTAATTTTTTGGATTTGTAAAGAATAAAATGTTTTACTTACTTCTTTTTGTTTAAGAATATGTATATAACAAATTGATATTATAATTATGTAAAAATATAATAAGAACAAGACTAAAGAGGTTGGTACGTTGTAAGTCGCCAACAACTGTAATTTACTGTATAGTGGCTTGAGGTGAGGTGGTTCCCTCGCCTCTGTACTTAGGTGCATTGTGAGGCAAATCTAGCTCGCATCTAGGTTCCGAGGCTGAATCTCGTGACCTATTACGCTAGTTGTATCATCGTTTGCGTAAGCACTTTCACCTTGCCTGAGGAAAGTATGTTTTCGTGTTACAACTCGGAATGGCTGCATTTAACGTTTTAATGTCGACTTTGTTATGACCTTTTCGTGACATACTCGTATGTCGTGAACTTTTACGATGTTAGACAATTTTCTGGCTATTTCGTTTTGTTAAACGGTAACCCCCGTATTGATTCAGTTATTTTATGTTTTGTTTCCGTCGTGTAGTTAGGTAAGCTAAAAAACTAACATTTCAAATTCGATTACAAGAGACAGAACTATTCGAAGCTACATGTTTATGAATACAAGGGTAAGCCTAACTGCCCAATCTATCTGTACTATGAATTAAATTTACAAATGTTATATATGCGCTAAAAAATACAAAATTATAAATGTTCAAATATAAAAATTATGTTTGTAAACTTGTACTTAATGCCATCTACATCGTCACTTACCGATACCGGAGAGAGATGCGATGAGCTTCCCAATGAGAATTTATTTTACTTTATTATACTTCATGTAAGTAGAAAATGAAAAATATAAGCATAATATTACTAACTAAATAAGATTCAGTTCATGTTTAAATTATAGATCCACTCAAGGAGAAACTCGCTTAAAACCGTTTAGATAAGGTTGACGCGAAGTTGCCCTAAAATACAGCTGCTTGGTAACTTATACATATGCCTTCGGCGGTTATTAAACGATGATAGGGTAATAAGAATGAAGCATCAAAGCTATTACTTATTTCTTACAATGATTATACTGTTATAATATTACCTCTATAACGTCTTTAGGCGTACCAAACTTCGTAATTGTAATGGGCATGTGTGATAGAGAATGATGATTAAATGAGTCAATGGATACTTCTTCTGATAGCCTTCGAGTGAAGATTGTTAGAAACAGTCATCTTAATAGAGGGTTTAATTTTTGCTATACTCAAGTGTCCATATTTGGAGACGCTGCTGTTTTATCCATTCACGGAACTGAACAACTTACTGCCGTACTCAGAGACGTCAATTAAGTTTTAATGACAACTAAGTCTCTTGCTGTCACTTTCTTATGTATAGTGCTAAATAGAGAAGGAAAGACATTTAATTGTCATTAAAACCTAATTGACGTCTCTGAGTACGGCATTTAGTTTAAGATGGATAGTCCAAGGCGGTATATAGGTTGATACCATGACGAGAAAATTTGAACCACCCATAATGAATTTGTCAGCTAATCGCACCCTCTTGTATCAAAGGTTCTTCTAAACTATTTGACAATTTCGGCGTATATTATCATGGAAAACGATGTTCAGTTCAAAATGGAACAGCGTTCTTATAGCGGAACTTAAAGTCACAAAACACATACTTACTCAAATGTATAAAGAAAGGCTTTGTATGTCCCTAACAATATAACATTTTGCATATGGCACGCGTATACCGCCCCTCGCGTAAATTAAGTGTTCAAACAACTCAAAATCCTATTTTAACTCAAAGAAATCTCTAATGAGTTTCTGGTCCTCAGTCCCATTAACAATTTTCTCAAGTTTGAATTTAATACGAAATTAGAATTTATAAAGTGAAATTCCTAATATGCATTCGCCAAGGCTTAAGAATTTTGAAGCGAAGTGTGGGAAACGCAGCTTAAATAAATGTTTGCGGTTATGTAATCACTTTTAGATGCAATTTCTCAACCACGGACCTCGGTAATGAAATATTGCAGTTGGATTTGAATTTTAATTGAACACCACCATATAAACATAATAACAAATATTTCAATTACGGGAGTTAATATTGCTACTGGAATATAGAACGCATTTTATGAAGCGATTTCTTTGCGATCAAAGGAATCAAGAGGATTTCCTCTTGATTCCTTTGCTTTAGTTCTGGAATTGCGAAATTCATTTTCATTTTGTTTCAGTGCTTGACTTCACCGGGCGATGAGAGCAAGACAGCGATTCTCCATTATGAGTTTTAGCTTTACTCGAGGACAGCTAAATATTATTGATGAAGCAAGGCCCCTAAGAACTGTTTAATGGATTATTCTTGAAAATGGACTCAGTAAATAATCGATGTACTTATCTATTACATTGTTTCCATATTTCTTATATTTCAATTACATTGTAGGAATTTTTACTGTTTAAAGAATGACACAAGATTGAAAATGACTTAGTAAACTCATAATTTCCATGTTAATTAGCTGTTTTTCGTTTTACTACCCTTCGAGCATTTCAATTTGCAATCCTCTCTTAGATTTCTTATCGGATTTACAATATTTTTGAATAATACTTAGTAGGTAATCTTTGTCTGTGTCGATGTCTTTTATCTGCGTACGTGTTTCAGGAGCTATACAATTTGCAATAGTGTCAAATTTCTTATTGGGTTTTCAATATTCTAGAAAATCAACAAAAAGTCTCGTTGCAAATATTTCAAATTCAAAACCGTTTTTCAATTAAGTTCATTCTCTGACGAAACCATACAAAAACATGGTCAAGAAACGAGTCAGTACCATTGCGTTATTGTACCGCAGTTTAGAAATCCCTTAATACGTTGTTGGGACGTTCAAGGGCATGATCACAACAATGGCTTCAAGCTGTCAAAAGTAGAAGACTCACATGAAAAATGTACGTCTCGCGGTTGTCCTTGAATGGCTAACACATTTAGGTTTGTAAAGAAAATAAGTGCGCTATTAACGCCATTAAAATGCTATGTAAAACAGAATAACATGTATCATGTTCACAACACTTTTATTAATAAACAAAAGCAATAAAACTTGTTGTGTTGTTTATTAAGAGAGAGTCCATGATGCAGTGATTGCACAGTTTAGTTAATTCACCATTAATGAATGCGTTTCTATACTAATATTATAAAGAGGAAAGCTTTGTATTTTTGTATGTATGTTTGCAACGAATAAATTTAAAAACTACTGGACCGATTTAAAAAATTCTTTCACCATTAGAATGCTACATTAGCGCTGAGTAACCTACGGATGTTTTTTGTTGTTTGTTTGTCAATCGTGCCGCAACGGCCAAACGAAAATAAATGGAACCCGGTTCATAGGCAGAGCGTGTCCTTTATTTACTCGAAGGTCCCTGGTTCAATTCCCAGGTCGGACAAAGTGTGTTTCGGATTTTCCGATGCATAGCCCAGGTTTGTGACCAGCATTTGGAAAGCGTGGTGATTAAGCCGTTACCCACCAATTGTGGTGAAGACTTAATTTCAATGATGGAGGCCTTTTTCTAGCTGTGTGACAGTTAAAGGCTATTTACTTAAACATCTTATTACCTCGGAAGATTACACGTGACGAGAAAAGAAGATAGAAGATTCAGGCTGACGCGGAGGCTACAAATAATAGTAATTGCGTTCATCAAGAGACTGGTGCGTGTGAAAGAAGTGAGTGAAGTATGTTAGGACTGAAGTAAATGGGGTCCGTGATCTTTGCCTTTGTTGTAGGCACATTAACTGTGTTATAAGAATCGTATTATGAAATAATCAAGCTTGAGCTTTAGAAGGACATGTAATAGCTAACCAGTCGGGGTAGCCCTACGGCACCAGTGATCTCAAAGGATTCAATATAATTTTGACAGCAGCGCATTCAAAATTGGCAGTAATTGACAGGCATCCAATTCCAAGGCAGCCTAGATTGCGAGCGTCGGCGTCGTCGGCGCCAAAATTGGACAATCGCAGAATTGAGCAACGGTCCCTCCGAAAATTAATCATTTCTGTCCGATAGCCTGTCTAGCTCGCAACGCTTTATAGCGAGAGGGACGGATAAACGAGACCGCGGCGGGCACTCGATACGAGAGTAAACGGGTAATACACGTTTCGGTTTTATTCTGTAATGGCCCAGTTCTTTGGCCGACAATGAGCTCGTCTTTTTTGCTGTCGTAACTGTCACATGGATGTGGCTGCTTAATTGTTGAAACTGACGTTTGTCACGGATTCCGTTAAAACCTGTAAGGTCCTATACTTCTTGGGAAACCCCTATATCTTTTTACATTTAATTCTACATAAAGAAGAGCTTTGCCGTCGTTTTTGGTAAATGCTGATAAAGTCGAAGATAATGAAGCTGCTAGCATTATTCTGACGGACGTTAACACACAAGAGCAGTCAACATCTTTTTGATAATATGCAGGTATTTTAAAGTTTACCCATAAAATTAAAGAGATTGAAAAATTGTTTGTAGCTCTTAGGGGAATTTGTAAAGCAAAAAAAACTGAATAGTTTTGTTTACTACAAGGTATTATTTATTGAATTATTACTTTTAACATATTATTGGTTACATTAGTGTTAGCGGCTGCTAAATGAACAGCACAAAAACTAAATGTCTTCCAAAGCAAACATGCGCTCGAAGTAATTAAATTTGGCCACCCAATCAGGGAATAGCCATTGAAAGAGTTGCTAAGCTTTTTCTATAGTAGCTCGGCGCTTGCTTATTAAGTTTCGACTTTACGCAATGATTATCACATCACAAGACGTTTAAATTATATGACATGCCAAGAAATAATTACTCAACAATAACATTTGGTAATACGGTAATTCGTTTTATTAAAGCGCAAGCATTACGCGGATAATCTATCGCATTATATTAACGAACCGTCGACCGTAGCATAGTTTACACTTATTTTGATGAGACCCAAGGTTTATTTTGCAGTGGCACATTCTTAGGTGATACAAAATGTGTGGTGTTTTTGTGAACCACTGCTCTTTTACAAGGTTATAGCATTTTATGATGGCGCTTCTGGGTTAGGATGATTATCTATCATATATGATTTTGTTGCAATGATTAAATATTACACAACACATATATATATATGCACCTGTGACTTCCTTGTTTCCCGCCTTACTAACAACCAATGAAAATCCTTCAGCCAACAACAGCTTAACATTGTTAACATTGGGGTATTGCACCATGACCCACCTACGCTGGCCTATATGTGGGTTAGTTGGATTTAACTGTCTTAAGAAGCTTGGAGGAGCGCCCGGTCACCCATTCAGAAATACGGTAGGTATTGGATATCCTGAAAGTAAAGAAACTTGCGCAATGTATCCTTCATTGTGTAAGATGCTTCAGACCTGTTAGGTCCCATCTGGTGTAATGTGTGATAAGACGACAGTCGATATAACCCAGATCAGGTTAGTGTGTTGGGTTGTGGCCTCAACTACAATGACCTTCACAAAGCTTAAGCCCAACAGTGGCTCGTTTACAGACTGATAATTATGATAACATCCCGAAGAGGGATGAAAGAAAGAACTCATTAACATAGAGCAACTTTTGAATAGCGAATAAATTCTCATGATTATACATATAGATGGGTTCCCCATTAGATCACATTGTGAGCTAAGTTATGTCATCCACGCTCATTACGAAAAAATAAATTATATTAAAATGGAGTACCTACATCTTGGCCATTAAACAAATTGCGAGACGATGATTTATTATAATAAAATATCACTACGTTATGCATGAAGGCCTGTGAAGTGTTACGTTGGTATTTTGTAAGAGCGGTACTTAAAAAAGATCGGAATATACCTAACGAAAACAAATCCCTGAGAAAATCACCGCACGGAAGAGATACAGCTAGAGTGTATTGTTTTGTCTGTACCTACACGATTTGTATCTTTGTCTTCATACCAATAAGGCACATGATTGTATATAGTTATAACAGAACAAGCAAAATACATATTATGAACGTTTCAATTCGTGTAAACGTGTAAGAATATATCACGAGGTATCCACGGAAAAGGGAAATCATTACTACGGAACCGAATCGCGATACCATTTTGTAATTAGTTGTGAATGTTGTTCCATTTTCCGTAAGTTTTTTTGTGAGAATCGGAAAAATGGTAATAGCGATCGTCACGCTACTGCCGTTTCTAGCAGCACGACTTCCTTTTAATTAAACATTAATTTAATGGACATCAACACGTACCAATAATTAAAAAAGCTGTTTTTCTAGATAGAACTTGCTTCTTGCCGCCTGCTGCGTTTACCTCATAACCGGAAGAGATGGTGAGATTATTGGTTGATTCATAAGCAAGACTGTTTCTAGAAGTAATATGAAATGTACTATAGAAGTGTCTACCTTCTTCATAATCTATGTCTTCATAGATTCTCTCGGGCGTTTGCAACGGGTATGGAGAGCGGAGAGGGCGGCGAGGATAACCGTATTGTGGGGCAAAAACTGCATGTGGAATGTTATAACTTAGGTCAAATTTTAGCAGAAAATAAGCCGCGACTGTAAGCTTTTAGTGGTTTAAGTGTACATGGGGCGACTCTTCTATGAGACTAGTATTATGACGTGCTGGATGAAGAATGCGCTTCGGTTTCTAATCAGGGTATACCCTGGCGTGGATTGTCCCCAGTGCGAGTTATGCTTTGCGCTTTTGCTTAGCTTCAGAGTGACTTCTAGTACTTGTTGAATACCTTAACTGGTTGGTTAGTAGTGGATGCCAATATAAATATAATTAGTGAAATAAGAGATTGAGAGCTTTTAGTTAAGGGGTTTTTATTCTACCAACAAAATTACAAGATCAGCGTGCAGTAACCAATTTAAGTCCTACGCCATACTTACTCGGCTGGCTCAGCGACCCATAGTGGATCTTGGCTTCCGACACAACAAGACGCCATTCTTCCCTAATTTGGGCCTTCTCAGACCAGTTGTCGATTTGTAAGTAGGTCCGGTCCTTCTTCTTTCCCTTAGGAAGGAGAAGAATTCCTACGCCATATCGTCACTTAAAAACAAAAGACGTAACGATAGATTAATTAGACTAATTAATACCTATTACAAAAACGCTAAATTAACGAATTTCAAAAAAGAATTCGCGTACAATAGACTCATTAAAGAGACACGAAAATGTATTCAAACATTTTATACATTCTGGTAAAAAGTTCTTGTTATTACCATATTCAATAATGTTGCAAGTGGATTTGTATATTTGATTAGACAGTGTGTCCAGCTGAATGGCTCTTGTCTTGCGCAAAACCGGTCGCAATGGGGGACAATGGGAGATTAATAAGTTAGTTTCTTGGATAATTAGCGCCTATTCGCTCCCAAAAGGTTCGAAACAGGTTCCTATCGGTAAAAGTTTTGAGTGCGTGGGAAAATAGTGTGGAAACAGTTTTTTGATAGAGGCATCCGTTTGTGAACTATTAAGCTTTAAAGTGCAAAATTTTGTTAGAGCAAGTGCCCCCCCCCCCCCCCCCCCCCTTGTTTTTGGATACGTGAAAAAATGTATGACGAAGTTAAAAGGAAAACTATCACTGCTAAGTAAGTAGACTTTACAAGTTTACGAGTAACAGTCGACCAACTTATAAAATGTATTTGGCGCAGTACAAATTCCTCATTACTAAACTATTTAAATAACGTTGTCACGTGTGTGAAACCGGTAGTACCTATCTACATTTAAGTATATGAGCCATCGTTAAATAAATGTTCATAAAAGCTCTCTTCTCAGAGTCCGCATTATTTAGATGGGCTACGGAACCCTACACTGCGCGTGGTCCGACGCGCACTTGGCCGGTTTGTTTTACTTAATTGAATAAAATTATAAAAAATATAGCTAACAAAATAATCTATGTTGTCGTTATATGAAAAACATAGATGGGGACAGAGGTGATGGTGAGATGAATTATGACCTAATTTCATGTGCTTTTGTTTCAACGAGAAAGTCCAAGCCCAGTAGTGGGGTGTTTATAGTACCTATAGTCTAATGAGGAAAATGATGAATCATCTATACGTAGCAAAAAAGTTGTTTGTGTTTGTTTCGTGACAATACACTCAATCTGAAGGTATGTGAGTGGTACTTCTCTTTCATTACACTATTACAAAAATAAATTAGGTGTGCACATAAATTAAGTGCTTAAATATAAAAAAAAATACCTAAACAAGACATTTATGTCTCAATCAACAATTTGGGCGTAAGTAAGTCACCCGCACCGCTCACTGCGATTGGGCAAACTAATAACAAAATTACAATGCCCTAAGTGACACAAAGAGTCTACAATCAAACGATTACACACCCACATAATAACGAGCAAACCGAAGCGAGCGGCCGACAAGCAATGTCTTAATCGACCGATCTGTTATATAACGCTATTGGAACATACAAAACGTATGTAACTTTAAACTAAAAAGCAACAGAAAAACCGGAAAAATAGGAAAAACATTTTAAAAATGTTTTTATCAGCGAGTGGTGGAACGCAGAATCATAAGGCTCATCGGTGATGACGCACTTGTCGAGGCCAAGCTTACCAGCCTCACACACTGGCGTCGTGTCGCCTGCCTGTGTGTTTTTACCGACTTTACTATGGAAAGTGTGCCGGGGAGCTTTTCAAGCTCATACCACCATCGCCCTTTTACCACCGAACCTCCAGACGTACTGCAGGATATCATCCCCACCTAGTAGAAACTCCACTATGTCGCACTAAGCGCTTCATGTCATCATTTTTACTGCGCACTGGCAGGGAGTGGAATTCTCTGCCATCGTCTGTGTTCCCAAAAACTTATAACCTGAATGCCTTCAAGGCGAGAGTTAATAGGCATCTTCTGGGGCAGCTCGCTCCATCGTAGACCTCATCTACGCTCACCATCAGGCGAGATCGAGGGCAAGAGCTGTCTTATAAGATATAAAAAAAAATATTTGAACCCATACTTTCTGACATACCGAACTTACCGGGTCAGACGCATTACTAATCAGACTATCGTGGCAATGACCCGTGCTAATTTATCAACACTCTTATTCTTATTAAGCCAAAAGACAACCTATCCCAGTTTAAAATGCTTTTTTTATGATCTTAAGCGAAAATGGAGTCCAGACGCGACGAAGACTTTTGTAATAGTTAAAATGTTTCTCTAAAAATCTTCGTTGTCTTAATATAAATCATTTAAAATTTAGTTTTAAATAAAATGCAATTTAACGATCACATTGTCAGTGTGTTGGGAAAAACCACGTAAATATTTCTGTCACTTATATAAATTTGTTGATATTCTTAATAGGGTAACCGTGCGTCGCCATCTTTGGTCCCATAGATAGCTTATCAATGCGGCTCCATAAGGAGTTGTAAAGCCAGGTGTTGATAGACAAGTAGGGCGCTTGTGCAACGCGAGTCGCACGCGCCTCTTGCATTGTGATTTGTGGCTAGAAAAAGGTTACCAACCTCATTATTTTTAAAATATCGTATCCTATTTAATTAAGGAAAACAGAACGGAATATAATAATTAACATAATTTTAGTTGAAAAAAATACTAATTCCAAATTCACATGTAAAGAATACAAAAACATTTCGGAATTAACAGAATTTTGTAATGATTCTTGTACAAAAAAACAAACAAACCTACAAACATTTTAAAGTTAAAACTATTTTGTCAATGAAATAATAGTTTCACTAACCCAATAAGTTAAGAGTGTATCTAACGCTGGGTTAATTCGCGCCTGCCCGGCCGCTTCTGCTCTCCGTCACTCAAAATAATGCCTGTGATAATGCCCGAAAGTTGGTAGAATATTTAAATAATAATACCACGAAGTTGGTGACATTACCATATTATATCAGTTTTAGTCCCCAATTCCGTAAGCATGTCTTTTAGATAACGATTCAAAATATAAGCTAACATTTCATTAAATTTCCTATCTCTTTAGGACAAGAATACAAATCCAGGTTTTTATATATCGATTAGCAATGTATACGCTTACATTTCCCTAATGTGTCCTTATCTTCATTTATTACGAGGGATAAACTCTCTTTTGCTCATATTTAACTCTTAATAATGTTTTTTTGTTATTTGTTTACCAGAGCGATAGCCGCGTTTGATGCGTGTATAAAGTAGGCTTTCTCCCAAAAATGGTTAAATAGATAACAGTTTGGCGATCTTTAAAGTGCCGTGGGAAGATTGGAATAAATGTTTAACTAATGTCTGAATGGAAGAAGGAAGAATTAGAAGAAGACGCCAACTATGACGAACGATGTAGAAATACATAGAGAAAACAGAACAATTTTTAATTGTTGTCTATTTAAAAATTACTATGTAAATGTTTGACAATTGGTCATCGTTCTTTACGAATCAACTAAGCTTCCATTAATAGCCTTAGGACAATCCATCGGGACTTATAATCGCGTTTAGTTGCGAAATCTACTCTGAATACACACAACTAACTGTCAATCTG
This sequence comes from Eudonia mercurella, assembly GCA_963082485.1. NCBI lineage: Eukaryota > Metazoa > Arthropoda > Insecta > Lepidoptera > Crambidae > Eudonia > Eudonia mercurella. The sequence goes on along the minus strand of OY720027.1, from coordinate 3,582,114 downwards.
CTAGTCTATTCAAAGGTCCTTTGTTTGAGGGCCGCCGTCATACATTGAAGTAATAGGTTCAAATAATAGGCAGTGTTGCGTTACGTGTAATATATTACGTGTGTTGATAACTTGCAAATGTTATTTAGTAATACTTTTCCATGGGTTTCTTTTATAGATACAGCTATATTTCGATGTAATCGTACTTTTGACTGCGGGCGTCTTTTAGGACAACAACAAATGTGATATTTTATGGCCTTTTTTTTTTTAAACTAACATTGCTTGTAACACTGTACCGGAGAAGGAAATAGCCGTTGCAGAGTTTCTTGCTGCTTCTTCTCGGTACAAGGTCTCAACCGGTTTTACGAAGCTATAGCTCTGATTAATTTAACGTTCGAAACATTACTGTTAAAGTTTATTTAAAATATGAATTTAGAATTTTGTAATACAAACAATAATTTCATTATTGTTTTGTAAAGTTTACGTGAACATAACACATTGAAATGAATTACTTTTTACGAATTTGCTCGCGTTATATGTTACATATTATTGTATCGTGACATTTTGAACTCTTTAAAGTATTCATAGTCACAGGGAGACTGAGTGGTATCATGGTTGTCTCATTGCATACCGTCCGTTCCGTTTTACGCAAAATGTTTATTTTTTTGTTTTAAAAACGGAACGCACTCGATAAAAAAAATTGTTTCATTTCAATGATCTCCATTTGTGCATAGTTTAATGCCGTACAATAAGCTTTCGGATTAATGAGTTGCCGGCGCGGTGCGTATGTACTTGTTTACCGATCTATTTAGCATGCATGGAATGCAAATTGATATCGCTCCCTTCAAAGGTGGGTGGATTTATGTGGAACTCGTCTGGTTCGCCGATAGATGGTATAAATTATACAATGATCTGTGTAAAGGGGAGCCTGTTTCCAATGAATACACACGTTACTACGAGCACAGATTTTTTTAGAATAGATTGTACCCTTAATTTAAGAATGGTTTCTAGTCTAGGTCTGTGCAGCTGCGTTATTACTAGCTTATTAATGTCATCCTGTCACCATAGCCAACTGGAAGAAATTTCTCTTTGAAGATATGTTTTCACATTGTGCTTCTAAATCAAATATGTGAATGAACTTACAAATAAAGGGAAATTAAAATGAGAAATTGAAATAAGGCAATAGATATGTATAAAAAAGGCAGCAGGGGTTAAAGTTACTCGCGACCGTAGGTTTACCTTTGAGACCCTACACTGTCTGAGTGGTAGAGCCACGCTGCGTTGCAGCACGAAATGGGCCGGCTCGCCCGGCGTAATACAACACCCTCTCACAGAATATCGGCGTGAAACAATGGCCGTCGTTGCTGTTTTGTTTCGTATGGTGAGTGAAAGTACCGGAGGCCTATCTCTCACATCCCTCCCACCTCCCAATTCCTACTTCCTCCTCAAGATTCAACTCCTTCTTCAAGGCCGCATCTGCGATTACTTTGGTTTTGCGGGTGTGTCCATGGGCGGCGGCGATTACTTTCCATCAGGTGACCCGCCTGCTCGTTTGCTTCCTTTTAATATAAAAAAAATATATAAAAAAGCAACCTTTTGGTACTCAGTGCAGATCTTTCGCAAATTCTATAATTAATATTCAATTTGGTATTTAATAATTCAAAGCATACGAGTATAATAATCAAAATTTCGAGTGTGCTCGTCGTATCAATGTGTGGTCAATTGGTCATCCACACGTAGGGTTTGCACCTCTGATTAGTCTAAATCCGGGAGAGAGAAAAAAACCAGCGGCTCTTCATAACTTTTTATTTAATTTTGAACTTATACTTTTCATTTGAACGCACAGACTTCAAAATATCTGGCTTAGAACTAACAAATTTAAAAAACTCTTTGCAGTCCATTTTAAAATTGAAGAACGTTTGGATTTCTTCCTTGACATGTTTTTCATTTAAACGGTTTCTTTCTTTGGTCCATATATCGAATATAATAAAAACACGCTTGCAAGCGGCTTTTGATACAGGCGAGAGAGATTAAAAACGACGCCTAAGCCGACGCAATGACCCAGCAGACCACTGCCGCGCGCGCTCGTATGATTTTCGCAGTCTCAATCATTCCGCCAGCGCGCGTAAATTTGAAATTCCGGGAGAAATTTGTTTATTTGAATTTCTTTCCGGGAGCCGGGAGATTAAAATTTTCATTGCTGAATTCCGCGAGACTCCCGGAATTCCTGGAGGTGGGAACCCTATCCACACGACATAGATATTGATACGAATGGTTTCAAAGTGGGCTTTTTTTAGATCTGTAGTGTTGTGTTCCAAGTTTCGACACCAAGCGACCAAGACTGGCGGAAACCGAAACTTCGTCTATAACTTTGTGCCGGCCAGTTCCGTAAATTGCGAAATAATAACGAAACAATGGCCACTGGCCGCAAGAGACAACAAGAGCCCCGTGTGGCGCGAAACGTTTTTATTATGAAATAAAATTCGCGATACAGATCAAATATCGCTCACAACAAGCAGTAAAGCTGGCCGTTTCAATATAAGTACCGACGCACATGGTTATATGGTCGAATCAAATTTATATTATATTCATTGATAGCAGCCTTCTCTATAAGCTTATATCTATTTTAATATCTATCTAAAATCATTCCATGATATTGTTTGAACTTGTCAATTGAAAATAAAAATTAGAAGAGGTCTTTGTTTGTGAAAGTTTTATATCCAATTTGATAAAATATGCTGAGTTTACTTACATTGGAACAAAACATTAAACTATGAATAAACTGTAGTGCGATAAATTAGCGGGAAATTAATAGTGACAGATATAAAACAACACAGGCAAACAAATCAAGGTGCGTTCTGCCTAACAAGAATAAACCAGATTCATTGTACGCAGCAACTTTGAAAAAAAAACAAAAATACTCCTTTATGTACAATAACTTGGATCGTTCACCTCATTGTTCTCGGTATTCTAAACAACAAAAACAAATATAATGCATTCTATAATGTATTCATTAATATATTTTATTTTAATAACGTGATTTATTGCAATCTTAGATATGTTACATACATAATTATATCTCTATGGTCAATGTTCAGCGACTTTCATTATTGACCGTACAAATTCTATCAAGACACCAGTTGGGTAAGATTGTGCAAGAATGATTAGACCTAATTGTGATGAATCTTTTTTATAGCAAGCGTGCGCATTATTCGCACGCGAACAAAAGTAACACAACACATTGCGCACTGCATACGAACTGTTATATCATTTAAAGATACCGATCGCGCCCGCGGTTGACCGGCCGCTCGTAACTCAGATAATTACACGATGATAAATTAAAAAGTCGAATTTGATTCCGATCAACGCAACGTTTGATACTTACAAGTGCTGCTATTGTGTTGTGCTTAGAATGTATTTATTGTACAGTCAATAAAAAATGGTTATTAACTAAGGAGTTTGCATTAGACTGAGGTGGTTGAATGTTTAAAAACATTAGGCTTTTATGAGTCTTTACAAAGCTAGTAAACGAGCTTCGATGCTTGCAACACCAAGAAAATCATACTCTTTTTTTGAGATAGTTTGCGAGTGGTTGCGGGAGGCTTTAAACGGCCTTTACAACGTCACAGAAACGTCTTTTTCTTCATGTATTAATAGATTGGCGGAGCTCGATGGCGCAGTGGTTAACGCGCCCGGTAAGCGAGTGCTGAGGTTAAGCAAGACCTTTCGGAAGGCCGGTCATCGGATGGGTGGACAATACATTTTACATGTCGAGCTCCTCCGTGCTACGGAAGGCACGTACAGCCGTTGGTCCCGGCTGTATTAGCAGTCGTTAACAACCACTAATCCGCATCGGGCCCGCGTGGTGGTTTATGACCCGTTCTCCCTATCCATCCATAGGGAAGGCTCGTGCCCCAGCAGTGGGGACATAAAAAAACAGATGATGATGATTACTATATTGATATTATATTTCGTGCAATCAGTATACGAGTAAAACAATTTCTTAGGCGTAATGAAGTAACTCTGACTCACTCAAAGAGCAATGGAGAGGGCTATGCTCGGGGTGTATCTGTGTGATCGAATCAGAAATAATTAGATCCGCAGAAGAACAATGGTTACCGACACAATACATTATGTGTATTGTGTTACCGACATTGCCGGAAGAATTGCTAAGCTCAAGTGGCAGTGGGCAGGGCATATCGCTCGCAGCACTGGTGGCCGCTGGGGCGGCACAGTTCTCGAGTGGCGACCGCGTAGCGGGCAGGCCTCCAATAAGGTGGACCGACGATCTGGTAAAGGTCGCGGGAAGCCGCTGAATGCGAGCAGCACACATCCGGTCGTTGCGGAGCTCTTTGGGGAAGGCCTTTGTCCAGCAGTGGACGTCTTTTGGCTGAGATGATGAAGATGATGATGAATGAAGTAACTTAACTTACTGTCTTTTTCACTACCGATAAAATTGAAAACCAATAAACGCTCTTACCTAATCTATTGATTGATATATTTACTGTTATGAATTACGATTACATAATCCATTGTCTTTTTTCATGATGATGATTGATGCTATACATTCCTTGTATTAAGTTATATTATCAGAATATGATAATTATCAGAATACCGAAACGTCATATTTTGCTCATTTTGACACACGCGACGCTGCAGTGCAGTTGCAGCTGTCGGCCTACAGTTATTATTCTGAGGAACCACTTAAGATCTTTTCCGCCATAGATAAGACAGATTTTGACAGATGTACAGTAAAGGCAGAGGAACTGAACCAGACAGCCTTAAAGAAATTTATAATTATGTTTATTTTGTTTATGCTTATTAATTTTATGGTATTAAATTTTTAATTTTTAATTTGAATATACTTTTGCATGCTGCTATAGCTAGCTGAAATGGACGAGAGTAAAAAATAACAAGATCGCCCTATGTATGTACCCTGTTCATAGTTCATAACGTCATTTTATCTTGTGAATTAGGTCTACCTTACATAAGCACTGTGATTTATTTTAAGTTTTCTGCCGTTGTTTAATGGCGGCGTCTTTTAATAATTTAAAATAAAAGTTTCAATGCAGACGTGAGATGTAATTGAATAATGACAGCTAATCATCCATTGTTCAATCATAGTGCGGCGCCGCCGCCGGGTTGATTGAATATTATCAAACACAACTAATTCTTTGTTTGTACAGCTATCTTTTATAACTGTGCGTAGCAGATGAGTAAAAGTACTATTTATTTATTCTGTGGTAACGGTTGAAGCAAGCTATAAATATACGTAATTGTAAAGATGGGTTTTTGTATTACAAAGAAAAATTGATTAAACCGATCATTTTGACCTAAATATGCATCATCTCATTTCTTTTTTACCTAAATATTTAAAGGAGAAAAATGTTTTTTTAAATATAACGGAAATCCTACGCTCTACGTATTGAAATAAAACTGTACGCGGATCTGCTCGCATTAATTTTTATATTAAGTATTTTTGGGAGAACCCGGACCCTGTACACCCGTTATTCGTTCGTATCGTAACGGCGTCAGGACAAACGCAGTTACATCTGTATAAAATGCTTCGTTTAATTATTTTTTTAATAACAGTAAGTAAAATAATAAAACAATTTGAGCAGGTTGGTGATTTCTGTTTGTGTTAAAAATTCGGAATAATGAAACAGAAATAAAATAGATTCAAAACGTCGATAAAATATATTTGAATCAGCGTGATGCCATAAAACAATACCAACAGATACCTATTCCGATAAAATCAACAAAAAAATCCTTTTTCTGATTAACTGGTTAATTGGTTTCTTTGATGCGAAGTTGTGCGAAGCTCTTTGTCCCTGTGGCTCAGCAGATAAGGTTCGATCCCAGTCACGAGCGGACCACAAAATAATGAGACTACAGAAAGAAAGCTTCATACAAACGTGCTTGAGCAACGCACACATAGGCAACCTCTACGGACACGGAATTTTGCAACAGCTGCGCTTGGACTGTTCCTGAAAGGAAATAATGAAACCCTCTATTCAGTTACCTATCTTGTTAGAAATCTTATATTATTCCTAGATCTAAAAATGTTCCTAATTAACTATTTGAACAACAACATTTCCTGAGACTGGTTTCAGAGCTGTGTGGGCCGCCCGAATGGGCTCCCGGAGTGGAGACAATTGTGTCTCCGCTCCGGGAAGGTCCGCTCTACATTGGTAAGGCGCTTAGGCGTTGTACGGACTTTACCCGGAGCGGGTCACACCACATCGCTGTGAAACGATGTTCTAAGCGCCTCACATGTGTCTCCGCTTCGGGAGCCCGTACGTGCGGCCCGCACAGCTCTGAAACCAGCCTAAGGATATAAGTAATTAACTTGTTTTAAAAAAAAGACATAGTGTTGAAAAATTCCACGGGGATTGAGCCACGATAGCATAGTTGGCAGTGCACCTGACCCGGTATGACATGGGGAGCGAGTTCGAATCCAGCTCGTGGATTTTTTTCAACACTGTCTTTTTTCAAATTGTATTTTGTTCGCAACATTATATGCGTAAAATTATATGTAAATAATCATGTTTATAAAGTTAGAATCAATAGATAATAATAGGTTTATAAAGCACCTTTTTGAGCATAATGGCGTAAACGCTCTTAAGCTTACTTTCTGCTGTCTCTTTAATTTGTGACCGACGGAGACAGCGCGCCAAAGCTTTGTCGCTCAGTTAGCAAACTTTTACTTTAGTTCACTTAGTTTGTAGACCTTTACGGGCAACTGTATCTACTCTTTGTTTACGCCTGAGAAGTTTGGAATTTGCCTAAACATAAAAAAGTACTTTCTTAGACAACGGCCACGAAATAAGTTTATGTAGAGACAGTAAAAGTATTTCGAAACGTTGATTTATTAGCTTTTATTTCCTTCCCTTCCTTAAATTTCTTTAATTCGTGGAGGGATATGTCATAAGTGGAAAATAGATAGATAATGATTTTATATGTCTTACAGTTTAAAGGAGCTGTGACGTCTGAGTAGGCAGAAATTGTATAATGACCTTACATACAAAAAAATGTAATTTCTGGTCTTAAAATTAGAACATAACGTAAGCGGAGTTTAGAACCTCCCTCCACCGTTTGAAAAGGGTTAAAACGCCAGGATTTAAATAGAAATGTCAAATGCAATTAAACTTGACCCAAAATACTAAGTAAGTATATAATTATTTCGCAAGCCTCCACGCGTTTACGGTTCAAACGAAAAGTTAAAACACACAATTATTAATTTGTACCACACGTTGCCGAACCGTAAACAAGTGCCTCACAAACAACAAAGAATAAGCTCCGAATAGTTATTCCGTGTTTTGTTCCCGTCATGTAAACGTCATTACAAATTAGATTAAAAGAGACAAAATAAGGAATACCTAAACAAAGCTTACTAGTGGTCGCCCAGTGGTCAAAATTCGACCGTAATTTTATTAAGGCTGCACGGATTGTACCCTAAGCAATGAAAAATTAAAAAAGATACGGAATGTGAGTTTAAATTGGCATTGACAGATTTCAGCCGCTCCTCTTCCATTTTTGAAATTTTTGAAAAGAGTATATATTATGCGTGCGTGTGTGTCAAATACATGGTAGTGTGTGTAATGTTTGTTTTATTGATTTAATGTATTTTTTATGCATAATTTAAAAAAATATTAACATTCTGCAATACTTCTCTATATATATAAACTATAAGTGTGCGAAATTTCATACTCCTTCATCCGCGCAATTTTCGCAAAAAGGGGTAAAAAGTTTTTGTTTCACGTATTACTATATAGATTCTCTGTTTATTTGTAAGGGTCTAAGACTATATATATCTTAGTGAGGTTTGATAGCGTGTTAACTTTTTACGTATTAAATGTATAAATCATATATTTAACATTTAGTAAAAACTGAGGTAAGATAAAAAGTTCACCGTCTCTTTGGTTTAGTGGTTAAGACCAGTCCCAGAAATAGAGGTCCCGGGTTCAATTCCCTACTAGGTTTGGTTCTCAATAGGGCTTTTTTAAGTCCGCCTGGCTAGCTACCACCGTCTTATCTAAATGTGTAGTCATAACATTAATGTTAGAAGCATTGTTGAGTTCCGACAGCTAGAGATGATAGCCAAGCCATTGCCTCAGTAGTTGAGGATTCCATGTGAAGTACGCTTCCAACTTCGGCTTTATCATCACCTAACATCAAGTGTGATGAAGGCCTAGTACTTCTACGTGTTTGTGTAAGAAAAAGATTTTTTAAATTAATATAGTATGTTTTACTTACTAAAAGTGCTCTTACTATTCTTAATAACTCCGTTTTAAGTATGAAATACGTACCTGTAAAAGGGAAAATGATTACAATATAGTTATTATTATAATGAGGAAAAAAACTGTTACACACTTAAATACGTGTCTTAAAATATTCTTAAAAGTATCACATGTTTTAAAATTATGTATGACAAAATCAAAATTTTCAATAAATCGATAATCGAAAACATAATATATATGTACCTACTATAGGTAACATAAACATAATATAAACATAAATGAATATGAGCAAAATCTACCATAGACTACCGCAGATGCAAAAGCTACTATGCGTAGCGTAGTTATAGAGTAGATAAAGTGCACTAAAGTTAGCTAAGCCAACATTAAGACATCAAGATGCGTTGAAACAACAATATTTCACAAATAAGTTTCATGCAGCACATAAATAAAAGGGTTTCTTTGAATATGAAAAAGTCACTTCTGGAGATCCCACCCGAATTCCGAATATCAAGACGAACTTTATTACAGTTCAGAACGCTTTGGACTTAATACATTTGTAATCGCAGATAACTGTGATTTAAAAAAAAAACTAATTTCATATGTGCCCTATTTTATATATAAAAACATTTCTCAATGAGGTTTGCTATACAGAGGTATTTTAGAACGCGCTTATGTACAGTTTGACGACATGTTGATTTCAAAAGGCAAGGCAATTCAAAATTAATTGTACTATCTAAAGTTTAGTTTTACTGTAACTCTAAGTAGGTATCTAAAAGCTTGTCAATAGCTTATAGTTATAATTTTTGTTGTTATTTTTTCAATTTGTAAGCTGTTAGCTATCCTAAAAAAAAACTTATGAACAAAGTTATATTTACGTATCTATTACAGATATATAATTAATTAAACTTTAACTTGACCTCCACAATAAGTGCAAACACTTGTAGACGAATATATAATTAGTTTAATTTGATAATAACAGAACTGGCTACTAAAGATTAATGCCAGATTTAACCTTGCAACTCACTCAAGAGCGATAGAGAGTACGAAACTAAGATGGCGTAATAATACTGACAATATTGAATAATAGTAATTAGACTACACCTCCACGACCCGGTCAACCTGAGCCGAGGTCCTAGCCTTAAGAGGCGCTCTCTGGTAGTATCGCTCCCGATCCGATCTAAACCCCTCGGAGAATGTATTTGGGAACGGAGACATGCTTGCGTGATGCCATTCCCTCTAGAAAACCTATAACGGTGTTTTGACCAGCTTGAAAACCCTTAACTCTTAAGTCTGGAGACGCTTAAAAGGGCGCCAGAGTGAGGCCATTAGCAAACTAGGTTTCTCTTTTGAGAGAAAGAAAAAAAATTTGACTTGAACCGTCGTACTTTATGCAGAGTTTTCTGACATACCTATTCGCTGTCATTAGTTTTAAGAACCAAATGGTCAATTCAATTCAATTCAATACAACCATTTATTGGAAAAAACGGCGGGAAACTTTGATTTGAGCGGGTGCATTTTTTCTTTGGAAAATTTTAAAACTAATAATTTTGTAAAAAGGATTGGTGTAATTGTATATATTTATTAAACTTTTGTATATTTTTTTAGTATTAGTGTGTATGTAGTAGCTGTAAATATTGGTGAGTAGTTTAAGTATTTATTAAAATGGGCGATCCGCCCGAGGACCCTGGTGGTACAACAGTACCACCAGTGGCCAGTTATGTAGATATTATTAGCACTAATGAAAATGAATTCGATAGTAAAACCCCGACGACCCCGATTGATATACTAATCTCAGCAATAGAGTCATCAATGGACACAGATTGTTCGGCCTCAGATTCGAACAAATTAAAGCGTAAACGTATATCTCGGGCCTTATGTAATACTTGCCATAAAAGAAAGCGGCGACAGGGTTCAAAAATTTTAAAGCAGAGCGATTGTAATTGTCAATTGAAACCGCAACAGGAACTAAGTACGGATACTGTTTCTCCTCAGTCAGTTGAACTGGAGTCACAATTAAAAAGCCACGAAAAGCCTTATTTGCCTGTTGGTCGATCTATTCGATTCGATTCTATCAGGCCTCTGACGTAGCGCCCTATGTCGTCCATGTACAGAGGGAAACGTTTTCCAGTAATGACGGTGTAACTCTACACCCATTTACCTTTGGCAGTTTCTTGAAAAAAAATGACATTAAAGGTATTGTTAACGGAAGTATTAAGCGTATAGGCAGAAACCGTGTTAGTTTAGGATTTACAAATTATACTGAAGCAAATTCATTTTTATCAAATACCCATTTACAAACGGAAAATTATAAAGTATTTATTCCCACATTTAACATAACGAGAATGGGGGTAGTGAGGGGAGTACCATTGGATTGGTCTGATGAAGAAGTCAAGTCCAATATCGCAGTTCCTATTGGGTGTGGTCCTGTTATGAAAATAAGAAGACTTAGGAAAAAAGTTATAATTAATAATAGTAAACAATTTGAAAATACAGGTACTATAGTAGTTACATTTGATGGACAAGTGTTGCCAACTCGTGTGTATATGTGTTACACTGCACTACCAGTATCTTTATATATATATCCCACAGTGCAATGTTATAACTGCTGCAGGTATGGGCACATGAAGAGTCAGTGTAGATCTACTCCAAGGTGTTTTAAGTGTGGTCAGGGTCATTCTGGTGATACCTGCAATGTTGAAGAAGAGTATTATCATTGTTGTTTATGTAATGGTTCTCACCAGGCTACCAGTAGGAAATGTTTAGAGTTTGACAGACAAAAAGCTATTAAAGAGACAATGAGTAAAAGCTGTGTTTCTTATGTGGAAGCTGTAAAACAGCACCCACTAATATCAAAAATTTCTTATGCTGATGCCTTAATTAATTCTACTTCTCCCTCATCAAGTCCAACCAGAGTTGGCAATAATCCAGTTTACACTGCTCCTACACATGTCTCTCAATCATACAAAAAGACAGTCTTTTTGAAACCAAAACCACTCCAAAAATTTTCTAAAGGATATGATCATTTTGCCCATTCTGAAATAGTAAGACAACCAGCATTATCATCTAAACCTATTTTAAACCATGATAGTCCAAATAGTAGTGATATAACTAATATAATATTTCTGAAATTATAAAACAAATTATACAATTGCTGTCTCAATCAAACATTATTTCACCGGCCAACGTTGCTGCAGTTATTGATGCTTTATATCAAATTTATAATACAACTAATAATGGATCACAGAGCCAAAGTAATTCAGTGGAATTGTCGTAGCTTAATCAACAAGAAACATGCTCTAATAGATATGATTAATAAATATGATCCTTCTGTCATCTGTCTGCAAGAAACCTGGCTTAAACAACAGTCCATATTTAAGATTTCAGGTTTCTCTTGTATAAGATCAGACAGAGATGATGGGTATGGTGGAGTAGCCATATTAGTTAATAACCTTAATGAATATACTGTTCTGTCACTTCCCTCATTATGCAATGATATTTCAGTTGTTGCAGTTAGTGTAAAGAAAATTTGTTATGTGTCTATTTATTTCTCTAGACCTAGTATAAGTATTTTTAATGAAATCAGCCAGTTATTTAATTTTCTTCCAAAACCATTTATATGTTTAGGAGATTACAACTCCCATCACACTGTTTGGGGTTGCTCATCCTTTAGTTACTATGGAGAGCAACTACTAGAATTGATTGATTCTCATAACTTATGTATAGTGAATACCGGCCTACCAACTCGTCTTACAAGTCCTACAGAGGGTATAAGCGCTCCTGATTTATCCATCTGTACACCTGATCTGGCTTCAGTTTTATTATGGAGTCCTCTTGATTCCACACATGGCAGTGATCACTTCCCATTGATAATTACGCTGCCATTCAACAGACCTATAAAACAGATAAAACAACCACGTATAAAACATAAATTAGAAAATGTAGATTGGGACTCATATAAAGCAAGGGTTGGGTATATGGTATCAGAATTGCCCAAAATATCTGGCTCTAATGTGTCTGCCTGTTCTGAATTATTAGCCAAAATATTGATTGAAGTAGCAGATGAAAAATTTCCAAAGTAAGATAAGGGTTCCAATAAGATGCCATCTCCACCATGGTGGGATCAAGAATGTACTCATGCAGTGAGACTAAGAAAGGATGCGGAAAAACAATATTGTACAGTTATGTCTGATGAAAACTTTCAGTCATACTTAGAGGTCTCTAAAGAAACGCAGGAACTTCTCAAAAAGAAAAAAACTGAAGCATGGCGTAGATTCTGTGAAACTTTGTGCCCCAACGTTAATTCTTCTATTGTGTGGCAAAACATTAGAAGGTTTAGATCTGCATTTAATACTGATCAACAAACTATAATCCCTCCAATTCTTGTTGAACAGATAATGGACCGCCTTGCGCCCCCTTTTGTGCCGGAACGACTGAGTATTGTTTCACCCATAATGTCAATCCCTGAAATTGTAAACAACGACAATCACATTCCAGATCTTAATTCCCCTTTCACTATGTGTGAATTGAAGGGAGTGCTTTCGTTGCTTAAAGACTCTGCACCTGGGGAAGATGGTATTCCCTATTCTTTATTGTAAATTTGGATGATAATAGTCTTAGATATTATCTTCTGTTAGTGAATACAGCTATGATGACAGGAAATGTACCACAGTCATGGAGAACTCAATCTCTAGTCCTAATACGGAAACCAGATAAACCCAGTGCTGATCCCTTATCCTATCGCCCTATTGCTTTAGCCTCAGTTATAGCCAAAATAGCAGAACATCTTATTAAAATTAGACTCGAATGGTTCCTTGAACATAACAAATTACTGACAAGTAGTCAATTCGGTTTTAGAAAGGGAAAGAGTACAATTGACAGTTTAAGTATTTTTACAACAGATATACGTTTGGCTTTTTCTGGAAATGATTCTGTGGTAGCTGCTTTTTTGGACATAACTGCGGCCTATGATAATGTAAATATTTTAGTTCTCAAAAATAAATTTAACGCGTTAAATATCCCAGTTACTTTAGGAAATTTTATTGTAAATTTATTATCAGAACGGTTTATAAAATATTCTTCTGTTTTTGATAAAAACATTAATATTATTCGTACAGTTTGGAGGGGATTGCCGCAAGGGTCGGTCCTAAGCCCACTGTTATATAATATATACACCTCTGATTTGGAACCTGTTATTAAGGCTAATACTAGTATCTTGCAATACGCTGATGACTTGCTCCTTTATGTTTCTGGCAGTATAGTTGAAGATATTGGAAAAAATTTATCAGATTCATTAACAGATTTAAAGGTTTGGCTAGATGACAACGGTTTGAAATTATCGCAGTCTAAAAGTGTAGTAGTTCTTTTCTCTAGGAAAAGATTACCTCCAGTAGTTAATGTCTTCTATGATGGATCTCTTTTGCCTGTAAAAAATAAAGCAAAATTTCTAGGTGTAACTCTAGATTCCAAATTAACAGGAGTTCCTCATTCTGATAACGTTTTGGTGAGATGTGAAAAAAATTTAAATATTCTAAGGTGCCTCTCTGGTGTCTGGTGGGGAGCACATCCCTTTTCTATGAAACTTTTGTATAATGCACTTATTAGAAGTGTACTAGATTATGGAACATTTTTGCTGCACCCGGGTAATGTAGCAGCCCTCAAAAAATTAGACAAAATACAGGCAAAGGCGCTAAGAATTATAACAGGAGCGATGAAATCTAGTCCAATAAATTGTCTACAGGTAGAATGTTGCGAGCCTCCTTTGTCGATGAGAAGGCAATATTTGTGCGATAGGTTCTACTTCCGTAATTTAAGTCTATTTAACCATCAATTGTTTCCTAAAGTACGGTTGCTGACAGAGAAAGTTGAGTCGTCCAATTATTGGCGTCATAAGGATGCGCCATGCTTAGTAAAAAGCTTACAAAAATGTCGTGATTTTGAAGCTCCGACACATCAAAGCCAACTTCTTCCATTATACGAATACAGTTATAACGCTTTAATTTTAAATCCTCAAATTAAATATAATATTGGTATAAATAAGGACGATATTAATCCAAACGCTGAACTTAATTTTATAATCAATAGTGATTGGGGTGCTTGGCACTATTTATATACTGATTCTTCCAAGCATTCTGATAATGATTGTGTTGGAGTGGGAGTTTTCCATTTACAGTATAAAGTTATCCAACAGATTAAACTGCCACCTCAGACCACTGTTTTTACTGGAGAATGTTTTGCAATTTTTGAAGCAATTGAATACGTGATCCTTGCTAGACTGTCAAGAGCAATCATTTTTAGCGATTCATTAAGTGCACTGCAAGCCTTATCACGATTTCCTTTTAAGAGTAATAAACAATGCCCGATTATCTTTGCAATTAGGAATTTGTTATTAACGTGTTTAAGCAAGGATTTTAGTATTGTTTTTGCATGGATACCAAGTCACGTTGGTATTCATGGAAATGAAAGAGCTGACAGATTGGCTAATGAGGCGATTCAAGTGGGTGATATGGTCCCATATCACAACTATTCACATGACTTAATTTGTTTAGCTAAAACATATTTAATAGAAGAATGGAATGGATTTTGGAATACTAGTGATTCCAAGGGGAGGGATTACCGATGTGTACAGAAATCTATTCCAAAAAAACCATGGTTTTTCGAGTTAAAATTTAATAAAAAAACTACATCTATTCTTTGTAGAATGCGATTAGGTCATGTTTGTACACCATCTCAATTGTTTAAATTTAACATTGTGGCTAATTCTATGTGTCCCTGTGGCGAAGACGGGGATATAAATCATATCTTCTTTAACTGCCCTCTATACGATCGCTCTGACTTTATTTCCCAACTTGTTTCAATCCGTGTTCCATTTCCCACATCTGTTATTTGTTTATTATATAATAATAATTATGATATATATAAAGTATTAGCCTTATATATTGAAAGTAATAACATACGAATATAATATTCAGTATTATTCTACAAGTATTTATGTATCTAAGTATAAACATTGATCCTTCGATACCTATCCTTTCCGAATTCCTTTCCGTAATTTTTTACATCTGTGTTTCCCTAACTTTATCACTGGCTAAATGCTTGTGCAAAGCCACAAAAAAAAAAAAAAAAAAAAAAGATCCAAATGGTTCCATAAAGATTTATGACTTAAATTAGACGTTTAAAGGCTGAGGCAGTTTAAAAATATGTTAACAAGATTTTGAAAATAAAAGTGATAAAAAGTTTAATAAAATTACCTAGGTATGTATCAGTGGGCTGAGTTCGAATTTATTCACCATTTTATCACGTTCACGAAATCACAAAAATTTATCATGTGATAAGAAGGCATTAAATCATTGCCATCCAGGTGACAAACGTGGTGAGTCGCAAATCTGCTATACAAATTTTTAATGTCGTTAACTTGTTAACTAACAATTCTGGGCTTTATCTTTAAAAAAATATATATTTATTTCGTTAATATTAATTAATAATATGTTTACAACAAAAACATATCCACTAAAACTATAGCACAACGTTTAGCATCATGCAGATCATGAATATACTAGACGCAAGTCTACAAATAAAGGGTTTCAGGTTAAAATATGCGCGCCCACGCACCGTGCGCGTCCCGTACCGAGGCGACGTACGACGCTCGCGTGTCGCCTCGGTACGGTGCGAGGGTTTCATGAATCCAGTCACCTATGCTGAACACTCGACAAAATTGACAGATTATTGACATAAACGCCTGTAGTTACGAGTGTAGAAACAATTGACTTTATTTCAAATTAGTTTTTTTTTCCTTTAGTTGATGGCTTCGTGCGGTTAGCACATTTAGCCAGTGTCAAAGTAATTTTTCTTACAAGTAACACATAAACAATATTTCCTTCCTGTATGATGATGATGATGGTTGATAATAGAAATGAAAAGTGAGAAATGATATACCCCCAACCCCTCGAGTATCTCAGTAAAGATGTGGGGGCTTTACTAAGTCCTCACGCGGACTTCTTGAGAGAATTTGAAAAGTGCCGTTGCACTGTATTGTTTCATTTGCCAACACTCATGTACACTCACGAACACTTAACGGTTAATAATCCACTATTATTTCACATAATTATTCGACATAACATAAATTTTAGAAAATAAAACAAAACCGCAGACATGACTCTTCACTTTCCCGCCAAGAAACCATCAAATTACATAGTTTATTTATTTACTTACTTTATTTGTTTTTTTTTTGAGAGTTTGCTGATTGCGTCTGGCAGTATTTTCAGCGTTACCAAACATTTTTGGGGGCGGCGAGAACCTTAAAGGGTTCCTTAAGTAAAGTAAAACGAAACACTGTCAGGGCTTTCCTAGAGGGAATGGCGTCCCCGTTCCCTAATAGATTCTCCGAGGGGTTCAGCTCGGGTCGGGAAGTAAGATGTAGACAAATAAAGCGTGCCTAAGGGTCTGTAAAGAAAACTGATTATCGAAGTTTTTTGTCAACCGTCGCCTGGACATAAATCTTTATAATCACAGTTCGATAACGTAAACGAAAACGAAAATTTGTATCGCATAGAAGGAGTGCCTCCTAGTGACAAACAAGGATAGTTACAATTTTGCCATACAAATAAATTTGCGTTTTCGTTAAGGGTCCGAGTGGTGAATGTAGTGTCTGTAAGTTAGTCTGTAATGTCAGTTTTATCACTGACTAGCGGCCCGTCCCTCCTCTGCACGGGTGGACATTGTTTTTTAATATAGCCTATGTTACTCCGCGCTAATGTAGCATTATAATTGTGAAAGAATTTTTTAAATAGGTCCAGTAGTTTTCGAGTTTATTCGTTGCAAACATACATACATGCATACATACAAAAATACAAAGGTTTCCTCTTTATAATATTAGTATTAGTATAGATTATGCCGGTATGTAAATGAGAACTTAGACACAAGGGCTGATGCTATAAAGAGTTGCTGGCCCTGTCTGCATGAAACCAGCGCATTGCTACTTCAAAGAGCTTGCAATGATATCAGCAGTTAATGTCTTAAACATAACATGCGACAACAACATAGCCCCGGTAAAACATAGTAAGTATGAAAATAGAGGTCGAAAAGGTGTGAGGACTCCGGGTTTGCGTAGATTCCACAACTCCTTTACAACCACTAAATTAAAGTGAAGTAACATCGGCTAGCATAATAAGAGCTTGACCCTAAGAGTCTTAACCCTTTACTCATCTGACGGTAAGTGACTCTAAGCATAAAGATTTAAGCGCACTTAACCCGGAGTTCTTATAACGACTTACGTACCTACTAACTTTCTTATCTCTATCGCAACACAATAATACTACTAGCACTATTATTATGGCGACCCAGCGGTTTTAAAACAAGCCATACCACCAAACCAGTTCATCACTACATAGTATAAAACAAAGTCGCTTTCTCTGTCCCTATGTCCCTTTGTGTACTTAGATCTTTAAAACTACGCAACCGATTTTGATGCGGTTTTTTTTAATAGATAGAGTGATTCAAGAGGAAGGTTTATATGTATAAATACATGCATTTAGTATCAGCATTGCACCCGTGCGAAGCAGGGGCGGGTCGCTAGTTAACATTATAAAAGGTATCTATATCAACATATTTTTGTAATTATATTATAATGACAGTATCTTTCGTTCTCACATTCTTTGTCTAGCCGGCACAACTTTACACAAGGTAAGCTAAGCTAATGGTAATCCAATATTGGCCGTTCCACCCGTCAGTGTGTGTTATCAAGCCCCGCTGACATTATCCACCGATCTGACGAGCGCGAAAGGAGGCACACAATAAACAGGCACAGAAGGGCGGCTCCATACAAACGAGCGATACAGCCGCAGGCACACATGAACGCATTCGTACGGTCATCTCCGCTATTTTAGTAAAAATAAATTTCATATAATAGCTTTATTTTAAAGAGTAGAGATCTGTAATTGGCGTTACGATAAGAATAAAATGGTACGGTGATCTCCGCTATTTTAGTAAAAATAAATGTCATATAATAACTTTATTTTAAAGAGTAGAGATTTGTAATTGGCATTACGATAAGAATAAAATGTTATAATTAACCCCCATATTCATAAAAAACTATTTAAGCAAAATTTAGTTAATCATTGTTTTGTCTCTTTTTCTCAAATTCAAAATGACGTTTGTGTGACGTTTACAGACAAAATATATTTTACTAAATAATGCTTAAAAGTACGTCTTGTTACAATTAAACTTTGTACGTCAAGTCTCATTGGAGACGATGACGTTTAATAAAATAAAAAACTGTTTAATTATTCAAATACGGCAATAAATAGAAAGAGTTCACATTTTTGCTTTTGTTTTAAATTCTTACACCTTACAAATCACAACCTCATAGGCCGACCGACCGACCTAGCGCTACAAATGAGCGTAGCTAATTAAATCGCTATAAGCCGGAGCGGCCCTTCTGTACCTATTTATTTGCGACGGAGGCCAAGCTCGACCATTTGGCCTCATAAAATATTAAAGCCACCTCGTTTTTGTACCCGCCCGGTTTGGCAATTGTTGAGTGGGTACACACAGCTCGAATAACGGCCTGTATAAGTACTTATTGAGAACGGAAATGATTATATGTACTGTAGTTGGGTTTAGTTACTCGTACTTTTAAAAATATACGGAAATAATTTGTAATGTTTATTTGTATAATCGTTTTAGTTTAGACCCTAGCTTAGTCAGTCTATCAAACACGGAGGTCCCGTAATTTTAAATGGGACGAAGCAATATTATTCTAGAATTATTCGTAGTGTCATCATCATCATCTTCAGCCTATAAACGTCCCACTGCTGGGCACAGGCCTCCCACGTGAACAATAGCACGTGGGGATATTGGACCATAACCCACATTATTCGTAGTGTCATCATCATCATCATCATCAGCCTATAAACGTCCCACTGCTGGGCACAGGCCTCCCACGTGAACAATAGCACGTGGGGATATTGGACCATAACCCACCACGCTTGCCCAATGCGTGTTGGTGGGTTTTAACGACTGCCATCTTACGACAACAACCGGGACCAACGGCTTAACGTGCCTTCCGAAGCACGGAGGAGCTCGAGATGTTTTTTTTTTAAATTGGTCACCCATCAGGCGACCCGGCGTTGCGAAAGTTGCTTAGCGGGCAAGATCGCAAGCCGAACGCGCTAGCCGCTGCACCATCGAGCTCCTCATTCGTAGTGTATTAGTGTATATTCGGATTGTAGCAACACTAGACATTTTATATTGTTCAGCGTCAAACGTGGAACGTGACGAATCGCCGCAGACTATATGAATGGCCGAATGTTTTAGCTGTATTGCGTTTAATTAGTTATTATAATAGAAGGAAGTTTTAGTCGTATTGCAAACGGCCATTGTTATAATACCAGCCATTATTATATTAACAAGATAAAGCAACCGGTGACGAAACGTGTGTCTCACAAATATGCAGTATCTCGTGATCTTTCGCGATCTGATTGCGAAGTATTGAATAGTTTTTGAAGTTATCATTTATACTGGAGCCAGCTTAGAACAAAAGTAGATGAAAGTAATGATTTTTGACCATTATTTATATTTACTTTATTTCTACTGTGTCATTATCCCTTCTTTCAGTTTTTGATGAAAGCTGTAAAGTAAAGTAACAAATAAAGCAAAACATTATATGTTTCACGCCAAGCTGCAGAGCTTAGAACATCGGCGATAGGTCGCAAGTCTTTCGATTTTTATCGGATTCACTTCGGAGAGTGTGCAATGGAATTGTTCAATTTGGTTCCTCCATCACCTTTCTATCACAGGACAACCAGACAAACCGCGCGACGCCATAGTTACACATTAGAGATTCCACCCATGCGTACGAAGCGTTTTGCGTCCACGTTTTTCTTACGTACCGCGAAGCTGTGGAACTCCTTGCCTCAGTCTGTGTTTCCTTTCAAATATAATATTGGGGTCTTCAAATCACGAGTGAATCGGTACTTTCCAGGCAAGCATGTTACATCGTAGGCTACATCATCACTTACCATCAGGTGAGATAGTAGTCAAATGCAAGCCTATCGAATTATATTTAAAAAAATACAAATATTTTCTAAAGTATAATGTGAGAATAATGATAAAAATCAAAGTTTGTCGTTAAGGAGCTCTAAGTTCTTAAAGGACACGCAATCGTGCCCTTTAAGTAAATTCTGCAATGCCGGGCGACTGGAAGGGTGACCACATTAAAATATCTCAAACAGACGCGTGCCTTCGTGCGTGTGTGTTTACTGGCCGTACCTACAACAGTATGTGAAGTGTCACTCTTGTAGCAATTTAGTTGTGTCAGTTATTTGCAAGTGTAACAATAAGGAATATAGAATAAGAAAAAGCTATAGAAAAATAATAATATAGTAGTTAGGCTAGGTACTTGCTCATCTGATATTCGGTAGTGAAATATTTCAGCTGTTATAACAGTCACGTTGTACAAAAACGGACGCTTCATAGAAAATGCATAGCGTACCTACATGATTTAGTTTTTCTGTTTGAATTGTCATAGACAGACAGACATCTAACTAAATCAAACACGGAAATCTATGAATCCGGGCCATAACCTATGTCGATGTCAGCCATGTCCACACAAACTATTCCAACTTTTTTTGTTACGAGCATGGCTGGAGGCTGTTTTCCCGAAGCGTGTTTTATTTTATGTGCCAATGTAACCTTAACAACTTTTTGTTTTTTGTTCACAGTGTTTTGACTTGGTACCTATTTGTAATTCAGCACAAAATGTCTTATAAATCTGTTTAATTTCTTACAAACAGCGTTGTACTGGGAAAACAAAACATTTGTGATATCAAAGACTAACTAAATGTCTCTGATGTGATTTAAAGCCGCGGCCTTTTGCTATCCCGGCAACGCTCATCCTATTTGGTAGGTAGAAGCTAATTTTATCAAATATTATTTAATTTTAATTATCTATAAAGTTAGCATTGGCAAAACCAAAACAAATATGATTTCCCAATTAATTTTTTTTAATGAGCCCTTTTGTCACTCTGCTAAGTAATGTCCTCCCTAAAAACTCATATACTACACCCATATATCTACATACAGTAAATAATAAATGATACTGTTGAAGGTTATGTCAAATAAAGTAAGTATGTAGACTACATTCACTGGGTTAATAGTACGAGATATAAGAAGCATAGTATAGATTATTATTTTATTTTGTTTTATTAAGGAAACATACAGCTTTATATCACACATACAAACAATTAAAAAATATAATACAGTAGCATTTAAAGTTTCCACTGCTAACTTGTACAGAATTAACTACTTGTTGAACAACAGTGCGAAAGAAAAAAATAAAGTAAATATCAAATAAATCAAAACAAAATACAATTTTACCACCAAAATCAAGTTGAAAATATACATTCAAAATAGAAGTTAGGTTTCTCTTAACAGTCTATGAAAACGAGAAATGATTTCGTGAAATACATCGATGTGATTAAAAGTACTATTGAATTCATTAAGGACTCTTAGTTATAATAAAACTATTGCGTCTATAGTTTGACTTAAAAATTGGTACAAAAAATGTGTGCTTGTAGCGAGCGCTCAGTCTTGAACACCTTTTACTTAGCAAATAAGGTGAATCTACACTGCTATGTATGATCTTATAGAGCAGAACTTGATCTTTATATGAACGTCGACTTGCCAAGGATATAGTGAAACTGAATATAGTGCTGTTTTGGGTGTCACTTCGTTTGCAGCTCCGTGTTGTTTGTGCGAAATATATCACTGGATATATACACACAGAATATAAATAAGGCTATGCTATAGCTTGAAAGGGATTGGATTCGTGTTACACGTATATGAGTCGACGCCAGTATACGTTAGTTAGGTTAGGTTTTTAATAATGTTTCCAATTGGTTTTAAATTTAAGTATCAGATTGTTTGTATCTGGTATCATAAACACAGAAGCACTACTCTATTCTATTCTGTAGCTATAAGTATAAAACATTATAAGAAACATATAAGTATAAAAAATTCTGTATTGCGACTTCTGTTTTTTGTCGGAGTTTATAAAACCTTATTTTTGTTTTGTAACTTTGAATATGTACGAAAAGAAATTATTTACGGATAATACTATTAGACCAGGTTGACCTTTCGGTAAATATATATTTTATTTTAACGGTAAGTGCTTACGCAAACTATAGAAAACTACATAATCAACATCTAGCGCGCTCTTTAATTGCCGCACTTAGCAACGTCAGTTAACTTAACGATCAATTAGCACCTATAATGTTTTATTAAAAATTGTATCTAATAACAACGTCTATAAGAACAAACGTTAGTGTAACTCTTTACTTGTCTCATATGATTCATAAACATCTCAAACATTGACTGTCTATTGTTATAGTTTTGAACAGTGAACATGCATCGTGTAGATTGAAAAGATATATTTACGAATAAAAATGTATAAATATTGTTATGAGGAATCTTCTTAAAACAGTTGAAATCAAAAAAGGAACGATCGCCTTACCTGCTTTTTATGAATAAAATTTATAAGAAGGTTTAATGTAACTTTTATCTTTTTATTAATGGATTATAGGAACTTTTTGCAATAAAGCCTCTTTATATTAACACTGTGTACTGAAATAAGGCCTGATGAAGTCACACTGAAGAAGTTCGTTACGTGTAGGTCGTCCCGGGCCACGTGATCGGAATGCCAGAACTTAACTACCTACTTTTATTTTCATTTTCATTGACTTGAGAGCTAATAAAGAAGGTTGATTTTATGCCTTAATGTTCCTGAAATATCGTCTAACTTAGTTTTTCTTTTCTTTAATTCTTATTGATTAAATCGACTCCTTAACAACCTTAGTGTGTTTATGTACTAGTTTATATTTTAGAAGATAAGCTATTTTAAAAGGATATCTTGGTTTAGGTAAAGATTTTAAAATGTGTTAAAAATAACTTCAACCGTTGCATGTTACATCACGAAAGTATTAGCTAGAATCAATTAAAAATCTTATAACAGAACGAGTAAAATACTTGGAGCTCGTTAAAAATGTATAAATATAAAATGTACAGCGAATCCAAAAAATACAGCGCATTATGAGGAGTGCGGCCGTTTTCACTCGCCTACAAAACAACAAGCTTCCGCCGAGGGCCCTCAACAATGCTAAACATTTTCTTTGAGATGTCTTAGGGTGCGTTTCCACCAGAGCTGTACGAGGGAAGAAAAAGTTCAACAATAGAATGACTTAATTCTCCTTGCCTTGCTTAGGCAGCGTAAAATGAATGGGGTGAGCCTAGTGATTAATAAATTATTTATTGTTATTACATTGGATTCTAGGTACAATATTACAGTGTAAACCAAAGCGATGAACAATTTAATCCGGATCACCGCGTGAGAAGTATAGGAGTTTTTAGTGGGTGTGTCATCCTTGCAACTTGAGAGGTCACAATGCATGGTTAAGCTTAATGCATTTTCTGCTAGTAATCTATAGATTATAATTACAAGTTTTTATTAATAGTGGGTAAATTTTTCTAGTATGTTTAAATGGTTTGCACCTCCGATTTTAGATTACATTAGTTCTCTCCATACGACTGGTTGTCTGCCGCTTCGAAGCGCTAAGACCGCCAAATTGTAACTACTTTAATTATTTTATGTTCATTGTTTATGTTATAGAGCTGCAATAAAAGTATAATCTGTCTTATCAGGTGAGATCAAGGCACTGTGCTTTATCATTATCATCATCATCATCTCATTTAATGTCCCCACTGCTGGGGCACGAGCCTTCCCTATGGATGGATAGGGAGAACGGGCCATAAACCACCACGCGGACCCAGTGCGGATTGGCGGTTGTTAACGACTGCTAATGCAGCCGGGACCAACGGCTTTACGTGCCATCCGAAGCACGGAGGAGCTCGAGATGATACATTTTTGGTCACCCATCCGATGACCGGCCCCTGCGAAAGCTGCTCAACCTCAGCACTCGCAAACCGGGCGCGTCAACCACTGCGCCATCGAGCTCCTCAACTGTGTCCTCCCTGTGTCCTCACTGTGCTTACCCGTAAAATATAAAAAAAATATATATAAATACATAAAAAGGCAATGTAAAATGAAGCAATTCTATTAATGGGTATTTTTTCTTGCATCTCACACAGCTAAAGTGAAAACGCACCTTTAGTGTGGTTTGCGTGTGAGGGCGAAATAAAAATGTAACTCGGATCGAATGCCTGTTCGCATCTACTTATTTAGGCTGTTTGTTCTGTGGTGAATTCGTGTGATTTGTGATCTCCACTGTTGGGGGAAATGTGCTCGATATTATTTTTCGTTAATGTTTTTTCTTTCTTGTGAGTAGGTAACGTAAATGGGTCAGTTGCTAAGGACAAATTACGCTTGTCCACCTTCAGAGTTTGATTAGTTTTAGGTAACTGACTGCGTTAAATTCCATTCGTGTATAAAGATTTTTACAACAAGTGTCTCTTAACAAATCAACGTATTGGTGATTTAAAATAGATATCTTTTCCTCATAAAATGTCATTTCAAACTTTTCCATATCCTTCATGATAACCTTGTACATTTTGACTAAAATAACGTGAGAAAGTGAGGAGCTCGATGGCGCAGTGGTTAACGCGCCCGGTCTGCGAGTGCTGAGGTTAAGCAACTTTCGCAAAGGCCGGTCATCGGATGGGTGATCAAACATTTATTATCTCGAGCTCCTCCGTTATTCGGAAGGCACATAAAGCCGTTGGTCCCGGTTGCATTAGCAGTCGTTAACAACCACCAATCCGCACTGGGCCCGCGTGGTGGTATATGGCCCTTTCTCCCTATCCATCCATAGGGAAAGCTCGTGTCCCAGCAGTGGGGACATAAAATGAGCTGATGATGAACGTGAGAAAGAACAAAGAAGGGCACTGCTACAAAGTTAATAATCTGAAACCATATCAAAAGAAAATTCAGAGACACTATATTGGATTAATCCTTCAGAAATGTCGGTACTTGCTCTTTGTTAAGTATAGTTAATCTTTTTGATGAAGCCGGCATTAGTTACTTAGCACTATAAGGTCAAATCACCAACGAGTAAGTAAATTACTACATTGTTTCTGTAATGTAAACCACCGTTGTAGCTACAAAGGTAATTAAACGCAATGTGAAAATTGGCCACGGTCACTCGGCCAGAGCTATGAGAGAAATTTGGTGCCGCATAGAGTTTACAACTTTCTGTACTTTATGGGGAATCAATTTCAAGAAATTTGAGTTTTGAGTGTAAACAATGTCTTTGTCTCTGTATTTTCTTTTGAGCAAGTATTCACACACTTTTTTAAAATGACTATAATGTATACATACATATGTATACATTTATTACATTCTCCCCATTAATAATTTTCAATCAAATCAAACTAATTTTGCAATAGCAAATAAAAAATAATAATGTCCTGTTATCCCTTATAAGCAGTGATCGGAGTAGGTAGTTTGATTTTACGCACTCGCATCATGAATAGTCATAGAAATCATAACATGGATAAGCCTTTTTCCGGGATTTATATAAAAAATAACTAAATCGAACAATAAATACTTTATATTGCCACGAAAAGTACATTTAAAGTGTTACACAAACAAGGTTAAATTAATATTGGTAAACCCTCAATATTTACTTGCATCACGGAATTTTGTGAGTAAGACGAACATCAATAGAACCGTGCGTCGGATAGCGGAGAGGTGAGTCCCATCTTTCGTCGCACGCACCACAGTAACTATTATTAATAGAAAACCCACTTTACGTTTGCTACTTTTTACTCAAGTTTAGCCATGCCATAGTTTTTTTTACGATAGAAGGCCGATCACCTAGATATACTATTAAAATGACAGCAAAAGGGTTAAACATTTCTTATTCATATTGATGTATTCTTTATTCTACACTTCTATTCTTTGAAATTTTTTAAAAAATCTTAATAATTTCAAAATCCTGGAATCCCGGAGGCATATCCATACTAATATATACGTGCCAGTTCATTGAACCCAAATCAATCTACCTACTCCGATCACTGCTTATAAGTATTATGTACCAATGTGCTAAAGTAAAACTAAAGATGCGTTTCGTTTTTTATCATTCGAATTATTTTTATCACAACTTGTATGGAGAAATTATATGGCATTGAAGCAGCACATCTTAAAGTCATACGAAATGCCATAAAAAGTTTCATTAGTTAACGAGATCGAAGGACAAATAAAACCTGCGCAAGGCAGAAGGCACCCTGTAATCTTAATGTGTGGTATATATTAAATTTATTTAATTTTACTTTTTTTTAACACGATTATATAAAACACCAATTATCACTACATAGTATAAAACAAAGTCGCTTTCTCTGTCCCTATGTCCCTTTGTGTGCTTAGATCTTTAAAACTACGCAACGGATTTTGATGCGGTTTTTTTTTTTTTTTTTAATAGATAGAGTGATTCAAGAGGAAGGTTTATATGTATGCATATAGTAGAGCAACACTGATAATATCAGCATTGCAACCGTGCGAAGCCGGGGGCGGGTCGCTAGTATTCAATAAAGAAGTAAGAACAGAAAAATAAGGACTGGAGCAGTCAGGACAATGAATTAAAAAATCTAAAGCCTGTAAAACAAGATGGTAATGCTTCAACAGATATAAAACTCGCAGTGTTATTTAAAATATAAAGGCGATAGTGTTTTAGGTGCCAACATAAAAATATCCATTAAAACGGCCGTTAGTAGGTTCCGAGAAGGCTCTCGTGCTTTATGGCCGTACTTACGGGGCTCCGAGTTGCGGGACTGTGCTGGTTCAGACGAGCTCCAATTATTCATGTTATTGCACTGTTTCTTGAAGTAATTTCGTAGTTCATTGTCGTCATCAGCTTATAAATGTGTAACTGCTGGGCTCAGGCCTTGCACATGGGGGGTCGGGTCATAACCCACCACGCTAGTCCTGCTATGTTACGTCCAACTGGAAACAATAGATTCACGTGTTTCTCGAAGCACGGAGATGCTCAAAGCTTTTGATCAGTCATCCGGGGTCGCGGTATTCCGAAATGGGTATAATTTAAACGCTCACAAGAAATATTTTTAGACCCTAAGCCTAAGCACCAAATAAATTAAATGACTGTACAAATATAATTTTTGCTTACCAAAATGGATAAATGCTCACCAAATTTTTACACTATTATTCAAATGATTGAGGGTACTAGCTGCCCTACTCCTGTGGGTCAATTATTCAAATGATTTTATTAGACAACAGAAAGCAAAAATTACCAAATTGAAACTCGAGGCATAAAATATTAGTGTTATCTATTTGGTGACAAAATAACATATTTGGTTTGAAATTCAGTTAAAAGGTATTCATATATTTTTAATGCATTTAATTAAAATATAAATTGTATCCTTTTTATAATATTTTAGGAAACACAATTTAATGAGCATTTATCCGTTTTAGTAAGTGTTCAGAATTTTATTGGTAGTAGAATTGATACATTTTTGGTAGGCGTTTAAACACAAACCTTCCAAAACTAACGTAACATACAAGATCACGCCCCGAACGCGCAAATCGCTGCAACGTAGAACTTCTCAAGATGTCTTAGTAATTTATAATAATATATTTAAATTACAATCATAATCAGTCTTTCTCATCCTACTGCTGGGAATAAGCCTAACCTTGTTGATGCCATTTGTTTCGGTCCAGCGCTAATCTGAGCCACGTGCAATGTAAACTACGTTCTTTGTAATACATCGACTTCATCTTTCTCATCTTAGTTAAAACACTCTTATAATACCTCCCAAATACTTTAGCTTTAGGTTCTGTCAAGTCCAAAGGTAAAACAATCATTGTCTACTATTCAGACCTCAGAAAAAAGTACAAAAAAAGCCGGCCAAGTGCGAGTCGGACTCGCGCACGAAGGGTTCCGTACTTTATGACGTAGGTATTAAAAAAAACCTACTTACTAGATCTCGTTCAAACCAATTTTCGGTGGAAGTTTGCATGGTAATGTACATCATATTTTTTTTAGTTTTATCATTTTCTTATTTTAGAAGTTACAGTGGGGACGACGACGACACACATTTTACCACTTTGGAAGTGTCTCTCGCGTAAACTTCAGTTCAGTTTTGAAAAAAATTATATTAGAAACCTCAATATCATTTTTGAAGACCTATCCATAGATACCCCACACGTATGGGTTTGATGAAAAAAAAATTGAGTTTCAGTTCTAAGTATGGGGAACCCCCAAAATTTATTGTTTTTTTCTATTTTTGTGTGAAAATCTTAATGCGGTTCACAAAATACATCTACTTACCAAGTTTCAACAGTATAGTTCTTATAGTTTCGGAAAAAAGTGGCTGTGACATACAGACAGACAGACAGACCTGACGAATCCATAAGGGTTCCGTTTTTTGCCATTTGGCTACGGAACCCTAAAACGAAGATCATATTATGAAAAGACGAAGCAGAGATTAGACGAAAGAAAAAACTAAATAATTTAAGCTATTATTACGCATTCTTAACATGCAAGAAATAAGACTCATAATAAATTGTCAATAGGTGAAGAAGCTTTTAGCTTAGCCAATTTTTTTTATTATCTAACGCAGACGGTAAACCTCATTTCAAATCAAATATTTGCAGCCATAAGGTTTTAATTATTGTACACATTGGCTTTATGTCTTGTCCAATAACAAGAAAGTGTACTTAAGGCTTTCACTAACATAGACGTTATAGGTTAGGATAATCTAGATAAATAGACTTTATTAAGCGTCCGACGCAAATATTGGCTGAGACTGTACGAGGTCACCTTGCTACGTACTGAAAGAGGTCGATTAGGTTTTCACTGGCCAAATATTATGCAGCTCCTTACATGGCGCTTATTTTTTATTGACACTGCTAAAGCAAAGGCTGCCTAAAAGGAAACAAAGATAGATAGACGAAAGATATCAGGGTGCTGAGTGCGAAATCTATTCACCATTCGATCACGTTAGCGAAAACGACGACCTCCTTGGTCGAGTGGCTTGCACACCGGTTTTCATGGTGTCGCTATCTCTGAGGTCCCGGGTTCGATCCATGGTCGGATCAATTTGGAAATACCTGTTTTTCTATATAGTTTCGGGTCTGGGTGTTTCCTATGTATAATAAGTATGTATTTAAGTATATTAAGTATGTTTATCCGTTGTCTAGTAAACCATATAACGAGTTTCTTAAGAAAACTTTTCTTTATCTAGATAATTGGTGTGAGTGTGGGAAACATATATATATATATATATATATATATATATATTTATCCCGCAAGCAAACTACCGTCCACTGAAGGCGAAATTACATTTAAAATGGCGTCCACCGCTATTTGACGTCCGCATACCGGACGCCACTTTTTTAAGCGGTGACACTTGGAGCCTCTAACATGAAGCTAGCTGTAGAACAAAAATCGATGGAAGCCAAAAATTGTATGTAATAGCTGCAATTAAATACTGAATAGTTCCCAAAGAATCTCAGCAGAGGTGCGGCGCTACTGTCGTGCGTATATTCACAGCCGTATTATCGTGCTTATTTTCTGACGATGAAGTCGCGTATTTGGCGTCCGCTAATGCGACGTTGCCAGCTCTCTCAATGTTTGGTGCCTACTAAAGTACAATATTATTATCATAAATCGTATGCAAGCAAAACTGTATTCATCGCCGTAGGTCACACACGCGGTGCGTGTTATGCGGCGCCCAATTTATAGTTTAAATAATCTATAATCATCCGTATTATAGCTATTGAACGTCCGTTTATTGCTATTAGATTATGAAATGGACAGTGTTCGTCACACTGCCATCAGATCCGTGATTTGAAACGTTCTTAGTACATAAAATGCGATTTTCTTATTTTTAGTATCTCTGTTCAATCAATGCAAAATTAAATTTATTCCTGATGATGATGATGATGATAAGTATATAACGTGATGCTCACTAAAAGTCTGAAACGATTTCGTGCCTTTTAAAAGTCATTGCTTACGTTAAGAATGGTGTGCAATTTTTAATAGTAAAATTTAATAAATAACTAAAATTTAAGACACCAAGGTCTTACAGTAATAAGAGTGTTTACGAATTGTATCCGATCTGAATTCAAACCAAAACAGTGAAATGACGGTTCAAAGTAGACGTAGTACTATTTATATGAGAGCGTAAGTACTACATGAGTAAATATATTTACTCATGTGGTAGTACTAGATCCGAGTAATGCTATGCGTAAAGGCTAACTCTTGTTGTTGATTACTTTTACTTTTGATTGCTAGATATGGCTTCGTTAGGAATTGTTTTTTATAATGTTCAAAACTATTACGGAAGTTGTTTTATGTTTGTGATTAAAATGTTTATTTGCGTAGTTACCTATACTTATAAGTTACTTAGGTGAAACTAATAAATTAATAATAAAAATATTAAATGTACAGACGAGACGCTTGCACATCAACCTATCTAAAACTGTCCAATTTCTTCAATACATTTTCAACAATATACTTAATAAATTTCAAGTAAGTATATTAAAGAAATTTGACAGTTTATGGTAGGTTGATATACAGGCGTGTGTACATGTTCTGTGTCATTGTTTATTTATTATTTATTTATTAATAAGGCTTACCAACTAAATACATAAGATTCATTTAATAATAATAAATAAATAATAATAATAAAACATTTATTCGGCTTTTCAACACATAACAGACATGGAAAAAAAAAATATAACACAAAAGTTAAAATAAACTTAAAATTGCAAAAAAAATAAAAAAAATAAAGAGTTACATTTTCACAGTATACGAGTAACAAACAACAACAAAATAAACAGAAACAAGCAGAGATAGATAAATACACGAAAAGCCGAATGGGCTGATCAGCTTAGCTTAATGTTGTGGCTGATGCCTCAACGCTGGTATTCTGCTGGACCCATGACAGACCCATGACAATTTCAGAAAACATACTTTGACAAATAGTTATACTTATATGTATTTAAATTATAGGTATGAACAATATTACATTTTATCCATAAAAAAAAATAAAAAATACATAAATGGACCAAAACTGAAAAACTCTCTAATCTATTTATAATATTAATTAATTTTGATGTTATATAAAACTACTATTGTTCCACTTGCTACCGATTTAAAATTGTTTAAAGATTATCGTTGTGTTACTTACTGTTACTTATTTTTAATAAAAAAATTTAATGTACATGTTGTGTTATTGTTTATTACCTAGGTTAGGTTCATGTCCCAAAAAATAACTGTAGGATAAAATGAAGGATCGGTATTAAAATGAAAGAAAAAGAAAATTCTAAAGTTTTGATGTTTTTGCTTTAATAACGTTCAAATATACTTAAAGGTCGTAAAACGTTGAAAAAAACATCTATTTCAGGTGAGATTCGATTCCACGTCTTCCGCATACCAGGTGGCCGCGTAACCATAGCATTGGTTAGATCCGCCGAAATTTTCAACGCCTTTTGACTTATGCTTTTATAGCAACAGTCTCTTTTGAATTTAGCATCCCAAGAGATTACGCAGCCACCCAGTATGCGGAAGACGTGGGTTTGAATCCAACCTACGGTAGACTTTAGGGGTAGAAATGCGAAAGGCGAAATGTGAAATTGCAATATATAAACGCACGCCACGGTAACTCCTCAGCTAAGGGCTGGGATAGTTACTCGAACATATCTTCAAATCAACAATAGAATTTAGTCAGGAAATCAGAACCCAACATATACAACCTGTAACAGGTTAAGCGCAGACCCAGAAAGTAGTTTATTATAAATTTACTTCTCAATCGATTAAAAATATTTAAAATGTAGGTAATTTTTTTTTCCCAAAATTATTAAAACTTATTGAAATTACAGTCACTCCTTCGTAAATTGTTAAAACAAACGAAAATAAAACGTAAGTCAATGCAATAAGGGGCTTTTTAAAATGCGGTAGGTTGGTAGGCTAAAGCGCTAATATGCCCATACTGTTTGCCCTATAACTAACAACTTACATTAACCAATTTAATTAAATAAAAGTTAAATTATTTTTCTTTTTTTAATTATAATTAAATATTCTAATTGGGGTGTCTGAGGATGTGCGTTCATTCTGTGACATGTTGTAGTTACGTAGTACAGTACCCCAATATCACATTATCCCAACTGTCGCATATTGTGTTCAGGATTTTCTTAGAGTTGGCGCAAAATGTGAAATAGCAATATACTGTACTAATAAAATATCAATACACAGACGCCAGATATAAATATACGGACGTCAGATGTCAATATACGGACGCCAGATAACAATATACAGACGCACGGTAGCTCCTCAACAAAGGGCCTAGGCTTTTCAAACTATAAAGACAATTAAGTTAGGAAGCCAGAACCCGAGGCATATAGTTACGCAATATGAATTCGTATATCAGACTGTTCGACTTGTCACATAATATTATGCTCAGGATGTTGTTAGAGCTGACGTGAAATGTCAAATAGCAATATACGGACGTCAGATGTCAATATACGGACGCCAGATGTCAATATACGGATGCCAATTGTCAATATACGGACGCCAGATAACAATAAACAGACGCACGGTAGCTCCTCAACAAAGGGCCTAGGTCTTTCAAACTATAAAGACAATTAAGTTAGAAAGCCGGACCCGAGGCATATAGTTACGCAATATGAATTCGTTTATCGTACTGTCCGAGTTGTCACATATTATGCTCAGGATGTTGTTAGAGCTGGCGTGAAATGTCAAATAGCAATATACGGACGCTAGATGTCAATATACGGACCCCAGATGTCAATATACGGACGCCAGATGTCAATATACGGACGCCAGATAACAATAAACAGACGCACGGTAGCTCCTCAACAAAGGGTCTAGGTCTTTCAAACTACAAAGACAATTAAGTTAGAAAGCCGGACCCGAGGCATATAGTTACGCAATATGAATTCGTTTATCGGACTGTCCGAGTTGTCACATATTATGCTCAGGATATTGTTAGAGCTGGCGTGAAATGTCAAATAGCAATTTACGGACGCCAGATATCCAATATACGGATGCCAGACATCAATATACCGACGCCAAATGTCAATATACGGATGCCTGATATCAATATACGGGTACGCACGGTAGCTAGTTACTAGAACATCATCTTTAAACCAATAAGAGAATATATTCAGGAAACCATAACCCAAGGAATATGAATGCGTATTCAGTGCCTTGAGTATTGGACTGTCCCACTTGTCGCATAATTATCGTGCTCAGATTTTTATTAGAACTGCAACGGCCATCATTAAGTTAAATAAAATAAACTTTGGTTAACAATTTATAGATATCTGTCAAATTGGACCCAACATTAAAATATTCAGTGAAAGAAAGAGATAGGTAAAACGAGCTGGCAACGTCGCATTTACAAAATCAGGAGGACGTAAAAATGTCGGCGCATTAAGTAAATCATAATCACTATATCCAGGAAGCCAAAAATTAATCACCATGAAATGGAGTTCATAAATGTTTGGGCATGATTGCAAAAAGAATATCGCCACAATTGAAATAACCGCAAAATGAAATATCCTATGGAGTAAGGCATCAAAAAACTAAGAAACATTCGCAGAGAGATGATCTAAATTGTAAGCTGAACTGGAGGACGCCGTAATGATGCACAGCATGCATGACGCCAAATGCGTTGCTAGATGTATATATATATATATATATATATATATATATATATATATATCATCATCTCAGCCAAAAAGATGTCCACTGCTGGACAAAGGCCTCCCTCAAGGATAAATCATTTTGAGGGGAATTTGCCATAATCGCCACGCTTGGCAGGCGGGTTGGCGATCGCAGTAAGGTGAGAATAATCACAGAGAGACGCTGCTGCCCATCCTCTGGAATGGTCCCATAGTCGCCTTCTACGACACCCACGGGAAGAGATGGGGTGGTGCAATTCTTTACCCCCGGCACCACACGGGGTATATATATATATATATTTTAAAACGGCAATTTGAAGGCATTAAAGCTTGCTGCAGTTGCAGCGCCTCCCGGCAACAAACGAGTTGCCAGGAGTGAGTTGTCAATTTTGCTAAACAAATTCACTTAATAAATTTGGCACAAAACTCTCAGATTAAATTCAGTTTGTAATTAAAAATATAAAGAAATATGATGAAACATAATTGGGTAAAATAAACGCGAGTAGATCCGTAAAAGTTATTTTATTTGTGTTTTTGTGCTCGCGTAAACATTACGAATCAAAACGATCCTGCTACGGTCCTTTATATTATTTACATGCATCTCGTGATGTTGTCGTGATGTTTTCGTGATGTTTTCGTAAACATGGTAGTTATTTTTTTTATGAATCCTATACTATTAGTAATTACTGAGATTATGGCTTGTGATATAGATTTGCAGTCAGACTTGCCTCACAAGTAAGGTTTCTGATCTTTGAAGTTAAACTTTTTTAGTTTTAGTGACGTAAATAAAAAAATAAGCATAATAAATTCGTAATGATGCCATAAATCTTAAAATATTATCTCTATCCCAATAGAAATAAGACCAGATTCGTCTATTTCACCTGCAAACAGGTGTGTTTTAGCACCGCGGTCACGTACAGACTTATTAACAGTCTGCCGTGCGAATGCCTCAGATACTGAACTTAATTAATCTGAAGGTAGTCGAACATCGAGAAACTTTAACTCTTGATTGGCTGTAGTAGCTACATCATATTATATCTATATATTGATACGTGAAGAAAAAACTTTGTACCCTTTTTTAAGCAACGCACGGTGGAGTGTGAGATTTGGCATAAGTAAAATTCATATGGAGATCGAGTGTGGAAAGATAAATTTATGTATAATTTGTTTCATTACATTGTATAAGCATTGTATAAACAATTTATATTTTGTGAATTACGGTCGAATACTCCGCCAATATTCCGTGCCATGATATAGAACAGGCCATAAACCATCACGCGGGCCCAGTGCGGATTGGTGGTTGTTAACGACTGTTAGCAGCCGGGATCAACGGCTTAACGTGCCTTCCAAAGCACGGAACAGGTCAAGATGATAAATATTTGGTCACCCATCCGATGACCGGCCTTTGCGAAAGTTGCTTAACATCAGCACTCGCACACCGAGCGCGTTAACCACTGCGCCATCGAGCTCCTCAATATAAAATACATTATAAATACTCCTTATAAAATATGTTATAGCTGCCTATTGATAATTATAATATAAATTTAACTTTTTATTTATAAGTGCTAATTGCTACACCTGAATTAAATATATATAAAATACAGTGAAGAAAAACCTGAAAAAACGCTGAAAAGCAGTCAAAAATCAAAGCAGTGAAAAAATTCAGTGCTTACGTCAGCCTTCCCGGTAGCACAATTGTCAGTGCAGCCGCCCGGATCGCGGGCATCCCCCATTTCCGTAGGCCCAAACACGCTTTATCGGATCCCTTAAATCAGTTATCACGTGACCTGGATTGCCTGCTTGCGGCACAGGGCACGTCACTCTGTTAAGTCAACCGACATAGGCAGCATAACTGCAGTTTGAGTGCGTCCCGCTAGGGGGCGCGCCGTCTTCACCACAGCGTGCACTCTGATTGAGTAACGCCAACGTCGCCTCCCATCCACGGGAGGCGACCGTTCCGCTAGCCTATGTAGCCCTTCCAAGGTTATATAGGCATCAGGGGGTGTTTCAAAGTCAAAGTCAAAGTCAAATATTTTTTATTAAAATAAACTTTAGAAAAGTGCTTTTGAATCGTCCAAACAATTTTTAACTACTACCCATTCAGGACGTCTATTTTTTAGCTGTCGAGAAGAGTTTAGTCAGTAGGTGTCTGACACAGGCTATCTCAACCGCTTGAGGTAGACCCGTACATGTAGTATTCCTCCTCCCACCCGCCCGGGTTGCTAGTTTTAGCAGGTCGGTGGGTGCCTCATCTGCGGGGTCAAAAAAAAAGCCGGTTTGCGGAAGACTTGGTTCGATTCCTGGCTGAGTCGGGTAGGCATTTAATTTTTTCACTGAATTTTATAAATATTTAATTATATTATTTCATATTCCAATGAAACTTTTATAAGGATAATTTGCTGTAACAAATTTACTTTAATGTCTGCTTCATTTGCTGTATTCGGAAGAAATAGCGAAGAATGAAGAATGGAAGCGAAGCGCTTCCATTCCGTCCGCGTGATTAAGCGATTTTTCTTGTATTGTCGAAGGACTTATTTAAACATTGATGCTGATTGGGACTAACAACTTGAATTGATAATCTCAATGATTGTCATTCGGCTGAAAATTTAAGCAACTCATAATTTACAATAGGTACTAACCAACCAATACCTATACTTAAATCAAAATGAGATATTTGTATAATACGTAATATTAGGGCGAAGGGTAAGGCATACTAGCGCCACCAATTGATAATTTGACAATTACTAACGGACCGGATCTTTTTTTAAACATTGCGTACCGTCCGATGACAGGAAAGCATCCATAGTATTTATTTAATAATTGTGCACTACTTTTTGTTGCGTGGTTTTTTCACAAAACGGGCTATCGCATTTATTCACAAACAATAGCCACTTTTGGTGTTAGCGAATGAATACAAAAACAAACCTAAAAGTAGTGCACAATTATTAAATAATAGATGTTTGCCTAGTGTCGGAAGGTCCGCAATGTTTGAAAAAAAATCCAGTTTAGCAGTTATCAAATTAAATCCTGCTAGTGTGCCTTACCCTTCGCCTCAAGTCCATTGCCATGTTCATTAGTGACATTGTTATTATTTTAAATTGTCAGCCAAGGGTGAACTATGCCATTTCAGGAAATTATAACATTTCCTAAAATCTTTTTGCATATTCTGTTTAGGTATATTATGTATATTTACATATATTATTTTAAGTCTGTCCACATAAAATAATGTTTAAATGTTGTGCTCTGAAAATAAATTATGGGATAGCCAGTTCTTTAATTCAAAGGTTTCCGCCTGAAATATGCCTCATCATCATCATCATCATCAGCCTATAAACGTCCCACTGCTGGGCACAGGCCTCCCACATGATCAGTAGTACGTGGGGATATTGGGCCATAACCCACCACGCTGGCCCAATGCGGGTTGGTGGGTTTTAACGACTGCCATCTTACGACAACAACCGGGACCAACGGCTTAACGTGCCTTCCGAAGCACGGAGGAGCTCGAGATGTTTTTAATTGGTCACCCATCAGGCGACCCGGCATTGCGAAAGTTGCTTAGTGGGCAAGATCGCAAGCCGAACGCGCTAGCCGCTACGCCATCGAGCTCCTCAAAAAAAAAAAATATGCCTACTTGTTGTGAAATAAGAAAATTCTTGAATCATTTACTATGTATTGCGACAGAATGCATTCCACCTTTATTTCCTGCAACTACAGCGTGTTCCTGCTATATTAAACTAACGGACTGCGAACAAAACAAATAAGATTACTACGATTTATAGACGGTGCTACCTCTGTGTACTTTATCATGTCCACATAAAGTGTATTTTTGAACAGCCGCAGGCCAACACAAAAAGTTAACACTTGTTCTAAGCAAACATTAAGGAATATGCGCGCGTTTTTTTCTAACATTTCCATTCTCGTGAGGTCAACGATCCCATTTACGTATCGTAAGAGTAATCTTTTACCATTATCTGGCCAAGTTTACTTTCTTTTGGTCTTGACCTTTTAAATAATTCCTTTTCAAGTTTTCCTTGAACGGTTATAATATCTGTAATGGTCTGGGTCAACATTAAAGATTTCGTAATGTTTATTGAGCAAATGAACTGAGTTTTTATATTTCCAAGAAAAAATAGGTTTATCAAAATCTTGGATTTAGGTATTTTCCTTTTACATTAGCTATAGGTAGGTATTATATTTTCTGTGATAAAAGACAAATCCGTCGTAAATAATAGACCGGCACAACTACATACATAGAGTAGGTACCTACCTATGTAATGTACTTACATACCCACTACTACTTCCGAGTTGACTGATTCCATTGCACAGCTAAAGGTTTGTAAAATGAGCAAACAAACAAACAAACTTTTAAATAATCGCCCAAAGGTCTCGGTCTCGAGTACGAGCGTCTTGCGAGATGGAAAGCGAATGTCTAGTTTATTGCGCACTATCCTGCAGAGGCAGTAAGTCTTCCGTGCTTAGTCAACGATCAAAAGAACAGCGCAATGAACAGAGATAACATTCTCTTATCGCCTAGGTATAAGACATGGTCAATCAAACCAATTTACCGGTGTTAAACAAGTTAGGAAAAGAAATAAAACTTGGTAAATAATGTTGAAAAATAGTCAAATAAAATAGAAAGGACATCTGTACCTGCGAGTACAAATGTCTTATTTCTAATAAAAATAACATAGCAATAAAATTATAAATTAGATTCCATGTACCAATTTATTAGATATAAGATGAAACAAGAAATGTGTACTTAATTTTAAGCTGCCCAAATGGGAAAATAAGATAAGTGATAAGTTATAAATAAGAAAACTGTATACTAACTATAAATCTCTGATATGCTTCCCAAATTGTTATTAAAATATGCCCTGAAGAACTCATTAACCCTGAATACATAAATAACTATAGTAAATAAAATAAATAAAATAGCTAGAATAGGTAAATAAAAGGCGGATCACCTACAGCCTTGGATCAAAAGATGATGAATGAATGTGAAGAATGATGAATAGAAGTACGAAAGTAATAAAAGCGAGAATTCTAATTCAATTAAAAAAATGCAATTCTCATTCATACTAGATGAATGAGAATTGCAAACACAGGCTCCGATTATGTTGGAGGTAGTTATAAAAAAAAACAATTTACCAATACCTATTCGACATGAGGAATTGCTTGCAAATCTACAGCACGCGTACTAAGTCTCCGAGGTTAGACATAAAGATATCGTGTAAGTGCGCGAGGCAGGGCGCGCATTATGCTAAATTAAGATGGCGGGCCACCAGTCATCGCCCACGCAGCTGATTTGCATCAGATAGCTGTTGCGTGCCGCTGAGGACATGCCTCGTGGTATGTGGATGACAAATGGTGAGATGCACTGTCCGCTGTGGGCTTTAGATAGGGTCTAGCAGTTCCGGCATGTTAGGGTGATTGGACTAGAAATAAAAGTGGAAACAGTATTCAAGTTGTTATTGCTGCGTGCCGAGGACATGCCTCGTGGTATGTGGATGACAGATATGCACTGTCCGCTTGCGGGCGAATGCTAAGGACCTGAATGTTCCGGTATACGATTGCTAATGTTAAGCAAGTTTCGCAAAGGCCGGTCATAGGATGGGTGACCAAAAATTTATCATCTCGAGCTACTCCGTGCTTTGGAAGGTACGTAAAGCCGTTTTCCTCAGCTGCATTAGCAGTTGTTAAGGCATAATTATTATAACTATTATAAATAAACACGAAGAGACGAGATCTAAACACATAGGTAAAATGGCAGCCAACATCTACATACTAAGCAGAAGCAAGTAATGAGGTATAATGCAGATTCATATGACATGCGTACAGTTTTCAATTTCAATAAATTTTCTTAGAATTAACGGATATCTACTTACACCGTTTGTTTCAATTTTCTACACAATGTACAATTTCTTCTTACTTAAATATGTAACAATTATAGTAGACAGTCAATTATTGGATAAGTGTACCTACCTTACTATAGATAAACCGAGATAAATTTATTTTGTTTTATTTTATTTATTTTGTCTATTTAGGGACAACAAACAGTTACACTATATTATTTAAACATAAAATCTTACAAATCTGGTATAATCGTATGATTATACCAGATTTTTAAGATTTCACATCAACATATATCTACAATATTGTAACCTACGACATTATCCACATATTAACAAAGTGTGCAACTGCACTACAACAATTCACATACATAGACAAAAAAATTTACAAAAAACAGAATATCATGAATATAATGAATAATTAATTTTAGCCTTGTTTGTTGCGAGTTACTAGATTATTTTTAATTAAGTATTATTTCTAACATTTATCAATCAGTTTATTTTTCTTTTCATTTATTGCTGTATAAAACTTAGCCTAGATACAACAAACATTTTTTTTAGGTAAGTAGGTTTAGTGTAGATTTATCATCTATGTATGATTTGATACCTTTAAAAAAAAATGTGAATCCTCCATAAACTGGGATACGAGAGCCAATGAGGGAGACCCAAGTTATGTAGCGGTTCTTGTAGTGCCTTTCCATATATTTTTAGCTGGGGCTAGGTATACCTTCCGCATGGAAACAGTCTACCACCCTCATACCTATTTCTATCGAAAAGTTGTGAGTTGCTGTGTTCTGATTTAAAGGGTTACAAGGCAATCAATGCTGCGGTTTCTGATAAATCTCAACATGAGTTTTGATCTGAATAATCCGCCAAGATGGCGCGTCGTCGCCTGCCTTCGCAATTGCAATTAATAGAGATCCTATGTAAATCGGCAGCCTAACTGTATCGGCTTACTGGTTCGCATTCTGCAGATATGAGGAAGAAGATTCAATCAATTGCAATACTTTAGGATGATAGCTAACAGTAGTAACTTGTTCAATCATACATGGACACAATGTTTGAAGCAGTAATTTAAAAAAAGTATATTGTAGATAGCGGCCACTGATGTCGTTTGCAACACCAAAGGTGTATTAGTTTCCAAATAAAGACTTTATTTATATATCTATGTTTCTACTTACAAACGCGTTACCGACACTGGAGCTTCTGCTAAAATCGGTACTCATATTTAAAAAGCTTCGTTATGTATGTCTATAAT
Source organism: Eudonia mercurella (assembly GCA_963082485.1). Lineage (NCBI taxonomy): Eukaryota > Metazoa > Arthropoda > Insecta > Lepidoptera > Crambidae > Eudonia > Eudonia mercurella. The sequence continues at coordinate 3,541,119 of OY720027.1, read as the reverse complement.
TGTGTAATAGTATTATTTGTGTCCGGTGCTGGCTAGAACTTATTAAACGCAGCTACACTGAAGTTCACCGAACTGTAAAAATCTGGTGTTTAGTATCTAAAGTTGTACCGGTTTAGATGCATATAATGTGACAGGATACAATAAGATACCGTAAAATCAGTGTATTACGTCAAGTGTCCCACGGCCGGCAGCAATTTACATCAATTTTACATGTCATTTGCAAAACGGCATGGGTTCATTTGAATTTACATGGAAAACACGATTGTAATAAATATCTCGTATTTTTCACTGTTTGTCACTACATTTACCGCATTGGGCCAGCTTGCGCCTGATCTGCGATTGCTAAAGATAAGCAACTTTCGCAAAGGCCGTTCATCGGATGGGTGACCTAAAATTTATCATCTTGAGGTCCTCGTGCTTCGGAAGGCAAGTTAAGCCGTTGATCCCGGCTGTATTAGCAATCTTTAACAATCACCAATCCAAACAGGGCCCGCGTAGTGGTTTATGGGATGTTCTCCCTATCCATACATAGAGAAGACTCGTGCCCCAGCAGTGGGGACACAAAATGAGCCGGTGGTGATGTGATTGGGCCAGCTGGTAAGTTATTGGCTATGGCCTAAACTCTTTCCATGCAGGAATGTCTAAGCTTAGCGGTATTTCATTTATAGTACTCACCAGGCTCATTATCATCATCATCAACTCATTTTTATGTCCCCACTGCTGGGTCACGAGCCTTCCCTATGGAGGCTCACAAGATCTAGATCGGATATACTTTGAATCTTTTCATTTTTAGCACACATTTCTGTTACACGTTGTATTGGTATGCCATAGGCACATTTAACGATGCGGTTTCATGAAACATTACAATTTTAAATAATTATTGTAGCACTCACAAGGGATTCCCCCATATAACGGGAGCTCCTTTGATCAATCGACGCCGAGATATTTCAAGCGTCACCCGCGAAAAGGACTAATCGCACGGGGGCGAGATCAAAGCCATATATACTCTGCCCTAGATTCATGACTTGGCAGATTAAAGGGTACGTGGAAGATATTTAACATGATTATTTCTATTAGTAAATAGTTATGTTCGTCTCACGTTGTTTTGTTGTTGTGGTTGATTTTTAACTTGACTAATGTGATATTATTAGATAAGCAAATTGTTGTTTCACCGACATTATTAATAAAAAAACTAAGACATTGATCATTAAACTTTTCAAATAATTTCATGTAGACACTTACTTATAAACCAGAAGGCGGCAGATATCTAAATTAATTTTTGTATTTACTAACACAGTTTTTAAGTCATTTGTATACTAACAGTATTATAGGCAACAGCCTGAAATAAATAGATTTTTTTTTAATTTTTTTTTTATAAATATTTTTATAAGAGAAACAATAAATTGATCCACAAAAAAATAGTAGACTAGCACCTAAAATGCTAAGTTAGCATCTAAATTGTAGTTTAGGTGCTAACTTTGTATTTTTAGGTGCTAACTTAGTATTTTTGTGGGTTAGGTTAGGTTAGTTTGGTGATCGATTAAATACAACCATTTTTATAATAGGTTACACTTTGCTATATGACTGTACTTTGATAAAAATATTCAACTAATAAATTTTATCGCACTAAACGAAATCGGGTGCCTCCACCACGGGGACGTCACACACCGGGGGCCTAACCCACGAACCCGGTAAAAATACAATAATTTATTTTTTCTCTACCTTTAGAAATTTTAAGTACTTTCTTTACCTTTGTATAGCCGTGGAACGATGTATAACTATGGGTATGTACGTACATGAGGAGCTCAATGGTACAGTGGTTATCGTGCCCGGTCTGCGAGTGCTGAGGTTAAGCAACCTTCGCAATGGCCGTTCATCGGATGGGTGACCAAAAATGTATCATCTCTCACTCCTCAGTGCTTCGGAAGGCACGTAAAGCCTTTGGTCCCGGCTGCATTAGTAGTCGTTAACAACCACCAGTGTATATTTATATAAATAAGAATATGCAATATATAATGTATATGTCACCAAACGCCCACACATACCTCTGTCTCAAGTCTTGAGGCGTTTATGTCTACTTTATTATCTCTATCTCATTCTATTTTATTTTTGACAGATACTTTGAAATATTTAATTTAATTTAAGTAAGGTAAGTAAGTAAAACTTTTGTTGCTTCTCTTTAACAAAAAAATACATACATAATAATAATATTTGATACATAAAGCATGCAATTGAAAATGGCTCAGCATGTGCTGACCTAGGAATAAGATCCCAGGCAACGCTGGCTTTCAGCTACTTCCACTTCTCTACAGGTGTTTAATGAGAGTTAGGCAGCGAAGGCTTCTCAATTTAAATTCTATACCTACATTAATATGCAAAAACAAAAATAAAATAATTTAATGCCAGGACCAAATAATTATTAGGATAAGTAAGAATCAACCATATCTACTCTGCTATAAAATTCAATACCAATTTTAAATAACTTCGCATTTCTTCGATCAGACTGTTAATCTCGGATCCCAAGAGTCTGGCGCGGAGCTAAGTGACATCTGGAGGCTCTAATACGAATTCCCGATGAGTTTTTATTTCCACTGTGGCGTTAAAAGACCTCTTCCAATATTCATAACGAAGACTTCAAGGATATCACGTTCGGAATTCAAATTTTGGGTCAAATTAAGCGTTCTTCAAGTAAGAGTACTATAATTTATTTTTCCTATTACTTAATCTTATAAATGGTACAAAGTTAGTGTAAACTAATAATATATACATACTTTTATCTTTTGTGTTCCAATTTCAATATAACTATATTCAAGTGCAAAGGAAAGGGTTCGATACGTCAAGATAAATTAAACTATAATAATATGTACAAAATAGAAGCGAATATATTCGTAAATAAGAGTTTCACTACGTGTAGTGTTCACGTGAACTTTAAAAATTTATATAATTATTTTAATTACATTGTTTAATGGCGATATAATTAAACTTTTGTCTAATTTGTAAACATATTAAAACTTTTGAACAATGTCGTCATATATGACTCATTTAGAAAGTTAATGAGTTCTTGACAAGCTAATCATGTGACGTAAGATGCTACTAAATAATTAAATAATAATTGTTCTCCTGTAAGGCTCAGGCTTTTGACATGGATATTAATAAATAAATAAAATAATTAATTAAATTAAAATATTTTTTATAAATAAAATACACTTTATCAATGACATCCATAAACATATATCTATGTCGATATACTTATTTATCGATATAACCATGTCTTTAATAAAAATGTTCTTCCTCGGACGAGTCCAGAGGTACAGTAAGTACTAGGTACACAAATATAACTAGGTATTTCGAAAAAAAAATTGTTATAATTTTGTGAGGCTTGAACCTTCTGACATACGGGGTCAAGCGCAACTATTTAGGCTATCGTATCGTCCTCGTATAAATATTTATAAATATTATGTTCATTCTAATTCGAGATTTATCTTCAACACACATAAAACTTATTATCTTAATAAACCAATTATCAAACTACCTAAGGTCGAGTTTTTACAGCAAGGTCGGCAGTCAGCGCATGCCGGCCGCTAGAGCTAAATCATAAAGCTAACATGTACCGATTCCACGCTGATAGCAGGCATTAGGCGGTAATTGAAAACCCGTTTGAGGCATGCTAACTAATCATAGGGCAGGATGAAGTCGTAGGCGAACGCGGCGGAGCAGGAAAAAACTAACCCGTTCCTTAGCCCGCGCTTAAAAGGTAAATGCATGATACCGGATCCTACTAGTCAGCTTTGAATGTAAGGAACTATTGAGACTTTACGGTCCAAATCAGTGAATCTAGCGGGGGGAATTTGTGGTTCCAAATTTTGGTGCCAGACGACTGACAAGTGTTTGATGGTTTCATTCATCATAAGCCCTACCATAGTGACGGTAGTTTTATATTTTGTATAACGAACGGATTTCTATCATTCCGAAAGTTCGGATAGATATTATTATACAAATCATTTAAATGTACAGCTTTCAAATTATCCTTTATTTGAATTCCGTCTAAAATTCAGATAGTAAAAATAGGCTAAAAAAATATTTGTTGATTCTTTTCCGCGTCACATACAATTTCTGTAGGGAAATTAAACAAAAAATCAATCCCTATCAGGGAACACGAATTCAATTCCCAGCGGAGTTAGTAACTCGGTTTCGTTGCTAGTAAGCTTACTTTCCTTAAGATCAGTACCATCGTTGTGTTCCAATTCCAACGTTACAGGTAAGATCGCAGTTCATCAGTGATTGAGGATAACTGTTAAACTGCACTTCCACCTTTTGCCTTATCATCGCCTTCCGTGAGGTTAGATCACAGGCAACATGTTTGTGTGTGAGATGAAACAGACAAGTAAGAGCAGTTCTCAGTCGATTTAAAAATGTGTGGAAGTAACCAGCAGCTCTATCCTACGTAATCAAGTACAAAAGAAAACCAATTAACCATATAGCTCATACGCATACCTAAATCACAGCCTTATTTTAAACACTGATGAACTCATAACTCGTTGCCAGCATTTTTCAAAGTCATAAGACCAGTTCATAATAACAGCTAATCTATATAATAGACTAGGAATAATAAAATTAGAATCACTAATAGATGCTGTGGCTACAGAGGCGCGCGAGTTATTTTTTATGGAGCCAATATGATCTTTATGTGCACAGCGTTGGGTGTAAAATGTTTTATACCTTTTTTGCGCTCAAACGAATATTATTATGCAGTTTACGAGCGAAGTTGTTTGTTTTATTTTCTAATGTTTAGTCTTGTTTTTCACGTTTGTCTTTTTTTGTTTTATTGATTTAGTGTGAAAAAGATAAATACCAAATGATTTAGCTGTATCGTTTTTCTTGTTATCAACATCATCACTCTATAAATAACCCGGTGATGCCCCGAAAACTTGTAGAAGAATAGAAAATGTCTATGCATAACTCACCACGCTGATCCCAAAGCTGATGGGTGACCATAACCATCGGAGCCAGTGCTTTTAGCACTATGAAGGAGCTCAAGATACTTAATTTTGGTCACCCATCCATGGATCAAGCATAGAGAAAGTTGTTTAGTTTTCTATATCATAACCTGAACGTGTTTTAATTAACCTCTGTGTGTTCTTCAATTATACGTTTTTTACGTTATTTTCGCTGCAGTTTTATAACCTTCACCTTTCGTTTATGTAGTTATATTATTACAAGATTGCTAGTGTTGCTATCTAAATAAAAGGAGTTCATCAGGTTGCTGTGACACGCTCTTCTATCATACACACTTGGTATTTAACCGTGGCATGGGTTTAGTGTTTTTAAGTTGGTAACAGTCAGATTTTTGAGACATTTTTTAGGAAAATTTGTTTAATTTCTTAGGATGACTGTAGATGAATGATTGAATGACTTTGCTCAAGATGTCAGACATCGATGACATCACTTTTCCTTGTCGGAAAAAAACATTGTTTTTATAGGAATTACGAATTCCAATACTTTGGAATTATATTTCAACGGAAACATAATATATATAGTGGTGGACATATAATTAGAAACACTACCAACGGAACTTAACATTATACAAGATATTTGACCCTAATACTTTTTATTTGGAAATGTAACAAAAAATAGCATGAAATATGTTTAATAACTTATCATTTATTAGAAAAAACAACAAAATATCAACTAAACAAGTACCGATTCAATATTAAATTTCATACAAACAACTAAATGAGTTTTAAAGTACCAGCAATAATGGACAACTAATTAGAAACAATACAAAAAAAATAAAAGATAAATAATTTATAGGTTTAATTATTGAGCATTATATAATTTAGGCAATAGATACCGTTGCGTATCCTTTATTATCAATCACAGCTATCGACGTGGCATTGATTCAAGCAATTTCATAAATTTTTCTAGTGGGATTGAATTCCATGCTTCGACAAAAGCTTCGTAGAGTTCGTTGTGACTGGAGTTACGTTTGTTTGAGACTTTCTTTTTCACGACATGCTCCGACACGAGATTTTCTATGGGATTTAAATTAGGGCTATTTGCAGGCCAAAGACGGAAATACGCTGTTACCTAAGAAAATATTTTACACTGTTGGCGGTGTGTTTAGGGTCATTATCATGCTGAAAGATCCAGGTTACAGGCAAATTATCGTCAGAGTAGGGAATCATTGTCTCTTCTAAGATTTTTATGTACTGCAGTGATCCATTGTACCTTCAATCTTTCGAACGGGTCCAACTCCACATCCGGAAAAACATCCCCATACTTTGATATTGCCGCCCCCGTGCTTGACTATGCTTTTAGTGTATTTATAATTAAAATCATTGTTTATTGGACGTCTAACGTAGCGCTTGCCGTCTGAATTTACCATGTTTATTTTAGTTTCATCTGAGAATAAGACTTTTTTCCAATCTCGCACCGTCCAATTGACATACTTTTTAGCGAATAATAATCGCTTCTCTCGATGTTGCTTGGTAAGAAGCGGTACCTTTCGAGAAACCCTCCCAAACAATTTTGCTTCCACTAATCTTCGGCGTACCAGTCTTGACGAGACGTTTCTAGAGTCATGAGGCGAAAAAACTTCCGTTTTAATCTGGTTGGAGCCTTTAAATGAGTCTTGTTAAGCAATACGTACGATTAGCATATCTTCTCTGGTCGAAGTTTTCCTCGGTCGAGCCTTCTAAGAACATTATCAATAGTTCCGTGTCTTTTATAATGGTCAACAGCATTAAAAACTTTCTTTAAGGAACATTTTTAATGATCAGCTTTTCTCCTGTACGTCTAATTTTGGTCGATGTGCAAATTAACAGTTATTTGCTTAGTTGACGCGTCACAACTTTTATTTTTGCCCATTTTTAACAAAAAATCGTAAACGAAATTCCAATTTGATGTTCAATTGCCGCCAAAACGATAGAAATAGCTAAGAAAGAAGTTTTATTTTTTTCAATTTCAAAAATGAAATGTGCCGTGCTTGTTTTTCTAAAGTGTTTTTAATTAGGCGTCTAAGCGGCCAGTAACAGAAAATAAGCTATGTATGCTTTAAACTCTTTATATGATTGAAGTTTTGTTTTTTAATGTATTTTATGAGTATTCTAATTGAGTGGCTATATTATTGCTTGATTATTTAATATTGAATCTATAAATTTGTCACGAATTTTGTATGTGGACTTCAAACTTTCATAATTCATATAAAGTGTTTCTAATTATAAGTCCACCACTGTATACATGATATTTCATAATCTATATATTATGAAATATCACATATTCCTTACAATAACCCAGCCATGCAAGACTTGACGTGACAAGACAAAGGTAATCAATCTACCTTACAATAACTTTTCAGAGATTTATGGTATTTATAGCAACTCTGAAACCTGAATAGGCCGGTTATTAAAATACCTGAGCCTGTCAAGTGACCCTGATCGCCAACTCATAACTCAATCCCGTTTAGGCTCGAGCCGAGATGTGAGGCCACCTTTAGCTGTTACATCACGGAGACATTTCCATTTCGGTCGCGGCGGCTTCCAGTGACCGCTCTGGCTGCGCAGACGCCGGCTGACGCGTTGAGAAATGAATGACATATTTCTGCGTGCCGAAACGAAAATGAGTGACGTAGCTCGTTATGGTAAGGGTTTCGTGATCTATTATGCGTTTCTGTAGCGCATAGCTTTTGTAGGTGAAAAATAAATTTGTGATGTCATCAAACGTCTACATCAACAAATAAACGGATAAAGTAATTTTCTGTATTTACTCCAAATCTGTGATCCACAAAGAGCTAATGATAACGTAAACAAAAGATACTGTGGGCTAAAGTTTTAATTGTCTAGTAATGAATGATTGATGTCAAACGGTAAATGATATTCCCTTCAAACCGTTTGTTATAATTTGGAAACAAGAGTACAATATACTTTTTTTACAAATTACTGTTGCATTACAATTTCGGCAATGAAACTGTCTACTCTTACTTTGTAAGCCAAAAAAGGCAATTCAATGTCAACAACACCTACGTCATCAACATACAATCTTTAACATTTTTACAAATATCAAGGATCAGTTAATTTGTTGCGAACAAATTACAAATTGGAAAAGGTGTTCAGTAAATTCCCACGAGGAAGTATAAATAAAACAAAAGTGCCGGATTGTCAAATAACCAATCAGTGACCAGCTAGATTACCGCGCTGACCTGTCAAGTGGCACATTGTTTGTCAAGACACTTTAAGCAACTAGTTGGCGTAGCTCCTGTTTTTTTGTTTTCTACAATTAAGATCTCTATATTTTCGTTAAACATAGAAAGCTTGATTAAAATTAGCTTACTGATTCGCAAAAACCGAAACTTAGGAGTTTTAATGGGATAAAAAAATGTATTAACGCTCTTCACATTCCTGACTGGCAAAAAGACGGTACGTTAAAAGTCGACAAATTCATGATCGATTCCGTCGATCGCCGCCCAAGCTTGGCGGCCTTGCGCACTCGCAATAACTATAAACATGAATTTTATGGAGACATTACACAGTTCCTTCGTAGTTGCGCGCCTATGGCTCGCACATCACAGATTATGAAATTGGAGTGAGTAATCGGCGCCCACGCAGTGTTGCCATTAACATTTTTTTTACTGATTTAATTTGCTCTTAAAACACTTAATTACTTTTATAGCATTGGCATTTTAAACGAGTATCTGTGATGATTGGAGCAATTTAATTAAGTAGGCACATAGTAAAACTGTTATGATATGAGTGTAATTAAGCTTTATAAGGATACCATATAATAATTTATTGATAAATAGCTACAATAAGTTTGGAATGTTTAACAAATGATAATGATAATGACTTTAATTTTTTTACTTAGTATGAATGTTCTTTTCTGTATAGAAATATAGAAATACAAAAATATAAACCTAGATATATATTTTAATGGTAATACCTGGTTAATACACCACCGTATTAATATTGATTGCGTGCCCTAATTTAGCTGCCGTATTAACGTTGCACATTTCGATAAAAAATATCAATCTTATCTATAGATATATTATTATATACAAGAGGTTATCATGAAAATCAATAAAATACTGTTAACATGCAGACCAAGAATATTTTTTTTATTTCCATACAATACTATATTTATTTACGTACCTGGTAAGGCCCATCATTTTATTTTAATTTATTTGGGAAACAAGCAATATAAAAATATATGCGGGTCTTACAATATGATAAAACAAAGTGATCAGTAAAGTGATCATCGGATGGATGACTAAATATTCATGGATTATAGTCCGTTTCCTTATCCATCCGTAGAAAAGGTCCGTGCCCATGCCGTGGGGACATAAAATAAGCTTGTGTTGATGACGATGATGACGGTTAGTATTTCTATATTATTTTATACGGATTTATGTTGAAACGAGAGTAGGATGGGTCCGTTTATGACAGTCAGAGAAGACGTGGGTGTGACTGAAAATCAGCACTCTCCGAGATCATATCTCACGAGAGCAAAGGCTGAGCCACTGCCAGTTGCTTTTGTTTTTTGTGTGTATTGTACTGTTTTATTTCTGTCTGTAAGTAAGTAGGTATGTCTTCTGAAAACAATAAACATTTTTTTATCAACAAAGCTGTTGTTTGTTTTTGTTAAGAAAAATCTTAAGTTATAACAGAAAATGTCACTAATAATAAAACAAGACAAACAAATGCAACTTTACATAACAGTTCGATTCAGAACGATGTAATGAGGAATAAGTTTCTATTAAACTAAACATTTTCAAATAAGAATGAAAAGAAAATTATGCACCTGATTTTTTACATTAGTCTTACTATTAAAAAATTGCCATTTCCAGTATTAAGGCATATTAAGGTTTTCAAATGGCAATTTAATGTCTAGTGAAAGAAAATTAATTATAACAACAATTCTTTATTTGGAATGTAATTGGTGTATTCAATTAAAATTCTTTAATTTTACTATACTTTATATAGTATATACACAACAAAATGAAACATAACTCAACTGAACTTTAAAAAATAACAGAAAAAAAAGAAAAACCGATAAATAAAAGATGTTTTCCAACTGTGGGCTCATGGGAATGGTCCCAAGAATGCTGGTAGAAGTAGCTGCCAGACTTCTTGTCACCGAAGGAGGCCTCAATAAGGCGAGCACTTTTAGCTCTTTAACAAGCTGCCTTGCCTTCGGCCCCCATGGACCCATTGTTTCCACCACAAACGGAACAAATAAATAATTACGACCCAGGTTCGGGTATTTGTGCCGTTTGCGATTTTCAGCGCTTACCGCAGCAGCCCCCACTTGAAAAGAAGTGGCGCGAACATGCGAGGGAGCCACGGTGTCAGCACAGGTTGCATCCCACACCAATAGCCAAGCCAAGCTTCCAGGGCCCAATGGTCATTCCGTCAGGTCCCTGGCCTAGCTGTGAGAGATATCAGCTGGCTCTAAGACAGCCGGTAAACCAGCGGCAGCGGTGGCACTGCGGATGATGCTGTTTAACGATGAGTGGCGTAACATACGACCAGCACTAGGAGCGCATGAGAGGTCATGGTGGCCTAGGTCGCCAACAGCTAATAATTCGCCAATAATTCTTATACAGTCTATATTATCGACTGTTTCGTTAACTTTTACCTTATTTTGGCGACCTTCTAAGCAAGAGAAAAACTAAAGTATCAAATATTACTCTGTACCCACAAAAAATACACAAAAATACCAAATTCTAATATGTCTTGGGGATAAGGATTTACATCATTCAATTGAATAAATAATGTAATATTGGCTGCGGCCAACCACGTCACGCGAGCGCGTCGCGTGACGAATGTGTAAATAAATTTTTGTTTCTTTCTTTTATTACATATTGCACAGGAGGTCTACCAGAGAGCCTAACTAGTAGCATACATAACACTAGCAGACGTTTGATAAAGCACATAGGGTCCATAAAACAGTTGGAGGACATCTTTTATTTATAGGTCGTTAGTTTTTAATTTCTAATTATTTTTTCTGTTTTTTTTTTCAAGAAAAAACGTTATGTTGTATAAGACACCGTCAATCAAAAGTTATAAATGACTACGTATGACTACTATTATGATCTACGTATCGTTGGCTTATGCCAACCCCATATGATAATCATTCTATTCCATTTCTTTTCTATTAACGTTATGCCACTTGTCTATGCCCTCTGTAGCACTATAGAACGATTGCGTCATGAAACCTTTTCTATATATTAGTATCTACAAGGAGTCTACTAGTAAGTACATCTTTGAAGAATAACAATACATTCCAAAGTAAAACAATATTTTGAACTAATATTTTATCTTGTCAAACTAATCCTAAATTCATACAAATAATTAAAACAACAAACTACTATACATTAAACATCTTAAGGCTGCGCTAATAAAACTCTGAAAAAACGTTTTAGTTATTCCGCCAAGTTCTAAATCTGACACAAATGAATTATGAAAAAAAAGAAAGCAACTAGTTTTTCTAACTTTTAATACTGATTGTGCCATTGTCATACCATTACTCGTCGTATAGGATTATAAACGTCCCCACCTCTAAGCTCAGGTCTTCCTACATTAAAATACACTAACTTGCACAAGGGAACTTTGGGCCATGGCCCTAGGTGTTCGGTCAAATCAGTGTTTGAATTTTGATGACTGCTTGCATCTTACGACCATCATCATCATGTTCATAAATATTTAGTTTGTTCACCCATCCGGAGATAGGAATATCGAAACCCAAACGCGCAAGCCAACGCGCCATCGAGTTTCCCCATTTAAAATAACTCATCATCATCATCAGCTCATTTTATGTCCCCACTGTTGGGGCACGAGCCTTCCCTATGGATAGATAGGGAGAACGCCCATAAACCACCACGCGGGCCCAGTGCGGATTGGTAGTTGTTAACGACTGCTAATGCAGCCGGGACCAAATGTTTAACGTGCCTTCCGAAGCACGGAGGAACTCGAGATATGATACATTTTTGGTCATCCATCCGATGACCGGCTTTTGCGAAAGTTGCTTAACCTCAGCACTCGCAAACCGGGCGCGTTAACCACTGCGCCTTCGAGCTCCTCATGATAAAATCAATCATGATAAAATCGATCATGATAAAATAATAAAAAATACTTTTTTCAATAATTTATAAAAGGCTTTTATAAAAGTTCTTGTTTTTAAGTCTCACATAACATAATTCGTTTTTTTTACAAGCATTTTTAAGAAGAGGTTTGTCACAGAAGAAGTAATGTGTACGTTATTATAAAATATAAAGTTTGAGTACAATAGGCACATTCATGTTTTACCCGTGCCATAGACCCCAGTGTCCCGTAAAAATGGGAGCGCGCGACAATACCCTGGCAACACAGGCGAGCTCCCCAAAAGCGAACAAAGAGTTGTTGTTAAGAAAGTGTGTCCAGAAGACGAGCCCATTCCCGCAAGTAGGCCGTCGAACGTGGCCGCATGCATGGCCGGGGCCTGTAATCACGCGAGGAGATTTCACGCCAATCTCCGCACGAGTGGTTGAGTGGGAAAGATGAAAAGTCCGGAGATACGCGCCCATTTTCGAAAGTGATAGTTGATACCCCTTGATATGACATTTTTATTTTTATACGTGCCCATGCTTTTGCATCATAGGATAGTTTGTTTTTGTTCCAAATATTTACAATATATATACGCATTCTTATATAGTTCTTACTTTATAAATACATAGTTTCTGGTCTTCATGATAAGAAAGATTTTTGAGAGGGGATGAGTAAACACATTTCTAAATGTGTCATGATAAAAATATTTGTCCGTTTTTGAGTCATCTGTAGTGGAAAATTAGTGATGTGGAGTCGTCAATGATATCATTATCTACACAAGGATTAGCAGCAAGGATATTAATTAGCCAACAGTCTTATTTGTTGGTTCATTGTAAGTATGGGATTATCATGCAGTGATTAACATTAGGGATCGTCATGCAGTATAAACGGTTCTTGCACGTTTTTGTTGAATCACATATTGACTCATGCACATTTTAAACAATCATTCGGGAGGTTGCGCAGGCTTTAAGTTGGTAAAATTTTCACGTACCCTGTACCAAGTGGCCACCTGTGGTTGGCGCCGATCACCACCGAAAACAATATACAATACATATTATAAATACATGAAAACTTAATTACATAAAACAGATTACATAAACATTAATTTATTAAATACATTTATTAAAGTTAGTTAATTAGTTTATATAACAGTTTTAAAACATAAATAAATACATACTAGATTGACTACTGCGCATGATATACAAACATTTTAGAAAATTGGTACCATAGATTTTTTTTCTTTAGTTGATGGCTTCGTGCGATTAGCATATTTAGCCAATGTCAAAGTAATTTTTGAATGAATGATAATAGAAATGATTAGTGAGAAATGATATACCCCCCAACCCTTTCAGTATCTCAGTAAAGATGTAGGGCTTTACTAAGTCCTCGGGCGGACTTCTTGAGAGAATTTGAAAAGTGACGTTGCACTGTTTTGTTTCATTTGCCAACACTCATGCACATTCACGAACACTCAACGGTTAATAATCCACCATTATTTCACATTAATATGTCGACATAGCACAAATTTTAGAAATTAAAACAAAACGGCAGACATGACTCTTTACTTTCCCGCAAAGAAGTCCAGGTACATGATTGAGAAACTGATGAAATTCATAGAGAAGCTAGAGTGAAAAACAGAAGAAAAAAAATTCCTAATTCAAAAAGTGGCGTTCGTTTTCGCGCCATTACTTACGCCCGCTATCAGGCAGTATGCAAATGTCAGCCGCGGAGTGAGTATCGCAGCATCGCTCGGTTCGGCGTGACCGGCGTCTACGTTTAAGAAATTACTTCCACGTAACGGTATGGGAACTGGTTTGTATTGTCGAGTGTGTCGGTCGCTGCCGACCAACGCGCCGATTTTCCCCCCATCTACTTGGATAAAGACACGATGGGTAGTAAGGGCTTATTTACACCTACTTGCAGGTATACTATAAGGTTGTTGCCAAATGGAAACCACAAAAAAGTGGGTTCTATTTTGCCCTTATTTACTTTGATTGTGTATGGAATATTGCAACATACTGTGCCAGGCATAAAGTGAGTTAGTGGCTAATTATAATCTTCGATTCTAACTAGAAACATGTGTTCCCTCCCTATGGAGACAAACTCAATGCATAAAACAAATACCAGGACATTAATTTATAATTAAGAGATTACAATGACGTTAATCTGGAAATCGATACAATCTTGCACATCAATCATCCCATTACAAGAATTACTAAACAAGTTAGAGGTTATATTATATCAACCGTGAAATTATTAAACATTTGCTAAGGTGGCGAGATATGTTAATGATTTTACAGAAAAACATCTTTAGTTTTATCTTTTGCACAAATGTGCTAGAGAATTTTTGCCCAAATAGCTCTTTTTATATTATAAATGAGAACCAATTACCACTGAATACGTACGGTTTTTTTAAACATGACGCTTATTCTCGATAAGACGACAAAACAAATGCGTAAGGGCGCGTCTGCACGCGCATTGCGAAAGGGGCATATTTATCGCCGTTTGAATGAATAGCTGATGTTTTATTGTTGGGTTTATTGCAATTTACGACTGTCGTCGGACCTGTCTCGCCCACCGCTGCCCACGTGTGCACTTACGATATAAGTATTATCATAACTCGGCAAAATAACCTTCGATTTTATTTCCGAGTAAGCTGGGGCCAGCAGCAGCTGTGTAAGCTGTTTATCTTTGCAAAGTTACTAGTGAGACGTTTTTTTTAAATTAAACCTTATTGTTTTATATTGTACCTGTAACTATTTGTATTTGTCTTATATCATTTGTATATTAAATATGTTTGAATATTGCAATGTCTACAGTTTCCGAGTAAGTAATTAAGTATAAAAAAGCTGGGGGTCGACCGCCTAACTCTCTCGCTTTCGATCGCTTTGAAGGCGAGGCGAGGAGGAGGCGTCATCTGTCATTTCGAAAGCAATGTAAAAGCAATATCGAAAGCTATAGGCTATAGCTTTCGATATTATTTGATATTATATTTCGATATTATATTAGAAAGCGAGGCGAGGGCCTCGCTTTCGAAGCGATTGAAAACGAGAGCGTTAGGCGGTTGGGGGGCTGGTGTGCTATTTTGACTTCGGATTTACCTTCATAACTTTAAGTTATAAGTACTTGATATAAAGTATCTAACTTTAATATTTAGACATGGATAGCAGTTGTAAGTCGTCTGCAAAGATTTTATTTCAATAAGGAATCAATTTGTGAGCGTATTCAATTTACTTTAAGATTCGAACGAGCAGTGATTGAGCTCTTTGTAAGTTTTTCACCAACTTTTGTCGTGCATCATGGGATGTCTTCGCTACTTATGGAGTTAGCTAGAGTTAGTTAGAGTTAGCTTATCTATCTATAGTAAAGTAAGATATTGTTCCATCTAAGTACCTATCTATGTAGTATAGGTACCTACTGGTCTATTTATAGTAAACATCTTGTTCTAGTAGAAAATACCAGTTGTCTCCGCGTCTGGACTCCATTTCCACTTAACATCAGGTGGAATGGAGTCAGTTGCCGAGCTAAATATATAAAAAAATTGGTAACACACCGAACGAAGCTCAACCTATAAAGAAACTCGCCTTTTAACTTTCTATAAATTACTTGATTTTAAAATGATGACATGATCCTCAGATCGTCGTCTGTTATCCGTGAGTGGGTGTTCTATTAAAATTCCATCTAAATAAAGAACGGTAATCTACAATTCTGTTTTGAACTTGATAATCTTTTTATACCAGCATAATACCAAAAAAGTTACTTGGTATAAAGCAAGTACTTACTAAATACATATGTTTACAGTAATAGTGATTGCCAATTTGTTGCAATCTCCAGAAGGTCAGTGCCCACTTTACAAAAAAATAACTTGCAAATAATCACCATGTATATTTATGCCGATAAACCTGTACGTCAGGTTTCCACCGAAAAAGGTCCCTTATGTATGCATAAACGTTGAATAATGCGAACACAACAGTTCAGATTTGAATAAGCGAAAGTATCTGACATAATAATAATATTTAAATGGTCCATCGCGTGTACCTACTAGGGCCTATGTTTTGGGACCGCCATCTTGCATTAGATAAGATAAGATGTGACTTGAGACGGTATACGTTTGCCAAGAAAATATTTCTAACTCATTCCCATCATGGTAATAACAGCAGTCACTTATATGAATTTATTAATTTTAATTTTATTTTATTAAGGAAACATACAACTTTATATTACACATATAAACAATTAAAAATATATAATACAGTAGCATTTTAAGTTCCCACTGCTAACTTGTACAAAAACAACATTGCGAAAGAAAAAGAAAAACAAACAAGAAAAAATTTAAATCGTCAAACAAATTAACAAAAAAACCCGCCTGCGTAAAAAATAAGTAAGTAAGTAATAAGTATTCGAAAAAAAACATGATTTTCACCAACTCCAATGGCGTCGCACAGCCGCCATGTTTGTTTTTTTAACGACACCTATCTAAGAACACTTGGGCAGCTAAGACAAATCTAACGATACCTCAATTATGTAAATCCGTTCAGCGGTTCTGGAGATATGAGATAATAAAGAATATTACATACAAGATAGGCGCGAAAAACATAACCCTTCCTTTGCAGTATTGAACAACAATATCAATATCAGTTTGGAAAATTGTTCAAGTAACAAGTTATATAGTAACTGAGAATTCCGGATGAAGTGCGGCCTTTTTTCACAAACTATCACGTACGTATCAGGTGAGATAAAGGTTTTAAACGCTTCCCCGTCGTGGAAAGAAAAAAATGACAAAGTAGGTACAGCCTTATTTTAATAATGTTATTGAAAAACCTGAGATTTTGTAATAAAATTACATACTCACTAGTTTCCGACAATAACCATTATTCTCCACAGCCAGATACATTATGTTAAACGATACTTCAGCTTTACTAAAACAAAACGGTTTTAATGAGGAAAAATGGCTGGTTGTCGGGTTTCGACTGTTACTAGAATTAGTATTGTATGTCATGCGTTAAATACATACACACACATACAAATAATTAAAAGAAACATACTTTTTCTAATGTTGATAAAATCGTTAGCATTTCTTCATCATTTGTTGATTTGATTACGTAAACCATCTGAATTGGGTGCCTAGTGTGACTTTTGTTTACTATTCGTATTCATTCGATTACGTTTACGAAAACGAAAATTAGTAGGTATGGCATTTTAGCAGCGCCTCCTGGCGAGAAACGAGAAGAGTTAAAATTTTGCCATGCTAATTTTCTTTTCGTTAACGTGATCGAGTGTCAAACTCACGGCAGGCCCTCTGAGCTATGTTTATTGAAAAACAAAATAAGATGTTTGCGAAAATAATTGTTCATTAAACATTGGTTATAAAGAAATAATTTGTTCAGGGACTCCGAGTTCGTTTCGGGCTGAGTAGCCAGTGAAACTTTCAACTCTTATGCCATTGTATTAAGGGTGACATTGTTGACATGCTAATGCTCGTGAATGTACCATGGCAGAATAACTTTACTAAATATTGACAAGCGCCTGTTAGATTCATTAGTATATAGCTTTTACAAAGTACTAAGGTATTCTGCTTACTGTACTGTAGTTTTATTGCTCATGGTATTGTATATAACATTTGCACATTCACAAAGTACTTTTAGTTTACGATACTTTACCATAAACGTATAGTCTGTTAATCTATGCCAAGGACGAACGGATTAAATATTCTATTAACCTAAGAAATACCCTCAACCTTTAAATCCATCAAGACATTTTGATTTCAGTAAGTACGTTTTCAGAATAATTATGATTTAACAATTGTTATAATCAAAGAGCGTAATGTAGATATATTACTGAAAACTATCATACGTTATATATAACTTCTCCAAACCGATTACAATGCTATGTTAAACATTGTGTCTTATATTCAAGACAAAAAATGTAACTCATCAAACCTAACTCGCATGTCATGTAATGTTTATTATTGAAGAGGCGAAGTAAGGACAAAATGCAAGACTGACATGGAGCCAACCTTGAAATTGACATAAAACAAACATATTATTTTGTTTCGCTATTATTGCAGTATTGTAATAGGTACATTAAACCATACATTTTGATGGATCGTGATTGGATTACGATATCTTATTTTCGTATAATTTTATGAATTTATTTAACATATATAGTGTTAACATGTTATTTTCTGATTTATGTGTTTACAAGAAAGACACCCGTTTACACTAAACTTATGAATCGCCTTAGTCTTGGCTTAACTATTACCTGGTCAAGTTAACTCGGCACCTGCCCCCCAACCGCCTAACTCTTTCGCTTTCGATCGCTTTGAAGGCGAGACCCTCGCCTCGCCTTCTAATATAATATCGAAATAAAATATCGAATATGATCGAAAGCTATAGCCTATAGCTATCGATATTGCTTTCATATTCCTTTCGAAATGACAAGATGACGCCTCCTCCTCGCCTCGCCTTCAAAGCGATTGAAAGCGAGAGAGTTAGGCGGTCGGCCCTCTGGCTCGAAAACGTCGCTTACACTCGGGTGTCGACTTAACTTGCCCGGGTAGTAGTTAGGCAAAGACTTAGGCGATTTATAAGTATAGTGCAAACGGGTGTTAGTCTCGTAAGTGCTTTTAGCTTTATAATTAGAAAGCAGATAAGAAGTCTTTCTATGACTCAGATTATTAAAAAAATATTAATAGAATTTAATTTATTATGGAATGCGGTGTACCTAATTGCTCTTAAAATATCAAGTTTTCAAACAATCATTCGTCATTTAAGTGTTTATGGCAAATCATTCTAAGCTTGCGTGCACAAAAAAGCTGTACAAACTTTCACTCATACGAAACAAAAAACAATGTTGTCATAGGTGCGATTCTCATGTTTGAAACCAGACACTCGTCGACGACCTCTGTGATGCAGACTACTTTATAACCAGTTAACTAGTTGTTACATTCCTACTTTACAACTCTTCCACATTGGAAGCGCGGGCATAGTTATACCCGGTTCCCACGAAAGCAGAAAATTGTGGATTTAATTTTTCTTAATGTTAATTAAACTAAAACATGATAATAAAACTTCTTTTCCGCTTTATAGGTAATAAATAGCAAATGCAAATTCACAACGAAAGCACAAAACAAGTTCACAGTTTGAAAACGTGCTCGCTCTTTCATTGTTTCAGTGAGCTACTGACCTTGGGCAGCGCGGCCAGGCACTGCTGCTTCACGTCCCACACGAGCTGGTCGCGCGGGAACTGCAGGCTCTTCTGCACGTTCAACTCGGGCACGTGCACGCGCACCAGCAGCCAGCCCTCGGCGCCCTCCGAGCACTCGCCCTCCATTACGCTACGCCATCTGTTGACAAAGATAGAACTCATTTAGAGACAGTCATATTATAGACATATTAAAATTCGCAGGAAACGGTTCAGAGTGGGGGACCAGGGGCTCCGACTGGTATCAGAGGCCAAAGCTCACTTGGGGCTAGAGCGCCAGGATCGTAAATATATTAAAGACAAACGACGACCTGGTTATGGTCGACAGACCGGTGAATAAGAGGAGCGCACGACTGGTCGTTGTGAAAATTCTTTAATCCAGCAGTGGATGTCTTTCGGTTAAATTGATGTGGATTTCAACCATCACCTTAGCAAGTGGCTTAGCACGAAGAACCAAACGCGTTAATTGCCGTAGACCTGGCTTAGATTTTTAACTGCATCCGAATTGGATAAACTGGTAGATGTTAAATAGAGAGATTGACAAATGATATATAAATGCGAGAAAGAAATGACGCTATTAAGCTACTGCGTGGTGTTTTTGAGACGTTAAATTGTAGATACTGAAAATAGTGCAGTTACTCCGTTTGCAAAAGCTAGAAAATTGTTTGTTCGGTCCAACGCTCGCCCAAGGTTCTTGACTATCCGGTTACGATTCCATGAACTTGGAATATTGTTTCGATAGCGATATGGTGGCGCCAGTGTATCGCGCCTTCCGAGAAAAATGCTGGTGTTTTGTTGTACGTACATTATTTTGTTGTCTTATACGAACTTGATGACGGAATCGATAATGACAAAGCATCAAAGAATGTACCTGTTTTAAGTGGCTTTATTGATTGTGCGCGTTTATTGGTGTTGATCAACGGACTTGTTGATGTTCTGTGCTGGGTAATATTTATACGGAACCATGTAGATTATTTTAATCACTTAAACTAGTACTAGTGGTTTGGTTTGGCCCGTATAATTTGTGGTATATCTATCTATGAATCTATTAACTCAACTTATTGTCCACAATTTAATTTTTTTGTTCATTCATTTAACCGCATTGTAACTGGTAATAATAGATTAATGTGAAAAGCTGAAGATCGGATACATTGATGGATGCAAGGATCTCGGTGGCATGCATTTGAATCAAGGCCTATGTACAGCATTGGACTGATACGGGCTGATTATGATGATGGTGAAAATGATTTATTGGGGTCATATTTTACAACTAATACTTATTTTTATCTACTACACTACTAATAACTTTACTATTAGCAGTGTCTGCAAATTTATAGCCAAATCCACTTTATAGATGCTAGGCGTTAATTCAATGCCGACTTTTACGATGGAATGAAACCATTAAAAGAGCCCACGGGGCCTTAAATGAGGCCGTAAAATAAGCACAAATACAGCAGGTGATGTAAATAGCCACAATTAATAGCTAGGATTAAGAAATCCCGTGAAATCCAGTAATAACATTTGGTCCGGAAAGTAAATTATAGGTATAATATTTAATCATCTCACGCAATGAATGAAAGACTTTGAACTGAAACTTGTTCGTAACTTTATTATTGCCATATTTTTTTTTTAAATAATGTTGTCACTTTTAAATTTAAACAAAGTAAAAAAGACTTTAAGTAAAGAAGAACAAGTACTTTAAATAAAGTAAAGAAGACACTTTTAAATTTAAAAAAACAAAGTAAATTTAATAAATTGCGATAATGGTAGGTAACTATTGAATGAGTTGTAGTGATAACCAGCTTAAGTGTTAAAAGGTTTTAATTAACAGTTCCATAAACTGTTATCAACTTAGATACGGAAAGTTAAAGAAATGAATAAGAAATACCGTAACGTATTTGGTTTTGATTATTTCAACTAGCACGAAGTTAACAATGAAACAATAGTGCGGGAGGTTTTAGCCAGTTGCTAAACACAAAGAATTAAAAGTATCCATGAAAGACATTCCTGTGTTTAGTGAGATGCAATGACGAAAACTTCTCCGGCGGTCGTGAAATGAGGTGTAAGACCCGTCGCAGAAACAAAACATAGGTGTCAACAACCAATCCGTAAAGTGTGCACAGTTCTGTCCGAGACCCGCGCGATAACTTCATACCCGTCATAAAACTAGCATCTATATACCTATACCACTGTTGATAATGTTCGAGAAACAGTGACGTCACCGATGACCCATAAACCTTTAGAAAGGCGCAAAATTTAACGTATAAGGTTTCTAGTAAAAGTTGAAAGTAAACATCAACACTGACCACTGTTTTAGTCGAAGAAGCGAAAATTAAATTAGTTACCAGTCATTTCCGGATACTAAGACACACTTGAAATTTTACATACTCAAGCTTATCATCGTCTATTAAAGGATATGAAAAACAAAAAAAAACTATTTGGAGAAGTTTTGTAAAATTTATAGATCTTCTAGTTTGACATCTAGATTCTGATATCAGCAACTCACATAACGTGAACTGTACCAGTACGTTATTACCTTTAATTATTGTTCTGAGGACTTTATTTTACGCTCAGCTCACACAATATTGTCATATAGGTTTTATTAAATTGTTACTAATAAATTTACCATATTTTTTTGATAATATGTGCAGTTTAAATCTTTAATGAGAAGATAGTCCGAAGTCTCATGTATATAAGTAGCATGACTGCTGTCAGTATGTCGATTAAAAACGTTTTCTTCAAAATCAGTAGGTCAGAACAAACAATCTCCATTCAATAGCTTTAGTTATTGTTCTGAGTTTAATTTTTTTTAACACCGCCATGCAGGTTTTACTGTTGACAGAGCGCCATCTATCGAAAAAGCAACATCAACTATAGGACAAAGCACCCCGCTATGGGCCACGTCGTGACGGCCGTACATTACGCGCGCCGTACCATAAGTCCTGCAGATGTATCGCCTTGGCCGGCCGCGACAGCTCCATTCATATCGGGCTTCGCAGATAAATCTCCCATTTGTATGTTGTACCACTACACCGTATGGGTTGTAGATTTTTGACTAGAAGTAAACTGAAGATCAGCATTGTAGTGATTTACTCCCTTCAAATTGAGTGAAGTCCATTTTCGGACACATTTAGTACTTTTTCCTTTCTATATGTATAAATACGCTACGCAATGTAATTGTTTGTTCTAAATATATAACTTTAATTTCATTGTTTTATTTCACTACATTTCAAACTTTCATCATCATCATCATCATCTCAGCCAAAAGACGTCCACTGCTGGACAAAGGCCTCCCCCAAGGATCTCCACAACGACCGGTTTTGTGCTGCTCGCATCCAGCGGCTTCCCGCGACCAAACTTTAACACATACAATTTAAAATGTTTTTAAAGAAATACTAAATTTTGTTTCGTAAAAGAGATTTGACGTTGTAACAATTAGCATAACTTATTAAATAAAATTTGGAAGCAACGCAATACTTACAAACGCTGATATCTAAAGTAACAGGCAAAAGCTAACGACTGATGGGTTATCTGATCAACAGTATTCATAAAGTAGTAAATACAAGTACCACAATAAAGATACATTTTATGTAAAATAGGCGCTATTTTAGAGCTCATTAATCCCACAGAGCCGGCAATTATACCCGTGGTGTTAAAATATCCAATAGGTTGCGAAGCCCGCTTACAAAGAATCAATCAACACTAAAGAAGATGTTAGGACAACATTAGATAGCTAGAAACAGGTTAATTACTCAAGTTAAGATAAAGCTTATCAGGTTTCCAAGTGACGGAATGGTCTTTAAGGGTTAGTGATGTCTTTCGAATGTAATTTAAATGACGTCCGTTAGCGAAGCTACAGCAAAGATATATTAGGTGTGGGCTTGTAATTTCATCATTTAATAGAATATGTCGAAATATGACTCGACGCGCTAGAATCTAGATTATAAATCACATTTACTGTTGTTGTAGGTCGTCAGCGTGTTGTGATGGACCGTGACTGATACGATAACCCGTCGTTAGCTTAATGTAAAGTGATTTGTCGAGCCACAAACACAGGATTACTATTTTTAGATTGATGATTAGGATTCTTTGATTGATAGGTTGTTAAAATGCTGCTGATTCACTTCTTTAAGTGAAAAGAAAATAGGCTGAATAATCTTCATCATACAAAAGTACTAGAAACAACTTAAGACGGAAAAAGGGTGGCGTTATCACTTAAATCGATACCTACTGTAACTAACTGTGGACGTTCGTAAACGTAATGTGGTGATGTTTCGTTATATTTTATTATTATTAGTATTCCGCAAAACCGTAATTTACATTTATCATATTATATTATTTTGGAGAGGCCTATGTCCAGCAGTGGACTAGTGTAGGCTGATGATGATGATGATGATGATGATGACATATTATATTCTCAACTAGGTATTAATTGGAATAATAGGACTAGGACTAGGACTTCTGTTTGATTGTGCTATGTTTGTTACGGCTGTGTATGCTTTGGCTTTCGGTCGAATGCCCCGGAGATACGAGTAATAAGCGCTCCTAAAATAAAAACTACCTACTTCTGCCTTCGTCAACTCATCATAATCAGCTTATAAGTAATATATAGACAATATAATATCTTATGGGGCACTGGGATTAAATCCTCCGCGTTGGCTCAGTGCGGCTTGATGGGTGCTTATGACCTGGACCACTTATTTCAAGTCAACCTTTTTGTATGTATACACTTTAAAAGTTTCGCATTTCATTTGATTCAAAGATTTTAATGGGGTTTAACGCAAGCTACTTTGTCGGTGGCCGTTTTACAAATACTGGATTTTACGCTAAAGATAGTTTGTGAGCGTCTTCTCGATTTAATATTTAGGATGCTTCTTGATTAAAATCGATTCAAGCCCCACTTTTGAACACAAGTGGCCATCTGTGGAGAGGACTTGCGTATGGTGAAATTCTATCCAGCGATTGGCTCATCTTTCAAATTAATGTTCTCCAATCGTTGACTTATAAGACAAGCGGTTTTTCTATTTAATGGAAATCGATTTGTACAGTTTAAGATCTATCTTTCGAAGAGTGCAAATAGTGATGGTAATGTGCTTTAAACGCGTCTGGTTCATGTTTGACCACTCCGCCGCAGCCAAAGTAAATATTTAGACATTAAGGTGCAGTTCATACACGTGTAGCTTCCTGCTAATATAACCATTATGGACAAGAGAATAAGGATGTTAGTGAGTTTGAAGCGGTTCCTTGGAAGATACATGCACGTTTTACTATGCTTTAAGTGCATCGTGTAATGTGTGAGCTGTTAGAAGAATTTGTAATTCTAGTAGCTACCGCGTAAGGAGTTTAGCGTTATAAAAGGTTTATTGCGAAATGTGTTTTATTCATCGCGTTTTTCTACACAGCATCTTTGGGCTAGCATCAGTATTGGTAACATCTAAGGCTTCTTGGTTTATTTATCGTTTTCATTATAGGTAGTATAAAATTCAAAAAAAGTAATATTTTTATTGAAAATTTGAATTATTATTTTACTTCTATTAATTCTAAGTATGACATTCGTATAGTTGAATACCTAACCTATAACTAATATAATTTTTCATTAGTATTATAGCTAAAAATACGGCTACGGCTACTCTTGCGGCCTTTTGCTTTCAAACGATCATTTATGAACAACCAGGGGGTCGACCGCCTAACGCTCTCGCTTTCGATCGCTTTGAAGGCGAGGCGAGGAGGAGGCGTCATCTTGTCATTCCGAAAGCAATATGAAAGCAATATCAAAAGCTATAGGCTATAGCTTTCGATATTATTCGATATTATATTTCGATATTATATTAGAAAGCGAGGCGAGGGCCTCGCTTTCAAAGCGATCGAAAGCGAGAGTGTTAGGCGGTTGGGGGGCAGGGGGTCGACCGCCTAACTCTCTCGCTTTCGATTGCTGTGAAGGCGAGGCGAGGAGGAGGCGTCATCTTGTTATTTCGAAAGCAATATGAAAGCAATATCGAAAGCTATAGGCTATAGCTTTCGATATTATTCGATATTATATTTCGATATTATATTAGAAAGCGAGGCTAGGGCCTCGCTTTCAAAGCGATTGAAAGCGAGAGCGTTAGGCGGTTGGGGGGCAGGATAAAGGTAACAGTTAATGTAATATTTAAGATGTCATTGTAGGGAAGGAGGTATCCCATTATCCGACAGGGATGAGGGAATTGTGGTACGGACATGTGAAGAGGAAGCCGTCCGACTACGTTGGAAACTTGGCACTGTATCTTTCTGTCCCTGGTCCGAGATCGAAAGGCAGACCCAAGACAAGATGGAAGGATGTAGTGCAAAAGGACATGAGTGACTGCCAGGTAACCGAACAGGATGTCGAGGATGGAGAGAAGTGGAGGAAAATGATAAGGAAGGCGGATCCCTCCACCATGTGGGATATATTGTCGGGAAGAAAGAGGGAGAAACATTTATTGACACACAAATTGAAAAAAACTATCATAGCACAGGAAAATAGTCAATCAGAACCCCAGCTTGTCTTGATGCGAACAAGATCCGAGAAGTAATTGTTTTATTGTTAAAATTTAAAGCATAACTAACTAGTTAACCTTATTTTATGGGTAGACAATTTCCCTTCTATGTTTTCGACTGGTGCGTAATAGCGTCCTTCATAAAGAATGTCTGTTTCTGTTAAGAACACTTGTGTCAACTAAATGGTGGGGAATTAGTTACGCAATCGAAATTTTAGCTTTATAAGACAGCATAATAATAAACTATAGATACAATACGTAATACGTATCTCTGTGCTTCGGAAGCAATGTAAAGCTGTTGGTCCCGGCTGCATTAGCAGTCGTTAACTACCACCAATCCGCACGGGGCCCTCGTAAGTAAGGCTCGTACCTCAGCAGTGGGACATAAAATGAGCTGGTGATGACGATGATGTTAATACGTAATACTTTGTTATAGGTATCATCATCACAATCATCTTCATCTCAGCCAAAAGACGTCCACTCTAGACAAAGGCCTCCCCCAAGGATCTTTACAACGACCGGTTTTGCGCTGCTCGCATCCAGCGGCTTCCCGCGACCTTCACCATGTAGGTATAACTTGATTAATTGACATTATATTTAAAAAAATAACAAATTAAGCATAACATCCAACAATTAGGGCTAAAATACTTTACCGGTGACTTGAACAAGTTGTGTTGTTGTATTTTTATAAACACACATACATAATGTCTAGTTGATACGATGATAACGAATCGACTTACGCTCAAGGACATCTCTCGAATTAATTATAAGTAATGCACGTGTTTAGTTGTTGTGCCGGCACATTGAAAACGTGAGAAGAGGTCTTAACCTTGCACGCGGCGGGTTCAACAATAGAACAAATATGGTGCAGGTGTAATTACTGTTTGGAACTACGCCGTTATCTGGGTTAAGCGGCGAGCGTTATTACCGATTCGCTAGAGGCGAATGGACGCTGGCAGATTTGTACTTTCTATTATAATAATACTTATTGTATTGTAAATAAGTAAACTGTACATTTAACATTCAATTCGGATGAAATATTATATTCGGCTTAATTGAAAACGAGCGTGCCGTCAGCGTGCCACTGCGAGCTTTCTGTTGCATTCGAACGAAAACGAGAATTTGTGTGGCAAAATTTTAACTCTCCTCGTTTTTCAACTAGAGGCGCTGGCTGCTTTAATGCCATGCATACATATTCTCGTTTTCGTTAACGTGATCGAATGGCATATAAGATTCGCACTAGGCATCCTGATGGAAAGCGGTCACCTCCGACTACGGGCTCTTGCAACATCAAAGATATCAATGGCGCGTTATCGACCATGAAATTTTTAGGTCTCTATTTAATTTCACTCAATAACACAAGGATGCAAAACGTGTGCAAAACTATGCCGCTTGGTAGCAGAAATAGGTATTAGAGTAGTCACTATCCAATCGGATTCTAAACAGACAGTGACCGTATTTTTTTCCCTTTAATCACAACAACTGATTTTAGTTTACAAAACAATTGAACACGACGACTTGCTTCTTAGCTGTCATGTTATTTTTTCGCGACGAAATTAACTACGATAATCATGATAAAAATGGAGTAGGAATTTTCTTTAAGCCAATTAGTAACGCCTAATTTATTTACAACGAATAAGAGAAAGATGAACATCAAGACAATTTTATGGATGGTTTGAGCACTTGCATTAATAAAAACGTGTGGAAAAATTAAGTATTTTTTTTTGTAACTATGTAATTATATTGGATTTTGGATGATGTGCTAAATTTGTAAATGATGTAGCGTTAGTAGTTTTGCTAACAGTGTCGCATTAAACAGGTTATAGTGTAATAGTAATTAATGTCCGCTGTTAACAGAGATAACTGTCGTAATTAGTTTTATTAACATATTCTACTTAGTTATTCGACGGAGAAACGTTCTATGTTTTAATGACGTTATAACAACTTGATGACATTACCACTCAGCGATGTATTAAAAGATAGGTACTTGATAGTTAATAATTAATAACGTAAAAGCACCGATTAGCCCAGTCAGACCCAGTGGACAAGTAAGGCCGGCAGTTGAAACAGCAGTAGACGTAGAACGCAAAGAACTGTTTGTTGGTCGTTGAGGCAGAAAGTTCTGGAGTAGAGACTATAAAGACAATCACACTCAATGGGTCAATATAGAAAATCCGAAACAATAAGAGATAGAGAGATTTATTCTTACCAACAAGTCGTTGATAAAAAGTTTTAATGTTATTTTAAGAACTGTATAATTTTCTTTTTAATTTGAACACGGGGTTCTATATCAAGAGATATTTCTTACAACCCTCATCCTCACTATCAAATAACTTGTGATTATAAAGTGGACGGAAGAGCTGATTATAATTAAATCAAATCAAATCCAAACATTTATTGCGTTCATGTAGTATAAAGGTGGTACAAAGAAAATAAAGTATGGATTTCGGTGGACACAATGCCTATGTACCGCGCCCATGTCATGTAGACGTTACGACTTCTAATGTTAATGATTATGATGAAAACAATGTAGTATAGTACGTATAAGATAACAACACAAACAAACACGCATTGTAGTATAAGATAACGATACAAACAATTAATACACAATGTAGTAGCGTTGCAAAGAAGGGGGAAAGACTTAG
The DNA here is from genome assembly GCA_963082485.1 of Eudonia mercurella. Classification (NCBI taxonomy): domain Eukaryota; kingdom Metazoa; phylum Arthropoda; class Insecta; order Lepidoptera; family Crambidae; genus Eudonia; species Eudonia mercurella. The sequence continues at coordinate 3,512,679 of OY720027.1, read as the reverse complement.
AAGAATCTGGGGGTTAAAGTTACTCGCGACCGTAGGTTTACCCTTGAGACCCTACACGTGACCCCTGGGTGGTGCTAAATGAGTGACACTGAGTGGTAGAACCACGCTGCGTTGTAGCACGAAATGGGCCGGCTCGCCCGGCTAAATACCACCCTCTCACAGAATATCGCCGTGAAACAATGGCACTCGTTGCTGTTGTGTTTCGTCTGGTGAATGAAAGTACCGGAGGCCCATCTTTCACATCCCTCCCCCTTCCCAATTCCTACTTCAAGATCCAACTCCTTACTCAAGGCCGGCAACGCATCTACGATTACTTTGGTTTTGCGGGTGTCCATGGGCGGTGGCGACTACTTTCCATTAGGTGACTACCTGCTCGTTTGCCTCCTTTTAGTTATAAAAATAAATTGTTACAGCATACAGGAAAAGATACTGCGAAAAAAAGCCCGGGAAAAACAAGAACATCCTGGCTTAGGAACATACACCAGTGGTGTACTGGTTTAAATTCGGAGCAGCTGTGTTGGATACAAGTGGCCGTGGTGATCGCCAAGCTCGGTAGAAGATGTCATCTCCAAAAGAAGATAAGATAACCAGCCAAATAATAACACAAAAAAAACTGATCTTGTCTGTTTAATTCGTTTAGTTTGTTTAGTTGAAATCATTTATAAAATGTCCAATGTCTGGCAAACTTGTTTGTCACCAATTAATCAATGACGTATAAAAACTTTTTATTACCTGTGATTTATTTTTAAATCTTATTATTATCAGTAAATTTAGAAAAACAACCTATCTCAATTCATCTCAAAAACTTGGTAACTATGTACCTACACCTACCGCTCTCGTCATTTGTACAGTTGGAGATAAAAAGCTCTAGTCCGTTGGCCCAAGAATTCGTACATGGATCGTTTGGTGACGATTCAATCATAGGTCGATGAACGCTTGCGCTATCGACTAATGAAATCGTCGGCCTTATGTCAATGAAATAAGGTCGAGAGTAGTCACTTTAATTGACTGTATTGCCAATCTGAGATATTTTTCAAGGTTGGCAGAAATTGTTTTTTCAATAGAATATCTTGTCACAGATCAAAATTACATGTCAACAAAAAATACGTTTTGTATGCCACAGGAACCTTGAAGTTTTTTATGCGCCTACAACTTTTTCATTAGGTACTTATAAGATAAATTGAGATTATATTATTTGGCACTACGTAGACAGATTTTTCAATGTACTTATTTAAAGCACGTTTTGCAAGAGTCAATAAACAGTAAGTATAGACTTAACTCTAAATCCAACATTACAGGCTTTCAAAAATAAATTAAGTGTCAACATGTTTGCAAAATATAATGAAACATGTTACCTTGACAAAAGCAATTATTTAACCAGAAATCGGTGAACGACGGTGATGTAAACAAAAAGAGAAACAAAAACATTCTGTATTCTGGGCAGATATATTATTTAAGTTTTCCTTAAAAACCTTGGCTTTCGCGTCCTAAAACTAAATATTAAATAAATAAAAGAAAAAAATTATTTTCACAATTTTGACAGCATTTGGCTGTGTCGGTTCTTAAATATTGGAACACAACCTTTGAAGAGACAATGCTAGAGATGCTCGGGTTGAATTCGACACGTCATGGTTCAATCCCCATAGCCACGCTTGTATTTCCGTTAACCTATTTCTAAAACATACGTATTAGGTTTCTGGAGAAGTTAACTGGAATATTATCAATAATTTTCTTAAATTATTAATAAATTCCAAGAAAATGTTAGAAGAAAACATGTACTAACAGGAATGCTTTATAAAGTGTTTTAACTTCGATTACCAGAGTATACTTTTGTGTTAATAGCACATTCATAACAAATTTTCAAAGAAAAATATTTGTAGGTAACGGCAGTGCGTGTCCACAGATTGTTTACAGAAACTCGTCAAAATTTCGGGTGATTCTCCAACCAACGGAAATATGCGGTCACACAGGTAATCGTTGTTTAATAGTTTCGTAACTCATAACCGTTCTCGACAGGCGACGTCCCGGCCCGCGAGTGGGCGCGCAGCAAAAGGGAAGTGAAGTGTGCCCACTTAATTAACAACTAAGTGTGCCCACACGAAACGGCAGGCTACTAATGGACAAACCACACGGATGATATTTCGAGGTTCGTGGGCAATAGTTTGGACAAAGTTTTAGGGAAAGATTTTCGTTGTTGTCGAATAACCCTATCGCTTTTAAAAATTAAGGAGCTTTTCCCAATGTATATTATGAGAATGTATAGGAACAAGAAAGCTTTATTTAAAAAAATACATAATCTCATGTCTCATATCCAGAGGTCTCTGGTTCGATTCTTAGCGGATTATTAGCTGAGGGTAGGTACAAATTAATGTTATCAATTTGATACCTATTGAGTATATTATTGCGTACTTAAAACAAGCTGAATCACCTGGTTCAGCTTGTTTGAAGTACGCGTGGCTAGCTATCATCATCTTATCTCAGTAAAATCCATAACAATACTATTTTGTTCCGGCAGTTGGAGATAAGGTAGCCAGTTCCTTAGCCTTTGGATTTATCTTTACTTACATCAAGTGAGATAATGAAGGCCAAGGTGTTAGGAAGGTTGTAGAATTTTAAAAAAAGTTTAATTTTGCACACGTATAGCGACTTAATCTTAATCTGGCAGAAGTATTTCCTTTGATAGTCATCTCTAAATAATCACGGGAAATCCTGCTATACCATCTTAGAAAATAATAGAGTTAAACTTGAATAAAAAATATTTTAAATTAAAACCGTTTGGTAGTCTCTGGCTTTTAAAGTGCAACTGACATACAATCGAGACGATATTGAATCGACATACTTGTGCCCATCAGGTCTTACGAGCTTTGAGAAACTTATGGTTTCACAAGTCTTATGCCCGAATCATCTCTGAAAGTTTTCTTGAAGCGAAGGTAGGATAGGTACGATTACGCCAAATCAATAGCAGATATTTTACTAACTTTAAGTCTCTTACCGATTGACTTAATTGGATTTGCAGAAACAGATCAAGGGCACTCGATAACAATAATAGAGTTCTGTCCTACATAGTACACATGCCATTGTTAGATTTTCCTTGTAAGGTACAATAAAAATAACTTATTAGCTTAATTATCAGTCTGCCCGCACCTTTGTCTGCGTACACATCCGTAACATAACCTGTGATTCTAGATAATTAATAAAAAGATGATTGGAAAAAAAAGATTGATAAAAATTTCTATAATCGGAACTCGAAGCGCAAAACTCTGATACACCGGGTCATACACCAATTAATTTATCTTGGCGATATCAAACAAACGAAGTTAGGGTAAAAATCTATTTTCTTCAATCATCTTCTCAAGCCTTACTACAGTACAATCTATAAGGAACTTGCTAAATTTCAAGTGTGTGGTCACTGTTGTTCCGTAGAATTAGTGATGAGTCAGTCAGTCAACCAATCAGTATACGTGAATGGCATGATACTTTGCTTATAATAAACCTTTTGCTTATAATATAAGGTCACATTTTATCAACTGCAAATATTTTGAGGATACTCGTAAATTCAACAACATATATAAACTATTTTTATGAAAAAACCTTAAATTTTTATACGCTAGTTTTCAAGTAAAACGCCAAAAGACATTTCGATTAAAAAGTAAAATAAAGCACTTTCGGTAGTTTCAATTCAAAGGAGCCGAAACAGAGAGGTCGCAATGCCTTCACCGCTTACACGTGCCCGTAGTTTCATTCAAAGGAGCTGACAGAGAAGCCGCTCTTAAAAATATGACAATTTTTGTGTCAGGAAAAGTAAAAAAAAACTAGCCTGAATTTTTTTTAAATGCTAGGGCCCTATTTCTCTGATATAATTAGATGTTTTGTCAAAATATTTGCAGTTGATAAAACGTGACCTTATATACCATCAATTGTAGTGAGAAATTATTACAATGATGGAGCTCTTTGCCCAGTAGTGGGACAGTCATAGGCTATTGACTTACTTACATATGCTAATGGTACGAAATATAAAGGTTATCGTCGGGGATATGAGTAATTAAATCACTGCTCTAACAATTTTAATGCGACATAGTTACCTATTACCTACTTTCACAAAACATTAGATGGTCATAAGAGAACTTGATATGCTGCTGCGTTGTCATCATTTACTTTCATATGAAATGTTAGAAGACTACTCGTCATACGAAACTTTTCTGGTAGTGAAAGCTTTATTATAATACCGCCTCTTTATCTACACAAGATAGCTCGATGGCGCAGTGGTTAACTCGCCCGGTCTGCGAGTGCTGAGGTTAAGCAACTTTCGCAAAGGCCGGTCATTGGATGGGTGACCAAAAATGTATCGTCTCGAGCTCCTCCGTGCTTCGGAAGGCACGTTAAGCCGTTGGTCCCGGCTGCATTAGCAGTCGCTAATAGCCACCAATCCGCACTGGGCCCGCGTGGTGGTTTATGGCCCGTTCTCCCTATCCATCCATAGGGAAGGCTTGTGCCCCAGAAGTGGGGACATAAATGAGCTGATGATGATGATGATGATGATCTACACAAGTGGAAAAGACAGACCTTACCAGGTGACTAGTTCAGGGTTCGCTTCCCAGCGTTGGTAGTACGTTCGTAATGTTTGCTTGGTTTGGTGGACTTACTAGCTACCACCAGCATATCTTAGACTATAACTTTTTAAACTTCATGGTCACTTGCTTATAAACAAATATAAATGGGATTCTAACTATGTCTTTTATTTGTCTATAAACACCCACTCGTAATAACTACAGTCCGTGATCATGGCGTATGCATTTGTGCCGAAATATGGGATTCTTAAAAATAATAAGAATGGTAAGAATAATATCCGTCTGTTAGAAGTTCCTTGGTGGTCAATGGGTTCCGATTGGCGCTTTAATAAATTTTATAAATACATTAATGCTAAAATTATACAAGTTTTTTTTAATATATTTTACGGGTAAGCATTGTGCCTTGACCTCACCTTATGTTTAAGTGATGATAAGGCCAATGATAGATGTTATAACTGCATTTAAAGATTTAAATTATTATTATTTTTTTTTTTTAATTACCATTATTCTGAAGTAAGTAATGTAAGTAAGTGTATGAATGATTAAGATTATATTTATATTTATTTATGTATTACTTATTATAGGGTCACTAGGGAAGTGACCCAAGCGTATTCTTTTTTTTTGTTTACATACTTCGAATAATAATAATCTAAGTTTACATATAATTTTCAAATGAGCTAAGTAAATTTCTATATGTGAAAACATTGTAATTGTGTACTCTGTTCTGTTTTTTTATGTCTCTCTGTGTTTTTCGTTACTGTATCGTTTTCCAAATAAAATAAAATAAATAAATAAATTCTTCTTCAGTAGCATCATTACATTAAAAAACATCTTCTCAACAAGAAGTCCCAGTAATATAAAAATAATCATGTAACTTTTTATACCATATGGATATGTAATTATCGTTATTACCTTGATCGTGGATCACCCCGGATGATTCAGTAATTAGGGTTGTTTTTTTAGGGTTAGCAAAGTCATTAGCTCAGCTAATTCAGCTGTAATTGCATGAGCTTGTAGATTTGTTTTTAACGTATAGAGGACAAAACGGTCATACAAGAGGTACCTATTTATTTAAAATGCAGCAGTAGCGTTGAAATAAGACATCTTTTTATGTTATTAAATGATAAAATAGTGTCTAATTATTAAATAGGAGTGCTTAGGACATTCATACCGTGGTCCGAACGTCGTGTGAGTGAACTCGTGGTATGAACGGCCTAATGACACAACCCTACCCTGTACTAAATTACTATCTATTATTATTACTAAAAGTAAATCACATAGATTTATTTTATTTATTGTAAACTTACTTGTTACTGGTAACAAAAAACATTTCAGTACTTGTACCTTTTAAATTCAGTAAAATTTCATATCCTAACTAGGAAAGGAAGAGAGCATTATTATCTTTCACAGATCATCAATCAACTATCATATCAATCACACTTCATCATAGCCAATTCCTCAGTAGTGGGGATTCCGGGTAAGGTGTGCTTCCGTATGCGGCGTTATCGCCGCTTACTGAGGTTAGATGAACGCTTTATCGATTTCGAATAAATAAATGCTTTTACTATTACAATAAATGTTGCCGATGCAACAAGACTCCTTTACCTTAATTACTTTAATTTTGTCTTTTTTTAAAAAAAACAGAAATATAGATCTATAAATATATAGATTTGGTCTTCTTGGAGGGAAGTGAAGAGTCATGTCTGCGGTTTTGTTTTATTTTTAAAATTTGTGTTATATCGAATATTAATGTGAAATAATGGTGTATTATTAACCGTTAAGTGATCGTAAGTGTGCATGAGCGTTGTCAAACGAAACAAAACAGTGCAACGTCACTTTTCAAATTCTCTCAAGAAGTCCGCCCGTGGACTTGGTAAAGCCTCACATCTTTACTGGGTACTCGAGGGGTTGGGGGTATATCATTTCTGACTTCTCATTTCTATTATCATTCATCATCATCATACAGAAAAGAAATATTGTTTATTTATGTATTACTTGTTAGAAAAATAACTTTGACACTGGCTAAATGTGCTAATCGCACGAAGCCATCAACAAAAAGAAAAAATACTTAATTTACTTTTATTATACGTTTGTTTTGTATCTTTATATAATTACGAGTATGTCATATTATTGACTAATTTAAATTTTTGGAAAAAAGTGATTTCAATTGAGTTATTGTTGAGTACGAGTATATCAGACGCGAATCATATCGATATTAATATACAACACTAAACAGATTCGAGATAGCCCGTTCCAGCGCTTAATTAGAAGTAGATTATCGCAACCTTTATCGCAAATGAACAATGGTTTAACATAAAAAGTCAATTAAACTCACGATTTTGTTGTTGACCCGACAGCGGTTAGATTATTTGGTATCAGATAAGATTCTGTTAGTAATACTCACTGGGAAATACAAGTACACCTGAAAATATGTATGTAACTTTCAATAATTTTATCATTGAGTAACTAATATTAATTTGGGTTCATTAAAAAAATAACTATAGCTTAAATTCCACCAGCGCCGATTACCACAGATAATATCACACTAATATTATAAATGCGAAAGTTTGTATTTATGTGTGTGTATATATTTATGTGTATTTTGCTTTTAGTGTGTGTGTTGCTTCTTCACGCTGCAACGGATGGATGGATTTGAATGAAATTCGGCATACAGATAGTTTATAACCTGGATTAAAACATAGGATACTTTTTATCCCGATATTCCCACGGGAACGGGAACCACGCAGGTGAAACTGCGGGCAGCCGCTAGTTGGAAATAAAGTAGATCACATGCTCATCCTTTATTTTATCTATTCTTACATTAAAGTAGTTACATTATTACATTATTGCTTACAGTTAATAATACCTAGTATATATCTCTTAAATAAAATATGCTGATGAATTTTTAAAACATAATGTCAAGATATTAATTTGACCCGCGAAACATGTATTTTTGGGCCAATTAAATGATACCGCAGAAAATTTCACAACATTTCAACCAATTTATACAAAAATACGACATGAACTTATGGCATACATTCGCAATGTTGTCAAGGCCACTCCGAATCGCTGTAGCTGCATCTTATATGAGTTTACCTTTAAACATCATAATCATCAACTTTAGTTACTTAATGCGACCACTTGCGCTTTCTTTCGCTTAAACCCCTTACAGCCTTACAGAATTTTATACTAAATTTCACAACAATTATAATAGCTTATATCAATGAGGGATAGTGTAGTCACTTATTGGTGAAAGATTTTGCAGAATCGGTTTAGTAGTTTAAAAGGTTATCCCTTACATACATTTTCCTTTATAATATTAGTCTTATCTATACGGTAGACGGAGGAAGAGGTAATTTGCCGTGTCCGGTGCAAATGTCCGGTCAAGTCCGGTAAAGCCATTATTTTCCGTGAACGTTCATCGTTATTAAAAAAGCGATCAAGTTTGAACTTATTCTAATAGACTAATACTATAATGCAAAAATGTAATTTAAAAATAATGTATGTGTTTAATAATAATGTTTGTGCTTCAATCCTGCCAAAACGCCTGTACCTAGTTAAGTGTAATTTAGTACACATGTAGAAAATATCCTGGTTTAAAATATAGGATAATTTTATCGCGGAAAACCAAACATTTGACTATGTGACAGGCCATATTTCCTGCAGACAGAGCCGCGGACGCAACTAGCCTCTAACAACACACCGAGCGAACGTGAGATTACCGACGCGTGACACACTGTTTTGCAGATGTCTACTTCCACGGTTAAAGCGACGCAGTTAGCAGCTCAGTTAACGGCTAATTAACTTTACTAATCGATATGTTTTCAACGTACTATGTATTACTGTAATCTATCATTACGTGTTTGCTGTTTACATTTATAAGGTTACGTGCAAGTATTGCTTTTTATAAACCGCTCAACTGAAAAGTTAAACAGTTAAACTGTGTGCCTCGTTTGAGTTTTTTTTTTGCTACTAGCTGACCCGGCGGACTTCGTACCGCTTTGATAGTTTCCATTATTGAGTTAAATATATATCAATGGTTTCCATACCAACAAAACAAACAAATTATTTTGTATTGGAAAATTAAATTGACGTTTTTAGTATTTTTTTTTATATTGCCTAGATGTTACTCGGCGCTAATGTAGCATTGTAATGGTGAAATATTTTTTAAATCGGTCCAGTAGTTTTTGAGTTTATTCGTTGCAAACCTACATACATACTTACATACATACAAAAATAGAAAGGTTTCCTCTTTATAGTATTAGTATAGATATATATTAAATCACATTAGCAAACACGAGAATTTCTAAAGCTGGTGACAAAGTGAAACGAGGTGAGTTGCAATTTTGCCATACAAATGCTCGTTTTCGTTAAGGCGAAGGATAAGGCACACTAGCGCCGCTAATAGATTTAATTTGATAACTGCTAAACTGATTTTTTTTTTAAACATTGCGGACCTTCCGACACTAGGCAAACATCTATTATTTAATAATTGTGCACTATTTTTAGGTTTGTTTTGTATTCATTCGCTAACACCAAAAGTGGCTATTGTTTGTGAATAAATGCGATAGCCCGTATTGTGAATAAACCACGCAACAAAAAGTAGTGCACAATTATTAAATAAATACTATGGATGCTTTCCTGTTATCGGACGGTACGCAATGTTTAAAAAAAGATCCGGTCCGTTAGTAATTGTCAAATTATCAATTGGTGGCGCTAGTGTGTCTTACCCTTCGCCATAACGTAATATAATGGTAAATATGGTAAATGAAATATAAAATGTAAGTATGTTTATTATGTATTTTTTACAAATACATAAATTTAAAAAAAATTACATTGTTTCAAAAATGGAACTATTATATATTCTGTGTCGGGGGTTGGTTTGTTTTTTTTTTTTAATTTTTCATTGCACTGTGTACCTATATTTCCAGTACAATACAATATTAAATAGTATTTTTTAAAGAATTACGGTTTAATTTCAACCTCTAAGCGAATATAACTATACCAAATTACAAGTGCTGACTGAACAACGATCAACATCGCATAGCCCAAACATCTGGATCTAGAACGCTGAACGCTCTATAGAAGCAAGTTCCTTTCATGAAGGCAAGAGATAAGACGGGATCCCGTCTAGATGAAAGTTTCCAATACTTTTTAAAACGTAATAACTCAAACTTCCTACACCAGTAGGTCACCGTCTGAGACGTATTAAAGCAGCATTGACGCGTATATCTACCGTCTCGAAAGGCGGACTTAGCTTCTCTTATATGTAGCTTGTCAGGACGTTATAATAAAATCATTTATTTCAGACCATACTAAGTCCATATTTATGTGTGAGTACAGAATAATCTTAATCTATGTTAGTAAGCAATGTAATTCATTATTAAATTAAATCAGTCAAATCAATTAGATTACTCTCTATCAAAACAACTAGCACCTATCCCGGCTTCGCCACGGGTGTACTTTTTTTTTAATATAGCCTATAGCCTCCCTCAATAAATGGACTATTCAACACAAAAATAATTTTTCAAATCGAACCAGTAGTTCCTGAGATTAGCGCGTTCAACCAAACAAACAAACTCTTCAGCTTTATAATATATTAGTATTATTAGATATAGAGTAAGCTTAACTTTATCCTCTGGGTCTAGCACAAAATAAAGAGACCTACTGTATATCGTTACACAACCTCTTCAGTGGTTATACACCCATGAGGTAAGTTTCACGGACACGGAATCTCGGTACCAAGTGCCAAGAGTTTCATTCGACAATCGTTAACGTTACTGATGTAAAAACTGATTTTTCTGATATAATGAAACTAATGTAAATTTGTTAACTTATTTTTTTTACATGTTGTGGTTGTCTTCTATATTTTTTGTGTTTATTTGTAATGGAGTGTCCTGCTATGATAGGGCATTTTCCAATACTTTTGACGCTGTAAGGGAAAAAAGAGCTGGACATTTGCCGAGTTTCTTGCCGGTTCTTCTCAGTACAAGGTCTCCCGCCCAGAGTAGACTTACGAACCGATGGCATAGTGACATTCACAAGAGCTACTTGTAGCCTAAACTGGATAAATAATTTTGAATTTTGTTAACGAAAACGAGAATTTGTATGGCAAATTTTAACTCTTCTAATTTTCGTTTTCGTAAACGTAATCGAATGAAACAGTTGCACTCGGACTGTTCCTAGCTGTTCCGAGATTAGAATCCTTAAGTATTCCATAAGGCCTTAAAGTTCAAAGTCTACTGAGGAAAATTGACAGTTCGTGGTAGGTTGTAGGTACGTCCACTTAGTATGCAAATAAACGTTAAATTATGTATTTAATGGTACCGTGTAAACGTCCAGAACGAGGTAATTAAAAGCATCGCGAAATGGGCACTCCACGTTCAGTCATGCCCTTCAACTTCTATAGATTTTTTTCTCCTCACCCACCTATTGCTTCGGACATATCATACCGGTTCTCACAACCTTGTCCTAACATGTTTTTGTCGGCATCAAAAAGCGGAATGGTTATCAACAAAAAATTTAATGCTGTGTGACTATTATGGTCGTGGAAAGCAATCGAAGTAGGTACGTTCTATGCTACCCGGCTTATTTCATTATGATTGGAGTTTTATTGTCAGTCAGTCTTATTGAGTTAGGATTTTGAATAACCTTTTCGAAGGGAATAGTTGTATGGCTACCAATTTGAGGTTTAAGTATGCAGGGTTCCCCCAGATCCACTTTTAATAGGTACCTAGGCGAACATTTCTGTGAAACATATTTTTACGTAAAAAAACATATTTTTTATACTCTGTCTAATATAAAGTTAAAACGTTTTGTTTGTTTTATTGTCGTCGATTTGAGTGCCATCAAAACAATTAAAAAGTGTTAATATATTGCAAATAACTAGAAAATCAAATTTCTTTACAAACACTTAACCGTATCTGCACGTTATCCGATAACTCTTCACCGCCATCAATCTTGAAGAACCTCATTCTCTTAGGTCTATCTATCCAAGAAGGTCACAGTTCTAATAAACAGTGTTGTTAATGTGAATCTAATAGAAAAACCATGATGCCTTCGTGTTTCGTAAAAAGGCTAGCGTGATGTCGTGCTGTTTAAAGTGAAGCGGTAACAAGTACTCGATGCAAATGGATTCGAGAGGCCTTGGAACGGCGAGCGATTAGAATCGCAATCGTCACTCGAAGTCGCTCGCTAACTCGATACTTTATCGCAGTAAACACAGTCCGAGCAAAGCCCGCGTCGAATGTCGATCACGTGTGTGCGCGCGAGAGCAGTTACCAATTGTGGCGATAGGTTCGCTACTCTTAACGTACTTTGAAAGGAATGTCCGACAGCGCTTTAATAGAATTAAAGGTAATTAAGGTATTAAGTCATTTAAGAATTGACATGAGGCCCAAAAACTTACATATGATTGACATAGACATCTTGATGTAAATCTACATGTAGTTTGATTGAAACAACCTCCCTGGGTCTTACATAGACTTAAAAGATTTTATAGGTAATAATAAAAATGATATCATCATCTCAGCCAAAAAGACGTCCACTGTTGGACAAAGACCTCCCTCCAGGATATGAAAATGAAAATGATATATTCATGATATATCACCAAGATGACAGAAAAAATACTAAAATAACTAATTATATATACATAACAGTAGCGCACTTTAAAGTTTATTATTATGTCAACACTTGGTATAAATAAAGAAATCAATTAGACAATTTTTATCGTCGTGCTATCTAAACCGTATCTTTCTTGGTAAAGATATTAAAGTTTGCGGTAATAAATCGATTCTAATCAGCATAAATATGTTACCTTGCTAAACTTAACATGACCATAAATCAGATAAACGAAATGAACGTCATAGGGACCAGAACAACCGTAAAAATAACTTAAAATGAGAGAAAAGCTCTGGCTGATTTTGAAGCATCTTCAATATCTTTTTTATTTAAAACGGTTCCGTCGAAAAGCGAACGGGAAGATGTTTTGGTTGAATGCGAGAAATCATAGTTCAATCCCCATACCTATACCACACCACGTTAAACTACTTAGTAGTAAATGCTAGTTTTGTTTAATAATTTTTATGTACAGAGAAACTCCGAGCATAATTCTTTCCATAGCTGAATTCGAAATCCGAGGAAATTCGTCAGACAAAGTGATCGACATAGTTCTTACGATAAGCAGGCTGAAGTGGCTGTGGGTTGGTCACATTTGCCGCAGAACCGATGACCGTTGGGATAGACAAGTTCTGGAATGAAGACCGCGTATGGATAAACGCAGAGTGGGACGCCGCCGACCAGAAATTGGATGCGGAGAGCCGAAGATCGGGCTCAGTGGCATGCCTTGGGGGATACCTATGTCCAACAGGGAACTGAGATACGGTGATGATAAAATCAGCACCTCCTAGTGAAAACGCGGTGAATTACAATTATGTAATACCCTGGTGAATACTTGCGCTAGGCACTCTGACGCGAACCCGATCGTATTAGCATTCTTAGATGAGGGACTTTAACACTGGACTGGGCAGGTTTATTAATAGAACATTAAATACATAACAACATTCGTAGGAATGCTGGTTTAGTTACATAAAATCCTTCGGTACTATTACCTGTTTTGACATAAATGTAACAACATTGAAAAGGCAGTACATAAATACACGCTAACACTTCCATTATAAATAACGCTTAACGTGGTTTCCCAAACTCCTAAGGCATAATGTAAACCTCACCTTCGTAAAAACGATACATGCACATAGGTACAAAGGAGTTTGCGTTAAGCCCCGTTAAATATTTTATAGGCAGTAGATTCGTAAATATACGCCATGCTTATAAATCATTTATACCTTTTGACCTACGAGCTAGAGTTTAATAGGAATTTGTTTAGCTTCTCTGCAGGAAAGAGAAAGAACATAGAGACAGAGAGAGACAGAGTATGTCTGTCAGCTCGCCATAATAATGTCCAAGACAAAACTAAAGGCGTGGACACCCTGCGTATCGTACACCTCACTTGCGTCGTAAGTATAAGCGGTTCATTTGTGGGTCAGCATACTTTCTAGTTGCGGGCTTGTTATTTGATAGCAGTCGATAGGATAGGTACGTTAGTCGTTCCCGACGCAGATGTGACCGAAAGACAGCGGCTAACGAAGTTGCCGGCCAATACTGGAGACTTGCATTTCATCAGTGCCATTACTGTTATCTTCTCACGAGATCTTTCTTCATAGACTGGCTGGTTATATTACCTTTATTAGTTATACTAACAGGAAAAATAAGGGGTCCGTTAGAAAAACGTTATTGTTTTGTTTACTAACGTTAAAATATTAAAATAATTTTTAACGCAAATTTTGTTGCGATCAAATTACAAAAACAAAATGCTGAAAAACTTTCCACGAGCAGGATTTGAACCTGCACCCTTCTGACACACCGGGTCACTTACGTTAACTTTACGTTTCGTGACTTTTTATATAAAGTGTTTCATTTTATAGCGTGTGAGTGCAGCGTTCTTGTAAACTTAAGAAAACAATACATGGCAACTGCGATATGGCAGAACATTTATTAATATCTTGTGGAGTCACGTCATTACGAACGAAGTCATTAGCAATACATATAATCACCCTGTGTCCTTACTTTACTCCAATCGTCATACTGCCGTCTCATGCCCGTGAATAGAATTGGTAAGCAAAGTCAACATCATCAGTCTGTTAGAACCTTTTATACCAAATGGAGATTGATGAGCATATATAATGATGGCGTACCTAATACAAATTGAAAAGTACTGTTTAAAGAGATTCTCATTTTACAACGAGGTTTCGCTTGAACTGCATCTCACTTGAGTTACGAAAAGAAGGAAGATGAAAGCAGGAAGGGAGACCAATGCCCGTTTCAAAACGGAAAACCAAAGCCCAATTTCGGTCAACCAAAAGCCCCTAAGTTTTAGATTTAAAAGTATATTTGGTGATAGTTGTACTCCGGCTGTTGGTAAGAACGAGCTTAAGGGACTGACTATCTTATCTCTACCTGACGGATCACTACAATGATTCTAATGTTATTGTAAAGGCAACATATTTAGAACAAGCCAAAGCAAGGAAGCACTTATTGTTCATCGCATCAGATAGGAGGTAGTAATGACAACCACCGTCGAAGGTAAAAGCGCACTGCCCCCAGAAACCTCAAACACTGCACACCTGACTATCTTACCTGTAACTGTTAGAACATCATAAACAGCCTATTAACTTTCCCACTGCTGGGCAAAGGCCTCCATCATTATAATCAAGTCATCGCTACAAGTGATGGGTAATGGCTTAATCACCACGCTTGCCAAATGCGAGTTGGAGATCAAAAACCCGGGCTATGCATCGAAAAATCCGAAATACATTTTGCCTGACCTGGGTATTGAACCCGGGGCAGTCGGATATCGGGCCGAGAGCTCTGCCACTTTGCCACCGAGGCGTTAGTTAAAACATAACAATGTTGCTATTGTTGCTAACATTATAGTTATGGCGACAGGCTTAGATAAGACGGGCGGCGGTGTAACTAGAAACCTAACACTAGATGACTAGAATATACAGAAGCGGTTAATGTTTAATGCCTAGACAAGACAACAGATTGAATATCAGTTTTTATGGACGTAAACAAAACTAATTCAACATACAGAGAGCTGTTATACTTTCTCATCAGTCAGGTAACTCAAACAGATATCTTCTGTCTGTAACCAGATAGGTTAATACGGTGCCTAATGAACGGTGCCGCACGCTCCGGTTACCGGGGCTCGTGGACGTGTGAGTCGGGTTCCTGGTAGTTTTAATCGGCATTCGATCACGTTGACGAAAACGTGAATTTGTTTGGAAGCAGCGCCTCTCTGTGACATAAGAGTTAAAGGCCCTTGCTAAGTTTCTTGAAGGTTCTTCTTAGTACAAGGTCTCCCGCCCTATGTAGACTTACGAACCGATGGCATATTGACATTCATAATTATGAGCTATTTATAGCCTTACAGAATAAATTTGAATTTTGAATTTTGAGTTAAAATTTTACATTATTATCTCCTTTATTTATTTTCTTTTTTAAAACTAGATTTTTGCAATATTGTAATATAAAAACAATAAAACATTATAAAAACCTAATCCTAGAGCAGCGGGGCAGGGCCCAAGCTACCGGTGGTCAGGGCTGTAGAGTGAGGATACATTATTATTATTATTATTCTCTTAATTATTTTGCGATATTTTATATAAAAACATATTTCCCATATAAAATATTATAAAAAACTTAACCTAGGTTGCCACCGGCAGCGGGGATAGACCCAAGCTATCGGTGGTCAGGGCTGCAGAGTAAGGAACCTCCTGACAATACGTGCCGTGTCAAGGAGTACTGCCTTTTGCATCTGACCCTTGACCCAACCTTTCAGCGAGAGCCTCTCTAGGTGTTGATCGAGGCTCTTGGCTAAAAAACCGTTTGCCGAAACGACTATCGGTACAATAATGGTTGATGAATCCACATCCCACATGGCGGTAACCTCGTGAGCCAAGTCAAGGTACTTACTGAGCTTGTCCTTCTCGGCTTTCACGAGATTCTCATCATGAGGTATGGTGATATCAACCAGTATTGGCGGCGCTGGGATCGGTCGACCACCACGATATCAGGCTTATGGGCTTATTAATATTATTATTATCATTGTCTAAGTGTGTATATATGGTGTATGTTTGTTTGTCTATTTTATAAGCCAGGAAAAGGATCTACAATTATATGCGCATCATCAAAAGAGTCAGGGTGGTAGACTACTCTACCGCTAGTACGCTACGACACAGAATAAATAAGTAATACGGTTGCAATTGCAGCAGCCTTGATTATGATCTCTGATCAACATTAATGATCTGTGCATGTTGTCATGCGGTTTGCGTGCGACGCAGCAAAAGAGTATTATAGGCTCCTTACACTACAGGGCGGTAATAAAATGTAACGAGCAAGGCGTAAATGCAAGGAACACGAAAACTCTCGTCGCTCCACAAATCGCTCATATCCGCCAGTCCGCGGTCGAGTGTCGGAGTTTTGAACCACACAATAAAGAGACTGCAGAAAGTAAGCTTCTTACATACCACGCTCGAGCAACACTCACATAGACCGGGATACCTTTCTTTGACATAATGTATTTATTCCTAAAATAGTTTGGCATATCGAATTTGGCACATGTTTTTTGTCATAATTGATTTTTTGCAGCATATGTATTGTGGCATAATTATAATTTGCATAATGTTTTAAGCGTAGTGTATAGTTGCGTTATAGTATTTCAGAATAAGTAATTATTCTGCGTAAGATGATTATACTTATATTAATTATGGTTTGATACCATTATGCCTTTTTAAAATTATGGTCGTGAATTTTATGCTTAAACATGATTATGGTGATTGTATTTATGATTAAAACAATTATGCTAAATTTGTTAAGACTAATAATATTATGCGTAATTATCATTAGTATAAATTACCATATGTTACGACATTTTACGGTTTAAATTTTAATACAAATGGATAGCGAACCGCATAGATCCTCTCACGGTCACGGAATCTCGGAACAATTTGAGCGTAGCTGTTGCGAGATTGTCTATGCGTTTGTTTGTCGAGCGCGTTCGTACGAAGCTAACCTTCTGCAGTCTCCTTATTTTGTGGTTGAGCCGTGACCGTGCGACGCGCCTCGGCCGCCGGCACCCGGCGCGTATCAATTGCGCTGCTTCCGCGCGGCTCATTGCAGCAAACGGGCCGTTTCCGACGCCGCGCCGCCTGTCAAAACAATGCCGTGGGACGAACACACCGAGCCACGTGTCAGGTGAGACTACGTATGCTTTGCGAAAAGGACACTTGACACGAAGCAATAAGGCTAGCAGTCGTGAGCAATAACCTATACTGTTCCACTGCTAATAGTTAAAGACATCCCTCATTGAAATAAAAGCATGGCTTGAATTAATGGGTGTTAGCTGTCAGAAAAATTAAATGAGACGAAAACAATAAGCCAAATGTCAGGAGAGACCACGGGCCGATTGCTATGCTATTGCTTCGTAGCAAATAAGTATACTTCTGCTGCTTGAAGTCAAATATCTTCTCCATCTCCATAAATATGCGGCGAGCACTGATTAGTGCCTTAAGCAATTAAAATTCTATTGTGTCTGTATTTACAGCAGACAACATATTATTGGGTGTTGGCTCAAACGCTTGCTAAATACGCGTTAGTCAAAAACCCGGATAGCTACTCATCTATGCATCAAAAAATCCGAAAATTTTCTCGTTTCGAGAATTGAACAGGACTTCCGGACGGATATTGGATTGGGCGCTTTGCAACTCGTTCACCGAGGTATAATTACCTTTTTTTTTGATTTAGGACAGAATCCCCTTTTGTTGGTGACAGATAATGAACTCATTTAACAATTTGATGACTTTTTTCGGAGAGATTGCTGATTGCCTCCGACCACATTTTCAGCGTCACCGGCCATTTGATGACTGTTACTAACACGTAGTATTGGCTTATTTAATTTATTAATTAATTTCATCTTATTTAAATAATAATTTGTCGCCATAACATCAATGTCTGTAGTATTGTTGTGTTCCGGCAGCAGAGATAAGATAGCCAGTGCCTCACTAATTGAGGATCCCGGGTGAAGTGTGCTCCATCCAGTGATGGAGCACATAAGTGATGATAAGGCCAATGCCTATCAGGTGAGATCAAGACACTGTGCTTACCCGTAAAATATATATAAAACACATTGTGAACTTAGTTTCAGCCAACGACTTAATAGGTTTTGCCAATTGATTTCATCCTGTGCTAAATTGTGTCCACAGTCTACCTAGCACACTATGTAATGGACTAAAATATTATGATGTTGAGAAGACTATCTTTTTTCTACTTTTATCTTTAAATAATATTTAAATATACACTTCAATATCATCAACACTTTGGCCTACTAACATATTATATATTAATTTATCTAATAGGTACATTAAACACGTGTATTTAATTAATATGTTTAAGATAATTAAGTGCATACTGGTAATCATGCACTTAAATATCTGGGGGGGAGGCCTGGAGACCAGAAAATAAGCCTAAATATAGACTTACTTTCAGGCTCCAGTCTCCATTAAGAAAAGTTTTGTGGAAGAAAATAAACTTAATATTTATTTATTAAAAATTTTTTTAGATGACTTTGTTATCCTGACGTTTCAAACCCACAGATCCTGTAAAGCTAGTGTTTTACATTCGGCTTGATGAACCATAATTTCCTCCCCGTCCATAAACGGTTATGCTGTAAAGGCCAAAAGCTGCTAACGGCATATTCTTTAAAAATATTTTTATTTTAGCAAGTAATTTGTTCAACCAATACCCAACTTTTAACACTGATGATTTTAAACCAATCTCTTTCACCTACTAACGACTACTATCAGCTAAACTATAACCCAATTCTCGCACAACTTATATCAGTATTTCCGCAGCACCATTATCACTATCCATCACACACAAGTGATGTTATGAAAGCATCGTTTGCCAACGGTTGGCAATCTTGAACGCGGGGAAAGGTTAAACCATTCTCCGGGTCGGGGGTCGGCCTGATTGAAGCGATACTAATTAGACGTGTTACACCAGAACGGTAATCATTGTTATCTAGTTAGACTTGCAACTCGTCGAGAGCGACATGGTGGGTAACCATTTTTTTTTTTGAGAGATATAGAAAAAAAACCGGCCGAATGCGAGTCGGACTCGCGCACGAAGGGTTCCGTACTTTATGACGTATTAAAAAAAAACTACTTACTAGATCTTGTTCAAACCAAAAATAATTGTGTTTTTTCTATTTTTGTGTGAAAATCTTAATGCGGTTCACAGAATACATCTACTTACCAAGTTTCAACAGTATAGTCCTTATAGTTTCGGAAAAAAGTGGCTGTGACATACGGACGGACAGACAGACAGACAGACAGACAGACAGACAGACAGACAGACAGACAGACATGACAAATCCATAAGGGTTCCGTTTTTTGTCATTTGGCTACGGAACCCTAAAAATGGGTTATTATTTGCCACAAAGTAAGCTCGTCACATGTTTGTACACTCCATAGGTACCCACGCGTGCACATCAATCTACCACCAACTGTCAAATTTCTTCAATAGACTGAACTTTACGCCTACACTTTAACAGCCGATCACGTACTGGGTACGGGGTGTGATCGTCTCAGAACGCTGATCACGTCCTCTGTACGGCATTGACTTTCTTAGCGTTTGTTTTAAAATGTCCGTGGTACGTGATTTGCGTGTAACCCCGGTGTAAATTAAAAAAATAGTTTGAATTTAAAAAAATAGGTGGAATTTAAAAAAATATACATGTAAGTATTGTATCCCTGAAAACATTAGTGTAATTGCAATATTGCCTTGTGTGTTAATCATAAACTTAATCAAGGAAATTAAAGACACGTAATAGAACCATGCAGTATTGAATATTGACTGTTTGTTCCTGAAATAAATAAAATAAATGCCCCATAGTGAGTTGTGATCACCATCGATCTCGTTAACGTTAATATGGCATTGAAGCAGCGCCTTCGAGCTACCTACAACTTTACTATACACAATCTCGTTTCCCGAACGGCAAATAAAACTGGCAATAAGCGCCTTGTACAGTTAACTGTACGCGTTTTGATGAAGTGACGCGATAAAGTTCCAATAGTAACGGAAGAACTTTTTATTGGTTTGATAGATTAAATCATTTTCAAATTACATTTTCTTAGAGGTAAAGTGAAAAGGAGTGGAGCTTGATGGCGCAACAATTTGTGTGTTCGGTTCGTGATCGTGCAAGTTAAGCAACTTCCGTTATGACGAGTCATCGGATGGGTGACCAACTTTAAAATATCCCAAACTTCCTGTTTGGGAAGGCACGTTAAGACGCTGCTGGTCCCATTTAATATGGTAAGAAAGCAAAAAGGACGCAGAACATCCACTTACACGGAATTTATCATCATCATCATCAGCTCATTTTATGTCTCCACAGCTGGGGCACGAGCCTTCCCTATGGATGGATAGGGAGAACGGGCCATAAACCACCACGCGGGCCCAGTGCGGATTGGTGGTTGTTAACGACTGCATGCTAATGCAGCCGGGACCAACGGCTTTACGTGCCTTCCGAAGCACGGAGGAATTTATAAACGCTGTTTATTAATAACACGAGAAATATATGTATATCATATCAATAACTAGTCACGAATAAAGAAGAATATGATGTTTGTTTTATAAGTTATTTAAATGTTTATTTTATCTGCTGATCGAAGTTTATCTGTTATTTAATTATCTGACGATCGAAAGTAATTTACAGCAGCTAGGCAGCCACCCGTGGTGCGTATTTTGTCTAAAAACTTGTCTGACACTGCTAAAATATTTGTTTTTAGATATTAACGTAGCAACGACATCTATCTAACAACACAAGAAATAAAGCTGCGAAACGTAATCGATGTAAATTATTCTCAAACTCCAGATAAAGTTATCTATAAATATTTGAATAATCGGCGATCGACTGCGAATTAGAATTGTTAATGATAACGCTGATTACTTATCGGGAGAGTACTCGCACGCTACACTTGGAGAAGAGTCAATTATATATAATAAAATGTATATAATTTAATGATAATACATCAGAATTGTATTCTTGTATAAGTGTGGGAAAAAAACGAGGATATGCCAGATTATATCATTATTATACGATGAGCAACACGACAACAGTTTAAAAAAATATATAAAAGAAAACATCATGACAGTCAAAGGATTTTTTAATATTAAAAGGAGGCAAACGAGCAGGCGGGTCACCTGATGGGAAGCAATCACCGCCGCCCATGGGGGTGTCCATGAGACCAGAGGAATCGCAGATGCTTTGCCGGCCTTTAAATGTTGTTATCATAATTTTTAAATCAAACAATTTATGTATGTATTTATGCATGTAGTCTACATGTACCTACATTATATTTTTATATGTATATTTTTCGATATTTCGAGCTCGATGGCGCAGTGGTTAAAGGAGCTCGATTGCGCAGCGGTCAACGTGCCCGGTCTGCGATTGCTGACATCCGTACTTCGGAAGGCACGTAAAGCCATTGGTCCCGGCTGCATTGGCCGTTGTTGACAACGACCAATCCGCACAGGGCCCACGTGGTGGTTTATGGCCCGTTCTCTCTATCCATCCATAGGGAAGGCTCCTGCCCCAGCAATGGAAACATAATATATGAGCTGGTGATGATGGTGATGTATATTTTTTAATAATTTCTCTAGTTTAACAACGAGTTTCTCTGACATCTCGTTAACATTTTAATTAGTACGATATTTATTCTAAGTCTGTGTGTACATAATACCAAGGTACATAATGCTATCTTATATCCAATGCCAATAACACACTGTATTAACTTTAATCTTTAAAAATAGTATCTAAACAAGCTTATAATGTCCGTTTATATACTCGTTACCTACTGAAATATAATCAAGGCTTTTCCAGACCTTTTGACCACAGCGTAACTATAGTCAAAACCAAAGTAAATTTTTTTTATTCAAATAAACTTAAAAATAGTGCTTTTTAATCGTCCAAACATTTTTTTTACCTATCCATTTAGGACGTCTATTTTTATAGCTACCACCACTATATAGATGTGGAGAATAATGGGCGCAAGAAACTCCACAGCTTTAATAGAAGTAACGACATTTACAAAATTATATGCCGTTACCAAATTATACAAATTTATTATGACTATAGAACATATTATTATGCAAGATTTACATACTTTTGAATCAAATTGAGAATATGTTGTAATGAAATACGAGAGTTAAAAAGGATCCATATATAAAAGCAAGCAAGCTTAAATCAAAAGCAAATAGAATTACCTAGACATCAATATTTAAAAGCTATCTTAAAAATAGATAGTCTAAAAGAGTATCACACTGGCGAGACTTCAAACACAACTAAGAATAAATAAACCAAACTGCTTAGTATAGGTAGTATAGGTATTAGGCATACCTTTTTATTTGTTATATAGGTACTCTTATATGAATATAACATAGGTACATTATATTAGACTTGAGATATTGCGGCAAACCGGTGCAAACGTCGAATGAACCCGGATTATACCAAACCTACACCCGACATTTATGGTAGGTGGGTTTTTAGTCGACCTGTAAATCATACGATTACTTGCGCTGTAAATTATTCATATTTGAATTGTAATAAGGGATTATAGATTGGAGAACTGAATCAAAAAGCGATTGTGAGTCTCAAATGACATAATGATTTGCAGCTAATAAGGCTAGTTCTTTTTTTTATAGGTAATTAGATAGGTTTGCATTTGATTACTATTCACCTGATGGTAAGTAATGATGTAGCCGGCTTGCCTAGAAGGTACCTATTCACTCGTGATTTGAAGACCCCAATATTATATTTAATAGGAAACACAGACTTGAGGAAAGGAGTTCCACAGCTTTGCGGTATGAAACGCAAAACGCTTCGCATAGGTGGAATCTCTACTGTATAACTATAGCGTTGCGCAAATTGTCTGGTTGTCCTGTGATAGAAAGGTGATGGAGGAATCAAATTGAACAATTCCGGTGTACACTCTCCGAAGTGAATCCGATAAAAAATCGAAAGACTTGCGACCTGGCGCTGATGTTCCGAGCTCTGCAGCTTGGCATCAAACAGCTCGTCATCGTTGAAAAAATTTCTGGCTCTCCTGTCAATCGACTCTAATGGATAGTCTGTGTTTTTTTTTGTTGGCGTTACGAGTATGTAGGTAAAGCAGAATGGAAAAGAGACCCGTCAAGAGAGTGGCTCTTAAAAAAGATTAAAGTTTTACATTCATTCTTTCGAAGAAACAAAACTAAAATTAAGTAGGTATTTGTTCATGAATAAAAAGATCTTGATTTTTTTAAGGTATTCTGAGCTCTTATGAAAGTCATCACGCCATACCGGTCTGTATGTCTACGGCGGAAAACCTTGTACTGCCTTCTTGATAAAGCAAGAAAGGCTGTTTCTTTTCCCCCTGTAATTTTCTTTTGATATTTTCATATCACAGAAGTACACATTCCAACAAAAAAGAACATACAAATAGATCTTGAGTGCTATAATGCGATTGTTATAATTCTTCACGTTAAAACGGCGCAAAATAACGATTTGATTTTTTAAACAGAAATTGGAGGAGACAGATGGACTTTATCTAATACCTTTAAACGAGCAATTCTTGTATATATGTATGTATATATATAATCTGAATCTCGGAAACGGCTCCAACTATTTTCATGAAATTTAGTATTCAGCGGGTTGCGGGGGCGATAAATCGATTTAGCTAGGTTTCATTTTTAGAAAACGTCGTTTTATCCGTAAAAAATACCGAGCAAAGCTCGGTCATCCAAGTACTCTTTAGTAATCTAGGGTAGCTCAAGGTTTATATTATTTTCCTACCTATATAGTTTTGATCCTTGGGGGAGGCCTTTATCCAGCAGTGGACGTCTTTGGCTGAGATGATAATGATGATGATAATATAGTTATAAGAAAAAAAATCTTTTAATTGTATTTAGCATTGTGAATGCAGAATTCAAAATAATATAAATATTTAAAGCAATTACGTCTTTATCGATTGTTAATTATATTTGCCAAAGTGTTATTTCGACTGTGATGGGTCGATCTACTACTAGGAACATTCAACGAGCTTTCTGGGGCCTCGGTAGCTCAGCGGTCCGGTTATCCAAAGGTCGTGGGTTCGATTCCCACTCGAGCTTTCTGAGGCTGGTAAATTTTTTCTAGTACAATTTTATGTTATATATAACTAAAGGTTGATAACAAAAGACGGTTTTTATCCAATTTCCAATGAAAGGTTCCCATAAAAACGCGATAAAGAATTTTGAGATACCTAGACAAAATTCCACAAGTATTATTAGAAGTGGAAGATACTTGAATTCCAATTAAATGAAGGGCCCTTATCAAACTTCGGAAGGATTTTGTTCAAATGTAAATTATGTTTGGACAGTCGAAAGTGGGAAATCTATTATCGATTAGTCGCTACTAGACTTTGTACTAACAGTATGAACATAAATTTAAGGCAAATTGTTACTAACTACTTTAGTAACAAAATTTGGATTGTATTTGATTTTAATCTGAATTAAATGAATTATAATTAAGATTTGGCAACCACATCTCTTTAACTGCACATATAAACTATTTAAGATAAAATATTTAAACTTTAAAATAAAGCACATTAGACGAATGTAGGTACATACCTACTCAGGCTTTATTTTACATTTATTTGATTTTCAACCGATATAAAAAAGAGGAGTTTTAAAGTTTGCCTATTTTCCTTTTTATAGGTACACCTACTTGCAAACTAACCACAATCACTATAGAATATAAAACTATAAAACTAAAATTAAAATCATGTTAATGTACTTGTTAGTAAATGTAAACATTGTTTAGACCCCTATGTATGTTCGTGCTTCTCCAATATTTATTGCACCGATTAAATGATTATTTTTCGATCGAAAGAATTTTCTTCCGAGATGATCCCATTAAAATCATTTATTCTGACGACAACATGTTTAAACTACAAAAGGTATGGCTACCAATCAATACCAAGCAGTATGTGATAAACTCCATTAAATATTACATTCATAATTAGATAGAGTGTTGCAGCGAAAGAAATAAAGACAAATTAACAAAGACGCATTTACTATCCTTACAAATGTTATCATAAGAATTATCGAGGAATGCACTGAAGCAGAATCGAACGGGGAGTATCGTAAATGAATTCGTTCCGACTTAGCGTAGCCACTCGAAACGGTCGGTGTCGTCGTGTCGGTGCGATCTTGATAGGGCACTTATTGTGGCTGACTGTACCGGCGCGGTGGCGGTGGCGTTGCGTAGACGGATAAACACTGTATTGCTCACACTAAATGTATACAGAAAAAAAAAGTAGTCAAAGGTCTTCTAGATCGGACAACATTAATTGTGGGGCATAGGACAGATATGGAGAAAATGCTAGGTAGTACACCAGTAACTAGCAAATTATAAATTAGAATTAAGATATGTTTAAGTGATAGATAGATAGATAAGATCTTTATTCGGACACTATAGACACACACACAATATACAATCGTAAAATAACAATAATTACACTAAAAACAAACATCATTACATAGCACAGTACACTATTAAAAATACAAAAATGTGTGTGTGCCACAGCATCTCAAAAGGGTCGTTGCTCAGCGTGGTAGGTATTCACTCACATAGCAAATGAATCGCTGATTTTCAGCAACAACCAGGAGTGACCACAAGAACGGTGCCCATAACAATTACCAATAATGTGCCCATGAGCGTAGCCTTGACCGTGTAGTAACAAAATCTAGAAAATTGATAAATAAAGATTTTTTAATATAAAAGCTGTGTAGTGTGTAGTGTATTTTATATTTAAAATTGACATTAAATTAAAATAAAATGAAAAATATAATAAGTTTGCTATACCTAGTTCGCTTTTGTTGCCGCCACCTACTAAAATCGCTTATGTGTGGATTAAAATATTATAAAATGTAGATTTTTTTATTAATTTTAAATTAACATGAGGTAATAAAAACTTTTTAATTACATTATACATAGGTACTTATTAGGAAATCTAAAATAATACAATACCTACATAGGTAGGTACCTAGGTACGATAAAGTTGTTGCGAACTTAACCTTGGCTAAAGGGAAAGAATGCAGTTTAATCTTAAAAGTGACTAATGGCTTGGAGTGACGAACATCGAGCATTACATCAACAGATGTGCTGTGATAATTAGAGGTCTGTAGGCTGTAGGTGTAGGTATGAAAGAAAACTGTAATGAAATGTAACACCCATCCCCCTGCCTCCCCGCTCCCCCACCCCCTCCGACTGCCGCCGATTACTAAAGCAACCCCCGTGTTAGTTTTTTCTAAAAATGATTCGAGATTAGAAGTTCAATTAATGTTTATTCTAATATGATTTCAGTTTTTATGTTTTCACGGAGATTTTAGTTACGCGAGTTTACGTAAATTTTATTTGTCCTGTTTCTACCTTATTGTAATTACTTATCCCCGTATTCATAAAAACTATATAGGTACCTAAGCATTAATTAGTTAAATATTGTTTTGTCAACGTCACACAAACGTCATTATGAATTTGAGAAAAAGAGACAAAACAATGATTAACTAAATAATGCTTAAATAGTTTTTATGAATAAGTTATTTGTCACAGTAGCGAGATAATAATTGTAAAAGATAAGATTACATTTTTCACAAAACCACAATAATTCCTACGCACGTGAATCTGCTAGGCACTAAAATTATACAACGCAGGATGTTTTCGTAACATAATGCCATTTGTTGCGGGTAGGCAGTAACAGCGAATTAAAACTCAATCTCCACACCTGTGATAAGGAAATCACGTTTCACCGCAAGCGAGCATTAGGAAACGCAAGAAACCATTTCTCTTCGGAGCTTAGCACAAATAGGTACCTACTTATGTAAGTATTTAAAAGAAAATAACTGTTTCGTCATAAACTCGAAAATATCAATACTTTTTAAACTTACCACAAAGTTCGCCAGAAAAAAAATCCAAGTCCACAAGGCACAAGGGGAATCAAAAGAACTAGTTTCACACACACTATCTTATCGTAATCGATTTGCACACAATAAATCCACTTCAGCTACACACAGTACACCAAACTAAGCGATTTTTAATCGCGTTAACTTCCAATTAACGTTCGAAGCGCCACACGCGGGAGTCTCGGTAAAGCAGCGTACACACGCCCGACGCGAGACAGTTATCAACCTCGACTAGAGAGAGAACGAATGGAATGGAGCGGAGAACGCGACGGTGCGGTAGCGGTGACCGAATGATACCGATACACGATACGAGGGGCGCTCGCTCGCCTACCGAACGACCGGCTTTTTATTTACCATTCTACCTATGTATGTAAGTATTAATAAGCGTATTCTATGAATGAGGAATATAGAAAATTATTATAGGACTGAATTCTGGCACGTGATTGTTCGAATACTGAACTAATTAAAGTATTATTTCGATTACAAGTCGCCTACTTTCGCCCGCGTCTATACTGTTTGTAGAAATGATAAACGCTACCGCGGGAAAGGTAAACATGTGCCGGAAAACTAGATATGTACACTTAGAACACTCGCTTAGAGCTCTAAATCGCTTAAACAACTTTTCCTTGACAATTAAGTTAGGACGTATAGCCTAGTTAGAAGATATACATCTTTTAGATGTTCATTCATAAAAGTTTATTATTAAAACGTAATATTAACCTACTAACTGTAGTTTTACGGATGTGAATTAACTGCTCTAATAGTAAACATTGGAAAGTAAAGCAATGATCGGAACACGATGCATTTATGAATAGTAAGCTACGTAAAAGACGACAAGAATTCGAATAATTATTTTTTATTAAGTCTACTGATTTCCTTTTGTTCAATAGAACGAACAATCTAGGCTGTCTATGGAAATTCTTAGGTGCTGCTAATTATCATTAATTTATAAACAAAGGTCCAACATGGAAAGATTAGGCCATAACCTACAAATGCGGTACAATGCGTATCTATTAATGGTTTTTTAATTTAGGCACCCATCCGGCGACCTGGCATTGCAAAAGTGGATTAAATTACAATATCGCAATCCAAAGTCCGTGCTTTGGAAGGCACTTAATGCCGTCGGTCCCGGCTGCATTGGCAGTTGCAGTAGCAGCAGTTAACGGTCCGGGTGTAGAAAAGGGGGCCACAAAAAATAACACAATTTTTTTTTTCACAAAATCACGAAAATCAAAAAAAGATAGTGAATTTTTTTTCTTTAGAAAAAATTCGAGCACAAGTGTGGCTTCGGCTCGCTTCGTGAGCCTCCGCTACGTAAGACTAACCTAACCTAACCTAGTTGTCCCCGTCGCTACTACTTAGTTACAAAATTTTCTCTCCATAGCTCCATACAAAATCATCTAAAAATAACATTTTACAAGTCCTAGCTCCATACAAAACATGATCGAAATATCGGCTATATCTCAGACCCCTTTGCACCGCACTGGGCCCGCATGGTGTTTTATGGCCCGTTCTCTCTGTGGTGTTTCCATCCATGTGGGGGGACGTAAAAACGAGCTAGTGATGATGATGATGAACGTAAACGCTATGTGGAGCCAAAACTGATTAATAGATTTTTGAGAAGCCCGACTGTACGTATATTATTGCACGTACATAGGTATAAAACAACATGTTGGCTTTATGAAATAGCTTTAGATATGGAGCAAGAATTTAATAATGCTTTGATAGAACCACGGGAAATGACTTTGCGGTGGGACTGTAGACTTTACGGTACCGAAGCGAAAAAAAAACGCTAACCACAACCGTCTGTGCCACTTAAAACATAAGTACTCAGCTTTGGTATCGAACGGTACCACGAGTATTAAGCGGCCTTCGATTAGAGCAACAAATACACTATTCGTGAGTATGTGGTGTTCACCTAAAGTCTTTTAATGAATGTCAGAACCACAAAACAATCAAATGCAACAATTTTTAACGGACATACTTTAATAAATATGGTAATCCAGCAAATATAAGGCAATACGTCTTAAGTGAATGGGCTGATTCAAATCTAAGTCTGTTGTACTACTTTGACGTTGAAATATATCACGTTTTAGGAAACTTCCATCGGCTTTTGATTTTATTCTAACGTTTCCAACCTCTTACAGGGTTTCCGTGGTCTCACGGAGACTCTTGTCTCAACATTATTCTCAAGTAGATTAGTAAAAAGTTCTGGAAGTAACTTTCTAATTAAACCCAAAAAAAAACTTTTGGAATAAATATTTTTTGTGACATCGACACACAGAAATAAAATTAATGTTTCTCAGTCAAATTAAAAACATTGATAATATTTTATTTTTTCATGATAAGTTTCAATCAACACATTCATTCAATTTATTTTATTTTCCATTCATTCTCATTCAATTGAATACTTTGAGATATAAGTCTGTGGACACACGCAGTCATTTGTAGTTCGTGAATGGAATACTTTATAAGCGCACACATTCCACAAACTGACATACTTCGCGCGTTGTTTATTGCGTATACTCTAATCCTTAAGTCGCAGAAAATCTCATTAAACGGTTAAATGGATTAATTATAGACGTGAGTGCGCGCCGACATAAACAGACCGTGTTACAGTTTGTTAATAAGCTTGACTCTACGACAGAATCCATTTGCTGTAATGATCACAATATTCAGATAAAGGTACAGCGGAACGTCAAAATTTTACAAAATGCGTGCAGTGTACACCACCACTATCCTGATAGTCAAACACGCAAAAAATATTATATTTTTATTGTTATCATATTTGGTTAATACCTATTCATCGACGTTTCCGAAGTTAGGGAACATTTTCGTAAGCATGATTTGAAGGCGTACATAAATGACGCACTTGAAAATTATTCCAAAATATGTTATTCATAACCCAATGGCAGATGGCTATTAAATATACCATGTTTCGTTAGAACATCTTAGTAAGTAATCTGTGTAAATTTTGATTAAATACATAAGTATATACTACTATAGTACTATAGTTATGCTTAGCTTATAAGTGCTAAAATTATCGGCGGCGTGATTCTCGTCCCCGAGACTGCTCTGTACCCACAATCAAACTATTAGTATATTTTTTTGGGGCTGTTTGTAAATGTCGTATTTCTTGAAGTTTAATAAAGAATTTCATCCATTCATTCATTCATTCATTAATAGTTGAGTTTACCGTTTGCACCAAGAAGGAATGTTTCCG
This sequence comes from Eudonia mercurella, assembly GCA_963082485.1. Taxonomy (NCBI): domain Eukaryota; kingdom Metazoa; phylum Arthropoda; class Insecta; order Lepidoptera; family Crambidae; genus Eudonia; species Eudonia mercurella. Next base: position 3,482,289 of record OY720027.1, on the reverse strand, counting down.
TGCGTAACCCAGCCAATTATATAAACAGTTCCTGTCCCTCCCATTTCGCTACCGCTTCGGCGCGACCTGGACAAGTTACATGGCAGCCGCGCAGCCTTATCGGGAGCCTTGTTAATCTGCCTCCAACTATACATCCAGTCTGCCCGGCTTATCACACGGAGGCATGACACTGCAGGCGAACGGTACAGTTATACAGCCGATGCATACTTTGACTGAGCCATAGATCAAGCCCTATCTAAGCGCTGGGATTACGGTAAGCAATTCGTTGTAGTGGCTTGCAACTGTTGATGTTACGCAGTTCAGCTGTGACTTATGGTTCAACTGTATATTGTTACAAACCTGATAGTCTACCAATGTACAATATAATAACTATAAATTAATATGAAATATAAAAAAAATCTCGGAATATTCCTCTGGGTCACGGATAAGGATGTTTTCCCGGACGCAGTATATATTCTATAAGTAATATTGTTACAGTGATAATCTAATAAGCAACAGGAAAATGAAAATCCATTGAAATACTTTAATAGAACCGTGATCAAAGCGCGTGTAAAAACTGTGCCGATAATATGAGATAGTCAAAGATACCATACGGAATCTCGCAACAGATACGCTCAGACTGGTTCGAGATGATCCGAGATACCGTGCCGTGAGAGGGTTTGTGTGTGTTCCTCGAGAGCATTTGTATGAAGCTTATTTTCTGCAGTCTCTTTATTTTGTGATTAAAAAGGTTCTCGTCTGCAAGCAAACTCTGTGGCCACGTTCAGCGGTCCCGTTAGTTTCGATCTCCGAACCGCAACGATGCGATTGGTAGATTATCGGTACCAGCATCATGCAAGGTCGCCGGTGCTTACACATAATGGCGGCGCGGTCAACGGATGTTTGTCGTGACCGGCTGGCGCAGACGCCGGGAATTTAGTGACTCTTCAAACATGAATTCAGTTCTTTTGTTATACTCGTACACGGCGGCACATCAGATCTACCACAAACTATCGAATTCCGTAATAGACCATCTATGTACACTTAATTTGCAAATAAATAACTTGAACTTGAACTTGACTTTGAACTTTACGTATATGACTATTATGGTTGAATATTTATTGAAGAGATTTGACAGTTTGGATTAGTCGATGTGCAGTCACAACATGGAAGTGGCTTCTTAAAACATGTTTTTTAAAATATAAATCCCGGGATTTCAGGAAATTCGGGAATGCAAAACTATACTGTAACATGGTGTGGAAAGGACGTCTTTAGCATGTGTATTTATTTAAAAAAATCCGGGACTCCGGGCTTACATAATTATTCATGTGTATTTACTTGAAGTTTATTTTTAACTCCCCATGCAATTTTTAAATATGTAGAGTGTAAGAGGAAGAGTAGTGAGTTAGTTAAAAAAAATACAATATAATAATACTTTATTGCACATAATTACTTTGTATCCTAAACTTTCAACTTATTCGTTTAATACGATACTGTTAGTTGAGCGCGGGAGTTCCTTGGTGATGCTGTTTTACGTTAATAATCAAGAATTTGTTTTTCTTTGTAATTTCTTATTTATTATTCGTTTGAGATATGTTTTGAAACTTGAAGAAGTAGTTGAAGAACTGAAAAATTATAAGGGTTATTATTTCTAGAGATTTTTTCGTTAAAAAAGTGCATTCCATATTAGACATCACCTGAACATAAGTAAAAATACCGATTTGATTTTATAATCAAAACACTAAATTTGATACAAAAGTATCAAATAAAAAGAATGCACTTATAACAGCCAACACCTCAACTTTATCCGATCACTGCTCATCATCCATCCTTTCATCCATTTAAAGAGGCAGTTAGAGACAGTTAGAGAGATATTTTAGAGACTACTCAACTATTGTGCTGAAAATGAAAAATATTTATTCAGTTTAGGCACAATAGTGCATTTATAAACGTCGAGTACATGTCTTAAAGATAAAAATTTAAATATGAGTATATACAACAATATGAGTAAGTATACACAATAATAGTAATAATATATAGTGTAATAAATTATACATATATTTCATGTGATTTTACTGCTGGTTCGGAAGGTTGTTTTACTAAAAAGAACCCAGCAAGATACTTAGCAGTGTGGTGGTACTATTCAAACCAGAATTTGACTGTATGGAGTAGGAGTGCAGGAATACCTATTACCATAGCATTGTTTTGCATTGCGTGCTCCGGTTTGAAGGGTAGGTACTAGGTAGATGTGGTGACCGCTTCCCATCAGGCAAGCAGTATGCTGAACCAGCATTATAAAAAAAGATAAAACAAAATTTTTTATACCATTAATAACCCAAGGTTCCAATAAAAAAAAAACATTAATATATTTACTATTTTACTTCTTATTCTTCTGGGCACTTCTTCTCTCACGTTCTACGTGCCGCGCTGCTTCCACAAATTCTTATGAAATAATTTTAGGAAAGATAGAAAAATATATTTTTGATTTACTCTCTGAACCACTTAACTTACTGTCTATCGATTTCTGCAAACCAGTTATTAATAACTCGTAGATTGTAGGAGATTAATTAAAAAATAATAGAATTAAGTCGTCCCTTCATAATGTCAAATTTCTAAAAAAATATTTGGAACAAAAGGGACATCTGCCCGGAGCCACGGGTACCGACTACTAAAAATATTCCTTGAAATTATTGACTTCCAACCCAATACATTTACCTACATAAAATAAGCCTTAAGTCATGGCTAAAAATAGAAGAAAGGACGCTCCACGCTTATATACTATAGTATAATTCATAAAGGAGGCAATTTTGTCTGTAAATGTGGGAGGCAAGCTCACAAATAACAATTTTGGAGTTTTATTTGTTTTCTAAAACGTTTCTGGAATTGGATGTAAACAATATTTTTCGGAAACGATCTTTATCATAAAATGGTTCTGAGTCTGAATAAATAAAAAATGAGAAGTAATACGTATATGTTATACATCTAATATTTTAGCGTGATCCGAATTTGTCGCGTCAACACTGTCTCAAACAAATTCGCTACGCATTTTACGACCGTTGTTGTTTCCACCAGTATTTCTTATCGCTCATACATATGATAATCTGGAACACAGCCAATGTTTTTATTTGTATCGTCAGATTTGATCAGAGTAGCAGAACTAATCAACTAGGCAGCAAATAAACAGCTACAGCGGAAAGAGGGAGCGACGCAATCAGTGTTCAGGAAACGACAATTTGACGACAATTTCTCGCCCTCGTCGGACGAATTAGCAGCAGCGCCTCTCTCCGGCGTAGGTTTTGGACGAAAGTGAATAATTTCGACATTAGCTCCTTCGTTTATTTGAGCTGGATTATATGATGGGCCTTCTACTTGTGCTCTATGGACGTTGAAACGTAACACTTTTTACGACTTTACGTCTTGAACTCCTTATAGGATCCGTGGTTATAAGTCTGTCTCCCGCGTTGCATATTGTTGCATGATTATTAAATATTGAATCTATAAATTTTTCACGAATATTGTATGTGGACTTCAAACTTTCATAATTCATATGAAGTGTTTCTAATTATAAGTCCACCACTGTATATAATTAGAAATACTTCATATGAATTATGAAAGTTTGAAGTCCACATACAATATTCGTGAAAAATTTATAGAATTGCTCGTTTAAAGGCATTAGATAACTGTTCTACATCGAAGATATTTAATAATTATAGACTTAACGTGAACGATTAATTCTCTCACGTCAAGGTTAATTTGAAGGGACGCCTTAATGGCACCCTCCAAGCACTTGAGGATGCTGAGATCAGCTCTGACACTTCTCGTCGGCCTTGGGTGCCGTCAGCTAAAATTATAATGTTTTAAAAAGTAAATTCAAAGTTATAAAATCTCATAATGAGCGATTTTTCTTTTCTTAACTTAAGTATATGTAATCTAGCGTCGGTATACATATTTATGTAGTCTCTAGTGTGTAGTCGTAGGTAGTGTGTGTAGTCTTTAGGTTTAATTACAGTGTCTGTATTAAAGTTTGTTTTAAACAATTAACTGTTTTATATTAAACAAGTTTAAGTCCATCTCGCCTGAAACAAAGGTTAACCTAGCTCTGACAATCGTTTTGTAAAGATATTTAGGTACATTATTACATCAGTTACTTTATTTACTACTAGTTGTCGTCCGCGACTTCGTTCGCCAAGACTACACTATCCCAGGACCTTGGGATGTTCCCCATGTAGTCTCACTAGACCAACAGTCTTAGATTTGAAAGTTGGTTCCTTTGTTCCAAGTCCGCTTGGCTAGGTGACATCATTTTGTCTTAGTCAGTCGATGTAGAATTCTATGATGTTGTAACCTATAGGCAGTGGTCAAATTTCAATATGTTTATTTCTTGGACATGTTGCTTAGCAAAACATATGAAGTTAATAAAATACAAATTTTATCAATCTATACATATCTATACATAATTATAATAAAGCTAAAGAGGGCCGAGAGTCTGTACATGGAAGATATTCGAAAAAGAGTTGGCTGGGGATACTTAAAATCGATAACAGAACACGTTCCAACAGTTTTTAGAATTTTTGTCTGTTTATCTGTTTGTCTGTTTATTTGACCGCGCATCACGTGAAAATGGCTGAACGGATTTGGATGAAACTTTGCACATATACAGACCATGACCCGGACTCGGATATAGGATACTTTTTATCCCGGTATCAGCTTTCTGTGGGATAGCGTAGTCTTCGCGAACGAAGTCGCGGCGACAACTAGTTATGAATATGTATAATGATTCTTCGTGTGTCGTGATCGGGAAATTTTGTTTCCGTTTTAAGTGCTTTAACATACTCGTACATATTTCATTCCCAATTGAAAATGTAGATATAATTCACAAGCAAAAGTCTACTTTTCCGGTATAATTTGCTATTATCTTCATCGAGCAAGCATGACCAAATAAAAACAAATTCTTCTAATTAAAAACGCTAAACAGCTATATTGTTTTCCGTGTACCCACAGACCTTGTTAGAAACGTCATGCTCAAATTTTCTCATCCCATCAAATAATTTTCATTCTAATTTGAGAGACAACGCAGTCTTCGTATTACCCTGACTCGTTTCAAGGAAAAACTATTACGTCATACTGGCCACTGTTTACTGATGACAATAAAATATAACAAGGCTAAAATCAACATAGTTTCATAAGCCTTCAACGTTATCAGATAATATAATATCCTACTATAAAAAAGATAAAAGTAGTTACAATAAAATGATACAATTTATTTATGGGATAGTAATAAACATGTGCAGGCAAGATAAAGGGATACGTATATACAACATTCTCGAGGAGGAGGAGCTCGATGGCGCAGTGGTTAACGCGCCCGGTCTGCGAGTGCTGAGGTTAAGCAACTTTCGCAAAGGCCGGTCATCGGATGGGTGACCAAAAATGTATCATCTCGAGCTCCTCCGTGCTTCGGAAGGCACGTAAAGCCGTTGGTCCCGGCTGCATTAGCAGTCGTTAACAACCACCAATCCGCACTGGACCCGCGTGTTGGTTTATGGCCCGTTCTCCCTATCCATCCACAGGGAAGGCTCGTGCCCCAGCAGTGGGGACATAAAAATGAGCTGATGATGATGATGATGATGATATACAACATTAACTCATTTTCCTTTTTAGGCTACAATTTGAGCTCTTATGAATAACACTATGTCATCGCTTAGTTAGTCTACAGCGGGTGGGTATTAGAGATTCCTAATACTGAGAAGGACCAGCAAGAAATTCATCAAGGATGTATTTTTTCTGCCGTTCGTTCTTTGGACAGCAACGACAACCGCTCTCTGGTTTATTACTTAGCTCAAGGTTGACCGGCAATCTAGCATGAAGCTGCTGGATGCGAGAAACACGGAACCGGTCTTTCTGGAGATCCTTGGGGGATGCCTTTGTCCAGTCTGTGGGACGACTTTTGGCTGAGATGATGATGATAATGATGACAATTTTTCATTGTATTAAAGCCTTTATAAGCCTTTCTCATCACCTCGAAAGCCATTTTGGAATGACAAATTTTAGGTACCTACACACAAGTTTAATTGACGTTAGTAAGCGAGACAGTCAGTGATCTATTCTGACGGCAAAAGTAGGCCAAGGACTATGAGTATACCTTGTCAGCACTGTCCTTTATCCTTATATATTTATTAAAGTTTTCATCATCATCATCCCTATGGATGGATATGGAGAACGGGCCATAAACCACCACGCGGGCCCAGTGCGCATTGGTGGTTGTTAACTACTGCTAATGCAGCCGGGACCAACGGCTTAACGTGCCTTCCGAAGCACGGAGAAGCTCGAGATGATAATTTTTTGGTCACCCATCCGATGACCGGCCTTTGCGAAAGTTGCTTAACCTCAGCACTCGCAGACCGGGCGCGTTAACCACTGCGCCATCGAGCTCCTCATTAAAGAAGTATTAAAGTTTTATTGAACTTTAATAGTTCTTTCAGCGAAAAGTTCTTTGATCACGTTTTAAATCCAACTTCAATATACCCTTATCTCGTACGGTGAGTATTATTGCCTATTAACCAATATTATCGAAAGCCGTACAATCTTTACAACTCTTTAAAATACAATGTGTACGGCTTTGATCGTTACGCGATACAGCAACATAATTCTTCTATTCAACGACACTGCTCGCGTGCTTCTGCCGATAATGATGAGCATGATTCAGCTCAATTAGCGCCTCGGTAGCCATATCGCATTACGCTGCTTTATATTGAAGACTCCTATGAATTTAATTAGCAAAAGAGTCTTAGAATGAGGTCATAAGCACTATTTAGTAAGGAATGAAATAAGTTTAGGTTCCTACTCAGTAACATTGTCAGAGACCTAATGTCGACGACATAAGTAGGCTGGAGACTATCCTTAGTCCCAATGACTTATCTTTAATTATAATTATTCAAAATTGAGTTTTAATACTCTTGTCAGAAATACAATTCATCTTTGATATACTATATTACTTAATCAACAACTTACGACTCTTTAAAATACAATGTGTACGGTTTTGATCGTTACGCGATACAGCAACATAAATCTGCTATTCAACGACGCTGTGCTCGCGTGCTTCTGCCGATAATGATGAGCATGATTCAGCTCAATTAGCGCTTCTGTAGCCATATCGCATTACGCTGCTTTATACTAGAAAGGCGCTGAAATAAAGCGAGGGAGCTTTCAGTGGGTCGGGGGTAATGATGCGAAAAGTTTTCGATCGTTGGTAAGCAAGCTATGAGACTAAATTGATGCCCGTGAACAATATGCGCTGATACTGTGCACTTGGCTATGATAAGATTGGTTCTTGCTAGTACTGTCCCTCATAGTAAGAAGGAAAATGAAAATATTAAAGTAAGCTATCTGATATACAATTTTTGCGATAAAAGACTTTGTGGGATGTCACGCGGGCGAAGCTGCATGCTAAACGTAGTCTAATTATAATTGAATAACGGCTTATTATCAATTGTTTAACATCGATATATTAGGAATTTGGTGTCATATATCACGCGATAAGTTATATCTTTTTTTTGGTGGTACAAGTAACTAAGTACTCTTTATATATTACATATCATTCCTTTGGCACGCAATGCCCGTCCTGTCTACGATTTTCAGGGTTTCGTTGGAAACTAGCAACCCATATAAGTATAGTTTGTATCTCTGGTACAGCTATTTAACTCACTGCCGTTCATTGCTCGTAATCTTACTATGATTATAATTAAGTAAGCGATACAGGCAATATCCAAAAAACTCCTACATTATCTACGAGGTTTCCAAGGACAAAAATCTGAAAAAATTCTTACTATTATAATAATATATAATGTTGCTAGCTTTCTGGGTACTCTGCCTGATGGAAATGACATGGGGCAATTTTCATAATTAAAAATTGAAAAAAAATGTTTTTTTTAAAATAAAAAATATTAATCTTTATGTTTTTATGAGTTTAGTTTTAAGTAGTTTCATTCACTACTTACTACCTTTTTATAGATACGTCATATTTTTAAATACCTAAGTACACCAAGTACCTAAGTATTTATTATACTTACTTATGATAAAATATAATATCATAGTTCGTAAAAAACAACAATCCAATCTATTTTTATTGACAGAACCCTGCCCTTTACTGCGCAAGTCCGACTATCACTTTCTTCGCATTGTTTTTGTAATATCTTATGATCTTTGTACTATATCGAACTAGATATATGGCAATTACACACATGTGAGGAAGATAATATTGATATTACACGTGTATTTACTTAACTAATTAGTGTTACACAGATTAAACACTAGGTAGGTAAAGCAAGAATTTTTTTTGGTTCCTTTTCTAAACTCGATTCAATAAAAAAACATTAGCAATGATAAACTTCTTACAAACAAGTTAAAAGAATGACTTATAAGAAGGTGCTATTATAATATATTAGAATATTTAGTAGACAAACATTTATAAAAATAAAAAATATAAAACTCAAATACCAAATAATTATAGATAAAAATCTTAAAAAATATAATATAATAAATAAATAAAAATGTAGGAATATAAGCTAATTGAGGAGCTCCGTGGTGAATGGCGCCGTGGTTAACGAGCCCGGTCTGCGAGTGCTGAGGTTAAGCAACTTTCGCAAAGGCCGGTCATCGGATGGGTGACCAAAAATGTATCATCTCGAGCTCCTCCGTGCTTCGGAAGGCACGTAAAGCCGTTGGTCCCGGCTGCATTAGCAGTCGTTAACAACCACCAATCCGCACTGGACCCGCGTGGTGGTTTATGGCCCGTTCTCCCTATCCATCCATAGGGAAGGCTCGTGCCCCAGCAGTGGGGACATAAAAATGAGCTGATGATGATGATGATGATAATGAAGCTAATTTACTTTAAAATTAATTGAAAAAGGTTTTCCGTCTTCAAATTGCTGTGCCCGACAGGGCCCATAATGAACCTACACCTACTCAACTTTGTAACATTAAAATTAAGGTGTGCAATAAAAATATTGAGTATTGAATATTGAAATTTTCCCACTTCATTGTAGAGTTATGATGATGACGATGAGATATATTTTTGTCCGAGCTAATCGGAAGGATACCCAGCCCCAAATAACAAAAGCGAAGTGTCTTCCTTTATTTCGTCATCATCACCATCAGCCCACACACGTCCACTGCTGCACATAGGCCTCTCCGAGTGCACGCCACTAATTCTGCAATCCACCAAAATTTCTGCACAGTTGCATTATACTGATAGTACGTGTTGAGACAAATCTTAATGGTAACGTGCTAAAAATTCCGTAAATATAATATCTCTGAACAAAATGTAAGTGACGACAAAAGATTGAAAAGTTTTAATCTATGATTCGGATGTTAAGAGATGTTTTGACGAACATAGAAAATAAAATGATTGAGGAAGATAAAAACAGTATAGGTATAAGATCTATCTATTGTGAAACAAATCTTAACTGATGTATGTCCTTTGAAAACGCTAGCTATATTGTTGCTACTTATCAAATAGTTCAACGGGAACAAACAGATTAAAGTATGATTAGATTCTGTAAACGGAACGCCCCAGCGGGATTTCTCTGACGCTCTACCCTATGCCACTAGCATGATTAGAACACATACTATAAGCCTAGTTGGGAATATTATGGGAATTACGCATAGGATGGAAATTAAATCAGTATACATAACAGAATATCGAAATTACTGAAATCACATTAGCTTCATCCTTGAATGCGGTCGTGTTTTTAAAAGCCTTATCTTATTTCTCTACTTACAAAGTGCAGAATTCTTTATAAACGTGTGTTGTTAAAAAATTAAGGAATGGCTGCACAACCTAAAGGAATTGACAGGACAAAACTGTTACGTATTGTTTTTCCAAATTATTCGGTTCTCTTAGCTTTTGGCCAGCTTTTGAGGGGATTCCAAAAATTTATCTAGAAAACAATCACAATTTTTCAACATTTGTGTTTTTGTAATTTGTTTCACAACAAAATTTGCGTTATAATTATTTAAACATTTTATAATAGCTTGCCTACTTCTTAACTGATCTTTAGTATTTGTAAAAATATTATGATCGGATGTTAATGACGGTAGTTGTTGACATTGAATAGGCGCTTTTGGCTTTCAAAGTAAAAAGTAAATAGTGTTGAATAATTTCGGCGGGCTGGTTAGAACCATTATAGCTCAATTGGAAGAGCACCTGACCCGGTATGTCAGAAGGGTGCAGGTTCAAATCCTGCTCGTGGAAATTTTTTCAACATTTGTGTTTTTGTAATTTGTTTCGCAACAAAATTTGCGTTATAATTATTTAAACATTTTTTAACAATCATAATGTTACGACTTTGCAGATTTATGATGTTGAAGTCCCATATCCGATATCAACATGTGCTATGACATATAGACAGAGCTAACCAATCGGAAAAATAGCATCACATTCAAATGTACAGCTCTGTAGAACCAACTAGTACTCTGCATGCACTTTGCGAGCTATAAACAAGCAAATATACAAGCCTCAGGCCCACAAGTTACATTTGCGGCCCTCGGCAACGGGACGTGCGCTCGGGCAGCGTAACGCGGCTGCTACCCATTACTTACGGCTACCATGCTTTATGAATGTGGAGTGGACTTGAATGCATATCGGCATTGGGTGTACGTGATAACCGAAGATATGTTACGTCAGATCTGTGCGTTTTGATAGCTCTTATTTTGTTTTTGCAAGGTGCAGGTGGAATTGGAACTTTGGCATTTGATTTTGGCCTAGACATGAGAGTGTATCTACATTATACATCAAGCTTTTCTTCGTTTATGCAAGGCATAGAAGCCGCTGGATGCGAGCAGCACAAAACCAGTCATTGTGGAGATCCTTGGGGAGGCCTTTGTCCAGCAGCGGATGTCTTTTGTCTGAGATGATGATGATGGTGATGTTGATATACAGAGACATTATTATTATTATTATGTATACAATACTTTACGAACGTGGGGGACTTGAATGCATATCGGCACTGGGCCTTTATGATAACGGATACTATTCAACAAACGTTTCGACAAATTTAATATTAATAAATACAATTTGTTATAGCTTTATCGAACCAACCAGGAAATGGCAAGTGCAATATTGCGTGAATTAAATACAATAAGTGCGCTCGCACAGCGCTGAATTGAATAAAGCGCGCACCGTCGACCATTAATTTTATTAGATTATTTTAAACATCGTTGTAATTTAATAAAATTCATTATAAGAATTTTCACATGGCACAGTACATTACATAGTTATTTTTTAATTTAATCAGTAACTATAAATTATCTGATATAAAATTATACGCATTTTGAACAAATGATAATTCGGAAAAGTGTTGAAAAACTTTTCCACGAGTGGGACTTAAACTCGAGCCCTTTAACAAACATCAAAAAAAATATACTAGTGCTCCTAACCGGATTTTTTAACAATAGTTTTTTTATACTTACAATAACAATAGTTTTTTTATAGAAATTACAACTTACAGATTCACATTGATGTTCCTACTAGAAAAGATTCGTGTATTGATCACATTCTAAGCAATATAAATGGAGTTTCGGCAATGGTACTTCCTCTCTATCTATCTGATCATGATACTGCACAACTAATTAGTTTTCCAGTGGGACATGTTAAAATTAAGCCTAAGTCATATTTTATTTACAAAAGAGACTACAGTCATGATAATATTTGCAAATTCCGAGAAAATTTAAGCGCATTGTCTTGGTCCGATGTACTGGAGATGCTTGACCTGAATACGGCTTTTTCAAAATTTCATGAACTGTTTTCTTTATTCTATAAACTTTGTTTCCCACAAATTAAAATTAAATTGAATCTAAATAAACTCAACCAGTCTTGGATAAGCAAAGGATTAAAAAATAGCTGTAAAAAGAAACGCAACTTACGTTATTGCTTTTACAAAAATAAAACAATGATTAACAAAAAGAAATATCATACTTACTCTAACATCTTAAAAAAATGCATATTGACATCTAAAAAGAATTCAAACATTAAAATGATCTGTAAAAGTACAAATAAATGTAAAGCTACCTGGACTGTTATAAACAATCAAATTGGTGACAAAAAACAACACTATGATGATTTAAATGCAATCGAAATAAATAATATCAAATTGACGGAACCAGCTGACATAGCAAATGCTTTTAATGATTATTTTATAGATTCAATAAATAACTCTATTAGTGGAACTGAACCGTGTCAATACAAATTATCAAAAAAATCGAATTCAATATTTCTCAGACCGATATCTGAGGTTGAATTAGAGAAAGAAATATTATCATTAAATCAAACGAATGCAGAAGGCTTTGATGCTATAAATACAAAAATTATTAAAGCTTGTGTAAAAGAAATATCACCAATTTTAACACACTTAATCAATATGTCTTTTTCGGAAGGGACATTCCCAGAGGCTCTGAAGCTATCGATTGTAAAGCCAATATTTAAAATAGGTGATAGATGTAACATTAAAAACTATCGCCCAATCAGTCTTGTGTCGATATTTTCTAAAGTGTTTGAAAAATGCATGCATAAGATTTTGATGGAATTTTTCAGCAAGTATAAAATTATTGAAAGCCAACAATACGGCTTTCAGAAAAATAAAGGTACTGCTCTAGCTATTTTTGATTTAATAAGTTCAATTTTGACAAAATTAAATAATAATAATTTGACTACGGGACTATTTTTTGATTTAACTAAAGCCTTTGACTACGTTTCACATAATCTTTTATTGCTAAAATTAGAATCGGTTGGTATTCGAGGACCTGCACTAAAATGGTTATCGTCTTACCTAAGTAATAGAAAGCAATATGTAGTTATAAATAGGGTACTTAATAATGAATCATTGCCACATAAATCGCACTACAAAGATAATAAATATGGTGTCCCACAAGGTAGTGTTCTGGGCCCTCTTTTGTTTTTAATATATATTAATGACTTAGCAACAGTAATAGACCATAAAATAATATTATTCGCTGATGACCAGTGATCGGAATAGGTATAGCTATTTTGGTTCATTGACTGCAAACGTATATGTTAATATGGATATACCCCGGGATTTCGACTACAATACCGGGATTTTAAGAATAAAAAATAAATGAATGAAAATAACAGAAAAATGTAATAGATCATGTAACGAATTCCACTGGTGAATGTTTTGGAAATGTCGCGTACTTCACTGTGTTTTCACCCTTATACCTCATTGTAAGCATCGCACGATGTGTGGCTTCGTAAGAATTGTCAAGCTTTTAGTTAGGTAACTTCCAACTCAAATGAAATCCCGGGATTAATTTTTAAACTGTGGGACGTAGGGCATGTCCATATTATTACATCGTATTATATATCGCATAAAAGTACCAAAAATAGCTCTACCTATTCCGATCTCTGCTGATGACATATCGATAATTGTGACATCTGATAGGAAAAATAATTCAATAATTGATCATGAATCTAAAGTTAATAGTACAATTGACAAAATATTAATATGGCTAAATTTGAATAATTTACAAATAAACTTAAATAAGTCTAAATATATAAATTTCAATCAGTCTAAACACAAAAGCTTGAACTTTAATTTAAATATACCAAAAATAGAAGGAGTTTCTGACACCAAGTTTTTGGGTCTTACTATCGATCAAGATATAAATTGGAAAATACATGTCGACAATGTTTGCAAAAAAGTCAACTCCTTTGCTTATGCTCTTGGTCAAGTTAAAAAGGTGACAAATAAATCGACTGCGATTGTAGCCTACCATGCTTACATAGCATCGGTGTTGCGCTATGGACTGATATTTTGGGGAAATAGTACATTAAAAAATCAAGCGTTTGTTGCCCAAAAGAAGTGCATACGAGCCATCTGTGGGATACCGCCCGATGTATCTTGTAAACCCCATTTTAAATGTATGGGTTTGTTGCCGCTGCCGTCCCTTTATATTTTTGAGGTGTGCATTTTTGTTAAAAAACACAAGGAGCTATTTAAAAATGCATCGCAACAAAATTCTAGACTTCACAGAGACCCTCATAAACTTGTGCTGAAGGAAATACCGCATTCAGAAAAGTATCGGAAGAGTGTTCTAACGATGTGTATACGAATATATAATAAAATACCTAAATATATTAAAGAACTGAACACACATTTATTTAGAAAGAAATTAATGCAATGGTTAATTGAAAAAACCTTTTATGACATAAAAGAGTTTTTTGACGAAAGAACATAATGACATACTTAATTAAATTGAATGATATATTATTAATGATTTTGACATTTACTAAATTAATGAACTGTATTGTGAAATTAAAAAAAACTGAACCTAGTATTCTAATCTTAATATATAGATAAATAATTCTAAATATTGAATGATATTGTATTTGCATGCTGTATACTAAAAGCAAAACATGAGCCCTTTAAAGTGTACTAAGACCATATTACCATGTTTTTAGCAAATAAAGTTTTATTATTATTATTATTATTATTATAAATTATTATATTAAAGCAACTGATTTCCCTCTCATATTTTTAAAGCCAGCACTTTTCTCGTCTCGAGAGCGTAAGTACGTAAATTCAAATTACAGGACACGTTAAGCCTGAAGCCATTAAATTACATGCAATCTCAAGTCACGCCGTGTGAATACATCCCACGAGTAGTGATCTATGATACCCTGTAACTGAAGGTTCGCTAAAGCTGCGAGTACTAGAGCTCTACGCTTTCTAAAGAGCCTAGATTAGTGTTTAGTTTGCTCTGACTAAAACTAATAACTGATGCAGTAAAATAACAGGGCACAGAGGTAAAAGAACTGAAGCTTCTGGGACAGCAAAGTGCTTGATACCCTTGATGTTGCTAGCATCTAGGCTGCGGTGGAGACTTTCTATCAGTGCCCGGCCGTGTGCTCCCGATTCGAACCCCTCGGAGATTCTAGTAGGAAACCAGGACCACGCACTAGCTCGTGCTGCCATTCCCTCCCTGTAAGTTGCTCGCCGCCATCAAAAAAAGTCCGGTGACGTTGGAAATGCCATCTCAGCAAACTCCCTCCACAAAACAAAAAAGGGCTGTGTGTTCGTTTGCAGGCTTAGTAATATAAAAAAAACACTATGAAATCAGAGATTCGATTTTTCTTACAGCATCCGCAGCGATCATCAAATTGTCGGTCTGTTTTTTAAAGTTTACACTGATACTATCCAATAGACATTTTAAATTTGAACACCATTTACATGGATCTACAGCGTTTATTTAACGATTTTAAAGTTTTCTTGACATTCAGAAAGCCAGTGCTTCTCAGGGATCACCCCTGTAATCGGTTTCCAACAAATATTAAAATAATATGGCTGAGATTATGATGTAATAAATTGACCCCTGTCATGGCATCCCATGTAAACGTATGAACGGCAAATGCAGGTTCTTCAGCAAAAGTTGCTAGGCTTTCACGGTTGCTACATAAATGCTCTTTATTCAATGAGAGCTCCTTTGTTTCTATTCATGCTAGACAAATGTGCAACGTAATGTAAATGTTTCGAATGGCATTGTTTCGTAACAAGCGCGTAGGCCTTCCTGGATGGCTCTATAAAAACCAACGGCTGTAGCGGGAACCGCGGCCGCTGCCAGATAAAGGGACATTACACCTCCATATTTAATGAAGACTGTTTATTTTATTGCCTCTTGTAGAGGTTCCTATGAATTTCGTACTTTACGGAGCCTGGCTACTACGTTTTATTTTTTATGTTGATGCTTCGTCTTCCTAGTCACAACTCTTGGGAGTATTACATAGTTCGTATAGGAGGAGCTCGATGGCGCAATGGTTAACGCGCCCGGTCTGCATTTGCTGAGGATAAGCAAGTTTCGATAGTTCGCTCACCGGATGGATGACCAAAAATTTGTCATCTCTAGCTCCTCCGTGCTTCGGAAGGCACGTAAAGCCGTTGGTCCCGGCTGCATTAGCAGTCGTTAACAACCACCAATCCGCAGTGTGCCCACGTGGTGGTTTATGACCCGTTCTCCCTACCCATCCATAGGGAAGGCTCGTGCCCCAGCAGTGGGGACATAAAATGAGCTGATGATGATGATAACGTTGATAGTACGTAACGGCCAGACACAAATTTTAAAATCATCCATTTCCGATAGCCAAATTCTTTGACATAGCCAGGACCACTCACAACATAGCAAATGCAATTAGACATTTATAGTAAATACGATTGGTAAGTATTTAAAATACCGTAAAATATTAATTTCCCCGTTTATCTTTCCGTGCGTCTCAATCTTTGGCGTTCACCCACTAAATCGCAATCTGTAAACGTAAATCTCTTGTAAACGTCGAGATCGTCCCTTTAACGTTTTTTTCGTCAACCCCTGCGCCGCCGTCCATCCTCAGGTAGGCTACTCTTGACGCAAACTCAATCTCAATACAATTCCAATGCGATTAATATGTATTGATATTGGGATAAGTTTTGCAATTTCGGAACGCCCCATCTCGATAATAATTTGTTCACTCAATTTCCACGCAATTTAATTGCAATGTAGCGCTATTATCGCTTTTAATAGTGCCATTTGAATTTTTTACATTTGGGATTGGAATTGTATTGAGATTGAGTTTGCGTCAAGAGTAGCCTACCAAGTGTCTCGAGCGAAGGCAAATTTTCCCACTCTCCGTATTACATTTACTCCGTAGTACATTTGGCTTACGTGCCCCGCCCAGTTACTTTTTAACTTGATAAAGTTTTTTTAGTTTTGTTAAAATTTCATGTTTTTCTAATAAGTAAATCGTTGAAACAGATTTTCCGTGTATCGTGTGTCTATGTAATGGTAGTTTTATTCAGGTTTCGATTGATGATTTAAGGCCGAAAGTGGAAGCTCAATTCACCCCGGAACCTCTACTAAATAGGAACTGGCTAACTGGCTATCTTATCTCTTAAAATTTTATAGTATGTTTTTTATTAAATAGCGTGACAAATGAATCCACTATGGAGTCCAAAAGTGACAAAACAAAGCAGCATCAGTCACTCTCACCCTGACGGCCAAAATGTTTTAAAAACAATATTTACGGGTAAGCACAGTACCTTGATCTCATCTGATGTTAAGTGATGATAGGCCAATGATGGAAGCGCACTTCACCCGGGATCCTAAACTAGTGAGGCACTGGCTTTCTTATCTCTAGCTGCCGGAACACAACAATGCTACAAACATTAATGTTATGGCGACATATTTAAATAAGATGGTGGTAGCTAGCCAGGTGGACAAACAAGCCCTACCACCAACTAAACCGAGTACACAAACATGTTCTTCAGCTGGGAATCAAAACCTCTTGAGTCTAAACCGGTGGTCTTAACCATTAGACCACTGAGGCGGTGTGAGATGCTTTGCTGTATATTATCAGGTACTAGTGGCCCGCTCGCGACTGAACACCCGTATCCTATAGAACCCTATGGCAGCGCAGCGCCACCTACCGGGTCCAATTATATGCATGTTTTATACATATAAACCTTCCTCTTGAATCACTCTATCTATTAAAAAAACCGCATCAAAATCTGTTGCGTAGTTTTAAAGATCTAAGCATACAAACAAACATACATACATACATACATACTTACATATATAGGGACAGCGGGAAGCGACTTTGTTTTATACTATGTAGTGATAGTACAATAAGCGCGGATCGCAGTGAGCGCATCGTGCGAGCTAACTGTCGCCTGCCCTCTTGACCGACACTCGACATGTCGGACGCTTCTTGCTAGCTGTTTCTCATAACTTGTGTGGTCTAAGACACAGTCGTAAGTCTGTGATTTACTTGTAAAAAAGTGTTTTATACTTATACTTGAATTCGTGTATGTTTAAAGCCTTGTACAGTCGAGGACTTTTCTCGACTTTTCTCGCTATGGAATTACTCAAATCAGTAGAAAATTTAATTTGTTTTTATGATTTGACTACGAATTATCGTCTGTTTTATTAATAGGAGTACAATGGAGCTTTGTTAACCGTAGTTTCAGCGGGGTCGTGCTACGAAGTTTAATTTCCAGTATCACGATATGATATGTAATATGTGTACCAGTATAATAATATGTCATTATCAACAACAATAGTCAAATTTTCAAAAAACATGTTTTGGTGGTACTTTCGCCTGCATAATGTGTAAAATTCCGTATCCGAGTAAGTGATTAGTAGTTACAAATACGGTCCATTGGACGCTCCATTGATTGTCATATCGCGTAACGGTCATCCATCACTACCCGTCGTGGTTTTGCGAAGCATTAGCTTCATTACCGTTCCATTTGATGACTTACTGACGTTTGATTACAGAAAGCTTAAAAGCATGAATGACGGATTTATATACTCCAACGTTATTTGTATACTCATACTTACTTCTATATATAACGACTCTTCTTCTCATTAGAAGAAAGAGTATAGCAGTTGAATGAGAGGAGCTATAGATAGATTTATTCTAGTGTAGTAAGGTTTAATACAAAGCATAGAAACAGCTGTTTTATTTAGATGTGTAGATATAAATGTGTTATTTAGTATTAGGTGCACAGTGAGGCCGTCTATAATTGGATTTATATGTATCTAATAACTTTGTTTTAATAGTTTGCATTTTTTCATGTAACTCTGTTGATGGACCATAAATAAATAAATAAATAAATAAATAAATAGAGGTCCAGTGGAATAAATTGGGAGAGGGAGAGTCTTATCTCCAGCACTAGCCTGATAGGTACGGTCAGATTTTAATTATACCAGTGGACCCGGCGGACTTCGTACCGCTTTGACAGTTTTAAAAGTCTGTCAAAATTTCAATAAAAAAGTATAAAAAACTACCAAATAGGTTCTATTCCCAACATCAAATCCAAGACCTAAGTAGTAAGTTATGAGTTTCGTTCCTGTGGGAATATCGGGATAAAAAGTAAAAGTTAATCCAGGTTATAAACTATCTGTATGCCGAATTTCATCCAAATCCATCCATCCGTTGCAGCGTGAAGAAGCAACAAATATATACACACACACACACATACACACAAACTTTCGCATTTATAATATTAGTGTGATTGATCATAGATAGTGTACTTGACGCCTTTTGGAGATGTGGCTACGACCACTGTGAACAGCGCAGTGTAGTGTTTATAAATACTCTTTAATTAAGTACCATCCTACAAAAGCTCGTTGGAGCATAGGTAAGTGTCTTTGGGGCAATAGTGCAAGATAAGCAGCTTACGCAATTGCGGGTCCCTTAAAGGTTGACCAAATCAAAAATATCTCGAGCTCCTCCGAGTTTCAGAAGGCACGTTAAGCCTTTGGCCCCGGTTGTTATCGTAAGATGTCATTCGTTATTGCCAGACCTCCCCCGTGTACTATTGTCGACGATAAGCCTTTAAGGCTATAGCTTCAGGTTTAATGTTAAGACAGCTCACTATACAACTTAACCTAATTATTAAATGCCGTGTAAGAATACAGACCAGTCCCCGAGCTCAGAATAGGACGTATATAACTTGACTTCTTTGATAAATCGCTACCACACAGCTTATGTTTAGTCGATAATCGCTGTCGCCTGTGAATTGCTTCCCCCTACTAATGTGGCTCAACTTTTTGCAGGCTAGGGTAATCCAGTAATGGCCGCCTCCACTGATTGACGCCTGCATCACAAAATAAGGAGACTGCAGTCAGAAGGTGGGCTTCATACATACGTGCTCAAGCAACGCACACATAGGAACCTGTCATGGACACGGAATTAACAGCTAGGGTTGCCAACCGTACTATAATATATAGTATTGTACTATATTTCGGATCTGCATACTATATGCTGTTGAAGAAATATATAGTACGCCTAAACCTATCTAAAAATCTTTTACATAACAATATTTAATGAAAATATCTTTGTAAAAGTAAAATATTGTATTGAGTTTACTTTTAAGGTATGGTAATGATTGCATTTAAAAAAAAAAATGTATTTTAAGTAATTTTATTCCTGCTCTCTATTCCCGCTACTTTGGCAATCACAGAAATAATTATTTTCGGTAATGAATTTGAAATGGTGAGAAGAAAGAAACAGTGTCTAGTATTTATTAAAAAATGAGCGGTTTTTATTTTTAAAAATTGTTTTATAAGATGAAAGAAGTGCAAAAAAATAAGTTTTTATTAAATAAATAAGTAACAAATATATCTTTGACTACTTTTTGCTTTTTCATAAAATACTATATTTGTTTTGAAGAGTAGGTAGGTACTTATATTTTTATAGCAAATTTTAAAAAGTACTATAATTCGTCGAAGAAATGTTGGCAACCCTATCAACAGCTGCCCTCGGACTGGTTCGAGATGGTCCGAGATAACGTGCCCGTGAGAGTATTATTAAGCTATATTAAGCTTACCTTCTCGTCTTCTTACCATTTTGTGCCTGCATGCATAGCGGTCACCATTGCCGACAGTGGACGCTCGTCTTCATTACAGTTACAATTGACGCTTATCTGCTCTTTAATTAAAGTTATAATATCTTTTTTGTCAAGTTAATCGGGCGACTGTGCGGCCGCATCGCCATTACAGAAGTGGGATACTGTTGTACACACCGTAATACATTGTTCATAGCTTTGTTTATTCGAATGTAATGATTTCATTTATAGATTTATTCTGCAAACTTGCAAGTTGTCTAACGACATATTATTTACTTCGAGCTATTTTAATATTTGGTATGAATAGGGTAATCCGATAAATCTTTCGGACACCTTAGATAAGAAGAACATTTGTAAAAGGGTAAAAAATATGCGTCAGATTGTCTATCTATCCAAAACTTTGATCACCTTCAAATTTAACTCGTAAACCAGATGCTAAATGTCTAGATGCATGGTGTTTATAGGTGCATATAACTTATCTCTGACTTCTTGGCGGGAAAGTGAAGAGTCATGTTTGCGGTTTTGTTTTATTTTCTAAAATTTGTGTTATGTAGAATAATTATGTGAAATAATGGTGGATTATTAACCGTTAAGTGTTCGTGAGTGTACATGAGTGTTGGCAAATGAAACAAAACAGTACAACGTCACTTTTCAAATTCTCTCAAGAAGTCCGCGTGAGGACTTAGTAAAGCCCCACATCTTTTCTGAGATACTCTAGAAATATTACTTTGACACTGGCTAAATGTGCTAATCGCACGAAGCCATCAACAAGATGAAAAAAAAAACTTATCTCTCCTGACTGAATAATATTATACTTTTCACTATATCACTGTATTACGTAATAATGATATTCTACCTTCAATTACGGTTTCGATTGTGACTCCCAGCCGATATGAGTTAACAAAGGCCCACATTGAACGGTCATATCACTCGAGTTGATAATAACCGAATTCATTTCCGTAGCAACGCGAACACCGTTGGACCTTTAACCGAAACAAAATGCGACAATGCGAAATCCACTTTGCCCTATGACATTTCCCAATATTCCCAAATAAGATGAAGCGGTTTCGAATCGAATTTGAAACATAAGGGCTAATAGGCTGTCTGATGTCGTTAATTAGAGAACAAAGCCAACCGAATTGTCTTTGTTAATTAACAATGGAGTGGGCTCACTGTAGCAAATCGTTGAATAATGATACTCGTAGGTACGTCACTAAGTTGTTTGAAATTTTCTATTTTCATTATACAAACATATTTTTAAATTAAACTGTTACACAAATGAGTCCTATGTTATCTGAAATTAATAAATACTTACATTATCGTTATCTAGAAAAAATAAAGCCGTATTTTTTTGATAGATCGTATGAATTTTTTTTCTAAATAAAAAAACAAATAGAAATCAACTTTTTTTTATTGCTTCAAGATAATTTTTTTTTTAAATGAAATAACACTTGAAAATATGAATGATATGTACTTACTATATATTTCATTCAGCTTTTCATTTCAAAAGTCTCACGTGGGACCATGATTGTTCATAGGTTCAATATCAATAGCACACACACACACGACCCACATTCATAATTGTAGATTTTTCTAATGGATTTTAATCATAAAAAGCAATTCTGTTTTTCTTAATTTAAGTATACCATTATCTTTATAACTATAATCTTAAAAAGAAGCAAAAAAATTTTAATATGAACGGCCATTAAGTAGAAATTATTCTATAGTAAACATCTAATGGAGAGAAAGTGAATTGAGTTACAAAAGAATAGTAAGTAATTAAATATCTGGTATATGAACACTTGGACTACTTCGAAAGTCAATTAAGTAGTTACCCTACTATCGACTATCGAGTAAACTCACATTAGGGATGAAGTTTAACCGTATTTTCGCGCCTTTTATAAGCTATATCTACTGTCTAACTAATTCATTACATTAGTTACAAATAAGAATAGATACCGGCCCAACTGTGACATTGTTAGCGAAACCCCGTGATCCAAATAGATTTTTTAAAGATATCTTTTATTCAGGGATGTGTTCATCTTTCGTGGGACCTATAGCTACCATTTTTAAATTTCGAAGACTTAATGGCTCCTGAGATTTCGTGAATAGTTAGTCAGTAAATACCTTAGTGGTATTTCGATTGCGTTATTCTGACAAAGTGAAAAATGTTCAGATTCCCACTGGTGATTTTGTATTTTATATTTTGGTTAATTACAACTAAGGTTATAAATAGGTAATGAGTATTTTTAAAAAAAACCAGTATTTCAAATTCAACATGAACTAAGTATTTATTCGTAAACCTTACGGTGGAGTCCTTGTAGCTAGAAAAAACCGCAAGAAATTCGGCAAGAGCTGTTAGAAGAAAACATTAATTCATTTATTTAATTCATACTTTGAAATTGATTGTCACCTGTTCAAAAACCGCGCCGTCATCGACAGTAGGACATTCAAAGCTAATGGCAACAACATCAAGTACCTACATGAATATGCACACAAAACACAGCGAGGTAAACCAAGAAACAGGGCACAATTGAACTTCCTCATACGAAGGATACGTATGGTGGCTCGGAAAGGACCTTTGACAAAGTAATGACGCCCCGCAGACAAAGGGCCTCCCCAACCCCCGGTCCCCGTTCCCCCCGGACCCCCGGACCCCTGGGGCCCACTCAGAGGTAAGTAGCGAGGGTAACTAAGCATCACGGTGGAGCATTGGATTCCTCGGATTTATTTTAGCGCAACCGCTTACTCGGTGATGAATACCCTTGTTTGTAAAATAGCCGCGTAAAGAGCGGAATTTGTAGTAACTAATTCTGTTGTTTTTATGGTCCGTTCGTTTTTCTATTTACTCACAAACGTGACGGGGGAAGTTAAGTCGTTAACAAAGTACGTGATCCATATTTCATTTGGTAAGAGCTTTTTGGTTGTGAGAGAGTTTGGTGAGTGTTTTGGAACTTGTAATGAAAACAAAAGAAAAGTATCTAAGCGTGACAATAATTACGATAGTCTGACGGTGTGACAACTGTCCTGGATATCAAGAAGACCTCATCTTCTCGAACTAGAAACTCGTTCATGAATATTAATTTGCAATTTAAAATTTATTTGCAAGATAGATAAAATAAAATAATAAACAAAAACTCAATTGGAAAGAAAAACATATTGAAAATTTTTACTTGTACTCGCATTTTATATAAAACTGACGAAAGGCACTGCCTAGATTATAAGTAATTCAATAAAACTTTCTACAACAAATAAATGCTCCCGATCTGGGTTTGAGCCGAATTTTTATTTATTATTTGTATTTTTAGATGCGAAATTTTTCCTAAGCTTGTTCCTGTGAATTTAACTGCAGCCATACCCGCCTGATCCTGAAAGAAAATGCTGCTGAAAGTAGCTACTGCAATCCACAGACGTTTGCAATACCAAATATACCACGTGCGTTGCAGACCCTGAAACTTCGGCAGTTAGCGAAAGGAGTGAGCTGGTAAACTATACCCAGAGTACAATTCCAAGTATCAACCGCTATTATTAGACAATTTGAGATCTGAAAACGAACATAAGCTTAAGACTTCGGTAATCGGATAATGAACATTAAAAAGAGCTAAGCGAGACATGGTTATGTTAGGTGGAGTGAGACTTCCTCAAAATAGTGGCCAAGGATTGGTGACCAACATTATAAATTTTTCTCCCCGTATTGGGGGCGAGACACTTTGTGCCTTATGATGTGATGGATATTGCCAGAATGATCGAGTCCCGAACAACCTTTTTTATTATTAATAACTTATTCGCTATAAAACTCGACATATTTAATTTTTAACTGACAGTTCCGTAGGTACTGTAAAAGTCGCGTACCTGCTTTATTTCCATTGCACTCGGTATTTTAAATTTTTCAATACAGTAGGAGTTTTATAAATAATTAAATTTAAAAAAATCCATAAAATAACGAATTTGTATGGGAATAAAAGCAGCGCGGACTTTTTAGCGGGAAAGTGAAGAGTCATGTCTGCGGTTTTATTTTATTTTCTAAAATTTGTATTATGTCGAATATTAATGTGAAATAATGGTGGATTATTAACCGTTAAGTGTTAGTGAGTGTGGTTGAGTGTTGGCAAATAAAACAAAACAGTGCAACTCACTTCTACAACGCAGATCTATAAAGCTCATTCAACGCGTGCAAAATGCCTGTGCCCAGTTTTGTTTTCATATACCACCACGTACGCATGTGACTCCTTTCCTTAATGCTGCAGATGGAAGCTCGTAGAAAACTTCATCTAGCTACAATGTTGTTTGACATTATTGATGCAAAGAGGCCACAGTATCTCTATGACAAGCTGGTATGGGCACAGAAACATAGTAGATATCCAAAAAGAGCATGTACCCACATCTTCTCTACTCCCAAGCATCGCACTATGGCTTTTCGCGGATCATTTAGATTTGCGGCCTCTCGGTGCTGGAATGACCCCAATGCGTGACCTGAAAACCAAAGTTATTTTTAAAAAACACCTTAAAAACTACCTCATTCAATTACAAAAGCTTGAAACTAAAAGCTAGAAACTAGCTGTTACTAAAATGTATTAGAAACGTACGATCAGGGTTTTCACGAAGTGCTTGGAACGGGTTTGGAGGTCCAGTCACCGGGGCCGCCCTCTTGAGGAGCACCATCTTTTCGTTTTCTCCTTTGGTTTCTTTGCCACTAGTAATTGGTTTCCACAATCACTGTTTTAACTTGTTGGTCTTCTCATGCATTCATGCTGGGAATGGACACTTATTATACGCATGCCACAATGCCACGTCCAGGATGCCAATTATTATCAATTCCCAACCAAGACTACTAATAATTGCTGAATTTGCCACGTACCTTGCCACGTTGTCTATTGTTTTTTACCACATGGCCATTGTGATTGTGAATTAGGCAATGTCGTAGTTTTAGTGATGGGCGAATATGAATGATTCTTTCAAGTGATTATTCGTATGGGCAGGTATTCGAACTATTTGATTGTAAAAATTAAATTAAGCTACATACATACATACATACATACATACATTAAGCTACATATTATTATATAAAGTTATTTATAATCAATGGAACGTTTTTCTTAAAAGGCTGTCATTATAGCAATTATATTAATTAGTTTTATTGATACTAATTATTAGTATAATATTTTGTATAACATTCGAATGAATTAATATTTGGTCAAAAATCATTTGACAATCAAGCTATCATTCGAATGATTATTTTTTAATCGAACGACGAATGATCTGTCGAATACCACGTATTGAATCATTCGAATAATTCGATTGTAAATTTTTAGAATAATCGCCCATTGCTAACGTAGAAATAGTTAGTACATGCCTATCTCTAATTCTAGTTCTAAGGTTTTTCCGGTGGGTTCGGCAAAGGAATCGTGCTCACTGGAGCCTTAGTTATTATATTATTTGTTTTTGTCTGCATTTTTCCTTTTTTTTCTATTCATGTCCAATTGTTTTTTTTTTTCTTTTCTACTTAGTATTGTTTTTAATCTAATAATTATTTTATTTCATTGTTTTTTGTTTGTAATTTCTTGTCTTGTCACTAGACTATAAATATTCAGGCCCTGTCAGAATAACAGCGCTTCTGTGTCATTCTGAACATCTATGAATGACACAGCAGCTTATGCTGAGACAGGGCCCTTTAACTTCACACTCTACCTACCTATTTTATTTTTTATTACTCAACTGTTCTTTTTTTTCTGTCTGTTTTTTCTTTTTTTCCTTTATTGTTTTATAATTGTTCTAATTAAGTGTGTGTTAATAAATTCTATTCTATTCTATTCTATTCTATTCACTTTTCAAATTCTCTCAAACATCTTTAGTGAGATACTCATGGGGTTGAGGGGGTAAATCATTTCTCACATCCATCATACATCATCATCACACAGGAAGGAAATATTGTTTATGTGTGTATTACTTGTAAGAATAATTACTTTGACACTGGCTTAATGTGCTAATCGCACAGAACCATCAACTAATGGAAAAAAAGCAGCGCGTCCTAGAGACCAAACGAGGAGAGTTAAAATGTTGCCATACAATAATTCTCTTTGTCGTTTACGTGACCGAATGGCAAATAAACTCATACTAGTCAGCCTGAACCTAAGTCACCCTACAGTCGAAAAATGCAAGTGCCACCCGCCATTACGGCGCTCACGTTGTGATTCGCAGACGGCTGGAGTGGCGGCAGGGCTGCCACACCGCGTGCCGTAGTACCTTCAATATATAACAATTAGCCGCTACTCAGCACCCTTGAGAAATGCAGACGCGACGCTTTAAACTGCTTTATTTTTCACGCAAATAGGAAGGCAAGGGTTGTGATGCTTATGTGTCTACGTGTCTTTCAATCTATCTTCTTTTTATAAACGTTTATCACGTATATAAATAAGACTTATTAAATCGGACGAAACGCCTACATGTTTCTTCATATTTAGTTGATATTGCTTTGTTGGTGTATTTTAGTAAAACCTAATTATTTGTTTGTATTACTTACTAGCTGGCCCGGCGGACTACGTACTGCTTTGACAATTTCTATGACAACAACACAAACAAATCGTTAAATAGTTTACGCGTGAAAACGTATCAAACAAACAAACAAACAATTTCTTTTTTATTAAAAAGTATCTTGTCTTTGGATTATACTCTTGAGAATATGTGTACAAAATTTCATGGTGATCAAAATTCAAAATCATTTATTCAGTTTAGGCTACAAATAACTCTTATGAACGTCATTATGCCATCGGTTCGTTAGTCTACTCTGGGCGGGAGACCTTGTACTGAGAAGAACCGGCAAGAAACTCAGCAAGTGTCAAGCTCTTTTCTCCCTTACAGCGCGCGTCAAAAATATTGGAAAATGCCCTATCATAAAAGGACACTTTCCATCACAAATAAAAACACAAACTATAAAGGACCATCACAACATGTAAAAAAAATATTGTTTTCTAAAGTTTACGCGAACACTACACATTTAAATGAAACAACTTTTACGGATCTACTCGCGTTTATTTTACTACATATTATTTTATGTTTATCCTGACGTTTCGAATCCTTTGCAGGGTCCGTGGTCACAGGGAGACTGTCTCCCTATGTAGTAAAATAAACGCGAGTAGATCCGTAAAAGTTGTTTCATTTAAATGTAAAAAAAACACAAAAAAAAAATCTAAGTTTGCAAATATACATCATTTAACAGTTTAAATTTTCACAATGTCATACAGTACTAACAAAAGTCAAATTGGCATAATTTTTAATTTTTTGTGAAGAGTTTGCCGATTGCCCTTGTTGGCATTTTCGGGGGCGGCAAGAAACTTAAAGGGTTTCTCAAGGCGTACGATCGAAACACCGTCAGAGCTTTCTAGAGGGAATGGCATCACGCACATTCTCCTCTCATCATCATCATCATCATCAGCTCATTATATGTCCCCACTGCTGGTGCACGAGCCTTCCCTATGGATGGATAGGGAGAACGGGCCATAAGCTACCACGCGGGCCCAGTGCGGATGCTCCCCTCAGTCAAGTTGAAATGATCGTACCTATTTATCACACCAACAATATTCATAAGGAATCAAGCACAGACCAGCACTGACATTAAAGCTCTTTCAACAAATATAGTCTAGGATATTCAGTTCGTCGCCTCGCTCATTTTTATTCCGAACGACTATAAAAACCTCAGATATTTCTTTCAATTCATTCAAAGATATCGCAATAAAGAAGCCATGTTATATGAAGGCAGTAAAAGGAATCTATGAAAGCACAACGATGGAAATATTGGTATAAAATATCACAAGTGCTTGCGTAATCGTCGGAAATCGGAATACACAGTAGTAATATATTGGGACTTGGTGGAAAATATTATAGATAGTATCATTTCAACAATGTGTAAACGTTGTATTTGACATTTGCTTAAGAAGTAATAGGTACTCATATTTGATTTCTTTTTTCCTTAGATTAATAACGCTTTTTTCAAACTTGCTTGAAGTTCCTCTATCATCTATGAAAAGTTGAATATCAATACAATTTGTGAACTCTGTATAAGTATTTGTTAATGAAAGTGGGCAAGAAGTAGATAGAGGTTCTGATATTCAAATTCTATTTTCATACTTACAAGTCGGTTTAAAGTATCTTACCTCTTTAAAAAGTTGAATATTAACACAGTTTTTGAACGCTTATTACTCATAGTTACTCGTATACCTTTTACAAACTTGCATGAAGTTTTGAAAGTGTCTTAGGTACATCTATGAACAGTTGAATACGTTTTAAGTTAATTCTCGATGAATTCTCACAATTACTAGAGCAGTAATCACTATCAGATACCACGAAGTTTTTAAAGTATTCTACCTAATTCTGTAAATTGCAAGACTTCTTGGTACTGGCATCAGTAAGATGCTTTAAGAGGAGGTGTCAACCATAGTCTATGTTATGTAATATGTATGAAAAAAAAAACATTCTTCATTTTCATTTTTCATTTTAGCTATCTAAACATTGAATACTCATACAACTGGATTCCTGGTATGATCACAATTACAAGAGTAGTCATCGGATGGGGTTGTCTGGAAGAGATTTCTTTTAGAGATAGCTCACCTTTGTATATATCTTGTGTAACGTGTATTTCAATGTGTTTAAATGTACAATAAAGGTTTATTATAAACTCTCAATTCAATCTTACAATTACTTACGAGTTATCACATTTCATGAAGTTTTATAGCATCCTTTCTTTCATTCATTCATTCATTCATTCAATGCATGTCACATTACAAATTTTAGATGGTTCATAGTAACGGTATACATGTGACGCTCGGCAAGAGCATAGCAATGTCATAGCAGGCTATTTAAGCTATTTCGTAAATAACAATCATAATCAATAAATTACAATTACAATGTAAGGTACTTATAAGTTATTATATTAAATTCCCGACTACATTCTCGGTTCGATCTCACGATTGCGAAGTCATCACATATCAAGGAGCGTTGTTTTTGCGGTGACGCGGACGACAGCCTGAAAGCTGACGATCATGGCTCGCGCAACTTATTTTTTTGTCGCCCCTGGTGGGTAATGTGTCGGCTCGCATTGTGATCTGACAATGAAGAGTCACAACACAGTTTTTTATATAAAAGTAGTAGGTAAAATAGCTTACATATTACATACTATCGACTGGGCAACGGCCTTCATCATTGAAAGCAAGTCGTCGCTTCAATTAATGGGTGTTGGCCAAATGCGACTTGGTCACAAACCCGCAAGCTTATTATCGAAAAAAAGTAACCGGTTGATAATTGCACAATGGCAACGCGACTGCTATGCTACTAGTTGCGGTTGCTACAATCGGTCGGTTTATTGTAGAGCGCCGTCATGCACTTGTAGTTCATCAGTCGCTATCTTGTAGCGCTATTGTAGCATTCTACGTTCCGTAATACGAATATGTGTTTTGGTAGCGATAAATTGTAAATTGTCGATAAATTGTAAACGGTAATAAGCCTGCCGGGCTTATGCATCGACAAATCCGAAACACACTTTGCCCAATCTGGAAATAGACCCAGGAACTTCGGGGGACCTATGGGGCCCGAGTGCTCTGTCACTCGACCACAGACGTTGTAAGCAACTATGAATTTATAATGTTATTTAATTAATTTTATTAATTTCAACTTCTAATACACATCACACACGTACACAGCTTGTTAACAATATGTTCGAGCCTTTTTGTACTTATGTGTCTTCTTGCTATCTATGATGGAAGTAAGACAGTTTTATTATATAGAAAATAAAAGACGATGTAGTAGCGAGTTGGTGTGTTTCTCAATAAATATACGAAGTTTAGTGAGTTGTTTTAGTCCTGGGCACCCAGGAACCAGGGGAAGATTGTCCGGGACATTAAAAATGTTTGTGCCGTATGTTTTAACATAATTTGAATACTTTGTTAGACTGTTGTGTATCGTAAATAAATAAACAATATCGCTATATTTATTTTATTAAAGAAAACAAACAGTTATGTAATGTTTATGAGATGCATATTACAAACACAGTGCTAATTGAGTGCATTGAATAAAATGAGAGCGTCGTGGAACGTGCTAACTGCCTCTGTGGTCTAGTGGTTAAGACCACCGGTTTAGACCCAGAGGTCCCGGGTTCGATTCCCAGCGGGGGGGTACATGTTTGGGTACTCGGTTTGGTTGGTGGTAGGGCTTGTTTGTCCGCCTGGCTAGCTACCACCATCTTATCTAAATATGTCGTCATAACATCAATGTTTGTAGCATTGTTGTGTTCCGGCAGCTAGAGATAAGATAGCCAGTGCCTCACTAGTTGAGGATCCCGGGTGAAGTGCGCTTCCATCATTGGCCTTATCATCACTTAACATCAGATGAGATCAAGGCACTGTGCTTACCTGTTAATATATAAAAAAAAAAAAACGTTATCTGCAATGAGTCACACTTTATGCTCTATATCTGTTTTGGTTTGGCTGATTAATGGTCGTATAGTTTCTTTTACTCTTTATTTTGAAGTGCTAATTGCTGCACTGAAGCTGAATTTAATGTTTATAAAATACAGTGAAAAAATCCTTCCCGGCAGCATAATGGTCAGTGCAGCCGCCCGGATTGCGGAAGACCCAGGTTCGATTCCTGGCTGGGTCGGGTAGGCATTTAATTTTTTTACTGTATTTTATAAACATTTAGGTCGTATAGTTGATTTCACAAAGGCAACACCAAGGGCAAGGGTATATAAAATATACAAAAAAACTCGTCAAAGCATATTTTTATTTCTAGTTAGGTACAGCTTTTAAAAAGTATAGGTTCATATTTTTACAACTCTGTAGGAGACTAGTGCTTTGCTAAGCAAGAAGTGCCTGTTCATCAGAAGACCAGATTCCCACCTCTCAGACAAACAAGTATATTTGTGAAATATGCTGAAAAATTTGTACGACCGGTATTTTTTCTAACACTTTTCCGAATTTGTTCACAACAAGATTAATAGCGTCAAATGTATACATATATCCATATTAACTATACTATGTTACGCCTTTAAATTGACACAGTATTGTAGATACTGCTTGCTTTTCGGTAGAAAGTTATTTGAAGGTCTATCCTTATCCATGATCCAGGATCCATGTAAATATAAATGATTTTCTTAAAAAAACTACGAGTATTTTCATTTCGATTGCGTTTTCTTCCAACTGTACAAGAATTCGAACTAAACAATAGATCTTATATGCATATTGATGGTGGGCCCAGTTGCTAGAATAAAAATATTAAAATAATTCGATCCAGCGAGTGGGCGCGTGCCCAGATAAGAGCGGGCCCAGTCGCCGGAATACTGTTTGTTTGTTTGCCGGGGCTAATCTCTGGAACAGTAGTCGAACCAGAAATTGGGACCAAAAGGTCCAATTTCAAAAATTCTTTCCCTAATAGTACCTTGCGGGTAACATGGGCGATATTTTATTTTGATAAAGATTAGTCTTCAGCTCGAAATCTATAAATAAATAAAAGTATGAGGGTGTTTCACATCATCATCATCAGCTCATTTTTTATGGCCCCACTGCTGGGGCACGAGCCTTCTCTATGGATGGATAGGTAGAACGGGCCATAAACCACAACGCGGGCCCAGTACGGACTGGTGGTTGTTAACGACTGCTAATGCAGCCGGGACCAACGGCTTTACGTGCCTTCCGAAGCACGGAACACGAACACGGTGGGTGTTTACTACTTAGCTACTCCGACGAGCCTTATGCATTGCAAGTATTTTTTTAAAACAAAAATGAACACTAAACACTTTTTACTTTCGAAGAGAACTTTTTGTAGTTTATCATTGATTTTCAATCGTATTAAGGGTGAATACGGTTCACTCTGTTGTGGCTTCCAATTCGCCACTGTCTGACAAAGCGCTATACTAGTAATATAATGCTGTGCCTATACGATGTATCATAAAAAGGGGAGCCATTTATCATATTGTATGTACGCGACTGTCTTGCGATGATATATTGTAAGTACCAGTATATGTGATTGATATCAACGTTTTGTTCTACAATGAATTCGTAAGTACCTGCTTCGTGTAATCCGTATGGTTTTTGATCTACTGAATGTTTTTGTTGTCAAATCATAAAAGGTGTTTTTGTTTTATTAAAAAAAGCGATTGTAATGAAGAGATAAACAGACATTAATATAACATGAGGCACATGTTATATCTCAAGCTACAAGGTCAAAAACAAAGACTATGCTATAAATGTCAAGAACTTCTCAAGACAATGTATCTTACGTTATTTGATTTTTGTTACATTCGTGTTCGAGAGTTTTCTAAGAATGTTATAATTAAACATCTAAAAAGTACTCTTTCGTGAGAAACGAGAGAGACTACCTTACTGTTTCATGTTTCTAGCTGCATTTTTATTTCAAAGCAGTTAAATAATTTTTTAGTATTTTTATGTAACTTAATGTTAAATGAATCTTTCTATTTCGTTCGTGCCAGTTTTTTTGGTTCTAGGTTTACACAATGGCAGATAAGTTAATCTGATTATAGCAATTTTTTACCCAATAACAGATATAAAATAGATATACCTACAAATAATACATACTTATAACAAATACCTATAAATATGCAACAGAAACATGCAATGGAAAGAAATATGTTGTCAAAATTAATAACACTTGTAAGGCCATCACGAAAAGTTATAAAATTATTTTCTCCTTTAATATTAAACTTCGTAGCTTTATATCTTAATTTATATTTATACTAGCGGCCGCCCGCAGTTTCACCCGCGTGGTTCCCGTTCCCGTGGGAATATCGGGATAAAAAGTAAGTACCTATTTGTAAGTATGCCGAATTTCATCCAAATCCATTCATCCGTTGCAGCGTGAAGAAGCAACAAATAAATATAAACACATACACACAAACTTTCGCATTTATAATATTAGTGTGATATCACATTTTACTCACGAGGAGCTCGCAGCGGTTTGTGATCTTACAAGTTAAGCAACTTCCTCTAAGCCGGTTCACCGGATGGAGGAGCAAATTAAAATACCTTGACCTTTTCCGTGCGCCAAAAGGCACGTTATGCCATTGGTCCCGGTTGTTGTCGTAAAGTCAAAGTCAAAATACATTTTTTTTTATTCAAATAAACTTAAGAAAAGTGCTTTTCAAAATCGTCCATTATTTTTTTACCTACTAATTCAGGACGTCTACTTTTGAGCTATGTAGAAAATATTGTAGTATTGTTTATGGTAAAATCTATTTTGTAACACATTCTGTTGTAGTGTACCTAGGGTCTGGTATGGACTTGGGTATAATATAATAATAATAAGTTATATATTATATATTTATATATATTTATATATATGTTATATATTTATAAGTTATAAGATTAGTATTTCGATATACCTAAGTCCATACCAGACCCTAGGTACACTACAACAGAATGTGTTACAAAATAGATTTTACCATAAACAATAGGCCAGCCAACTAATACCCATGCGTCCAATTATTGTTGTTTCAGCAACAATAAATTAATATGATTGGCGAGCCGTCCAGCGGGCCTGGGGCTGTACTCGTGGCCGTGTGGTCCAGGCGCGGCTACTCGCCAATTCAGCATCGCATGATAACTTCCGCGAACATGCCCAGATTGTGGGTAATAAAGAGGATACAACTGACAATTTGGTTTTTACGTTTCTTATTAAGGTTGCTTTTAATACTTTATTTTAAAAAATCGTCATTTATTTTAATTATGTATTTCGTGCATAAATCATTATTTCATCACGACGAATACATTTTTTTTTACATCTATACTAATATTATAAAGAGGAAAGCTTTGTATTTTTGTTTTCTAAAGTTTACGCGAACACTACACATTTAAATGAAACAACTTTTACGGATCTACTCGCGTTTATTTTACACATTACTTTTTAATGTTTATCCCGACGTTTCGAACCCTTTGCAGGGTCCGTGGTCACAGGGAGACTGAGGTCGTCTCATAATTAGTTAGTAGCTTGTATACCCTCATTTAAATTTAATCAGGTGCGTTCCGTTTTACGCAGAAAGAGCTTACAGTGTCTTTTGATCTGGCAGTATGGTGTTGGTGCTGGGATTTAACATATAGCCGACGTCAAGCATAGGCGCAAAAATACTACTTCCAGACCAAAAGATACTGTAAGCTCTTTCTGCGTAAAACGGAACGCACCTGATTAAATTTAAATGAGGGTATACAAGCTACTAACTAATTATGAGACGACCAACACCTCAGTCTCCCTGTGACCACGGACCCTGCAAAGGGTTCGAAACGTCAGGATAAACATTAAAAAGTAATGTGTAAAATAAACGCGAGTAGATCCGTAAAAAAGTTGTTTCATTTAAATTTTGTACTTTTGTTAGAATTTAGAATTTAGAACTTAGAATTTTTTAAATCGGTCCAGTAGTTTTTGAGTTTATTCGTTGCAAACATACATACAAAAATACATAGCTTTCCTCTTTATTATATTATAGATTAGTATTAGTATTAATAGATTATTGTCGAAAAACCTCCTTGATGCCGCCGTATGATAACTTTTTACGCGTCTACTACGTTTATTTACAAGTCTTTGCATTAAAAAGGTCTCACTCAAACTCTCACAGAAATGCGGGAACAGATAAAAAATAATGTTATCGGTCGGCGTAAAGAGGTCAGCGACACACAGCCTCACTGCACCTCGAGCTTACCACCTGAGACAATGCGGTTCCGCCCGGTCGGCTTTATCGTTATCGTTACGTTATTTAAACGAGACTTTCGTCACAATAACGGTAACTGATAACCGGTTACGTCATGTTCCCGTTTTCGTGTAGCTAAGTGAGGTCGAGCAGTAAGTTTATACGAATTATATTGATTCCTGTATACAGGGTGTTCGGCGCATGGTTGGACAAACGAAAACAGCGAAGTGGTGGGGTCATATACTATGCACTCACGACCAAAAAGTTTGACATTTGTCAAACTTTTGAAAAGTTCAAAAAACACCAGAATTCACCAATTAAAACATAAAAGTTTGACATTTTTCCACGATTTTTAAAAACAATTTTGGGCGTGAGTACATAGTATATGACCCCACCACTTCGCTGTTTTCGTTTGTCCAACCATGCGCCGAACAACCTGTAAATCGTTTTTCCTGATACAGATCTTTTTTCGTTTGATATAAGACGATGAAATGAATTCATACTAAAAAAAATACATAAAACGTAACGTAGGCATTCAATTGAAATTATCTTAAAATATTTGTTGCAATTTTACAAGGTATTTCATTCAATTGAATATTTTAACTAATTTTGTTTTTTACTTTACCCATTAAAATATGTAGTAATGCCATTTAACTCGATGTTGGTAAACTGTATTTCTATAACGTAAATATTTAATAACTAAATTACTAACTAAACTACAAACAGAAAATATACAAAAGTAAATACGACGTAATAAATAATATTTGTGAATCACCGTGAAATATTTATATAAAAACAAAACTGATTACAACTATGATGCGAGTATAAGAAAACAATAATAAACACTGTCAATATTGTTTATACTTATTCAATCAACATACTGCAACCAACAAACATAGTTACTACTTACGACTCTACTGTGGCTCATAGTAGAACTTATTAACTGCAGCAAGTAGTAGCACAAAATAACGAGTACCCAGAAGGTAAGCTACATCATTATCATCACCAGCTCATTATATGTCTGGGGCACGAGCCTTCCCTATGGATGGATAGAGAGAACGGGCCATATACTACCACGCAGGCCCAGTGCGGATTGGTGGTTGTTAACGACTGCTAATGCAGCCGGGACCAACGGCTTTTTGTGCCTTCCGAAGCACGGAGGTACTCGAGATGATACATTTTTGGTCACCCATCCGTTAGCCGATATCCGATTTGCGAAAGTTGCTTAACCTCAGCACTCGCAAACCGGGCGAGTTATCCACTGCGCCATCGAGTTCCTCGAGTAATATATATCGCGCTGGGGCAACTCATACATAGACCATTGCACGGACACGAATCACGGATCAGCACAGAACATTCGGAGCGTAGCTGTTACGAGATTACGTGGCCGTGAGAGGTGGTTTATGTTGCGTTGCTCAAAAAGCGTTTGTATGGCGCGATCCGTTCCAAACCCCTCGGAGAATCTAGTAGGGCACGTGGACACGCACTAATACGTGATGTCGTTCTCTCTAAAAAACCTCCGAAAGTGCTTCGTTTCACACCGCTTGAGGAACCCTTTAAGTGTCTCGCTGCCCTCAAAAAAGCCCGGTGAAGCCGAAAATGCCGTATGAGACAATCAGCAAACGCTCTCAAAAAAGAAGCGTTTGTATGAAGCTTATCTTCTGCGAACATCTTATTTTGTGGTAATAGGTACACAGTAGTATGTACTTGCCCACTAAAGTAGTAAAAGTAACGGAGCATCTTTATTTACGAGCGGCCTTTTAATTAAACCTTTATGACGTTAACTCGCCGTTGTTTGACGATTAAGTTGCGTGACTAGTCGGATGACTTGAGCGGTATTGGGGTCAGTGTATCACGAACAGCTCTATAGAGATACCAAGGAATGTATGCAGCCTTTATGTATGTTAAACCTCGGATCCTGCAAAGGGAACGAGATAGCAGGCGAAAATAATATTTGTAAAATATATAGAAGCTTGCATCGAGGAGCTTGATGGCTCAGATCGCAATTTTCGAGGCCGGTCGTCGGATGGGTGACCGAAAGTCTATCATCTCGTCACGAGCTCCTCCGTGCTTCGGAAGGCACGTAAAGCCGTTGGTCCCAGTTGCATTAGTATTCGTTAACAACCACCAATCGCACTGGCCCGCGTGGCGGTTTATGGCCCCTTCTCACGGGGAAATGGATTCGGAACTTCTGGGTTTGATTTCTTTGATTGATTGATTTGATTGATTTGAGTCTTAACTACTAGTCCTCATAGGCGATTTAAAACTTGTAGAGTAATCATCATCATCATCATCATCATCATCATC
Organism: Eudonia mercurella; assembly: GCA_963082485.1. Classification (NCBI taxonomy): domain Eukaryota; kingdom Metazoa; phylum Arthropoda; class Insecta; order Lepidoptera; family Crambidae; genus Eudonia; species Eudonia mercurella. The sequence continues at coordinate 3,444,930 of OY720027.1, read as the reverse complement.
ATTATCGGCCTATAGATAAAGTAAATGGACAACCAAACCAGAAAACGAAGCATGTCAACACAATATTCAGTGCGTAAGTATCTGCGATGACAGACGCTGGCATACAGACATGCCATAAAGTATCGGTGGCGAGCAATTCTTTCACAGTTTAGATTGTAAGGTCCACATAAACGAAATCGTTGATGCTGCGTAAGACTGATTTGTAGCGCAGATAGTTGCGTTACCAACTGGCCATCATGCTGCATGTAACTACTTGAGTTAAAATAATGCCATTTTTAATGTGTAACATCTTTCCGCTCGCTTTCTATCTATGCAATTTGTGGGAATGATTTCATGAAATGGGACGGAAGTATGTGTAACAGTGTAACAGGAAGTCGGGGAAACGCGCCATTTTGTAAACTTAAAATCGATATTGAACGTGACATATTATTATTATATGTGACATATTGTGTCATTTGACTATTAAAGATCATTTTGATATGTCAAATGTCTTTTTTATCCGCTAGAGGATAAAGTAAATTGAATTTAGAACATCGTGTGCACCTTAGTGCCTCACAAACTTATTTGTGAATTCAAAACATCATCAAACCTATTTGCTTCTACCTCCATGGTGCCCAATTTATCAGTACTGTAGCAACCGAGACTCCTTGCTCGGGCATACTTACTGGCAGCCACCGTGGCCTGCATTAAAATATAGTAGAAGAGAAAAAAGAAGAACATCGCAGACTCGGTGACGAGCCGCGACGACGAATTGATTGTTATTATTATAAAAGTTAGGTGTTGCACTCGAGTGCAAAGATTTTTCACCTGGTGCTCTTTTGATTCCCTCGCTAACGCTCAGGATTCTAATTTTTAAATCACTTGCTGCGCTCGTGATTCAACTTTAGTATCCTTCGCTTGCTCGGTCATCAAAATTGAGCACGCGGTTAAAAAGCAACTTTGCACTCTTGTATAACAAATAACTATTAATGAGTATTTACTGAATTTATTTTATAGTTATAAAATGATGTAATACCTGACCCTGTTGATGTTTTTCAGAATATAATGTTAAAATTGCTTATTACTAAGGTGAGATGTCAAATGTTACACATCATATGCGACTATTGTAAGGCTCGCTCGTTTTTTTAATACTTAGCTCGGCAAATGACTACACTGCACCTGATGTTAAATGGAAATGGAGTCGCGACGCGAACACAACTGAATAATAGAATGAGGTAGCTGACTACAAGTCAATAGATAAACATTTAAGCACCCGTTCAGTTTTCTAATCAGTTCTGTTTTCGTATTAGAAAATTATAATTTAGCTCATGTTTTTTATTTAATTACAGAGAAGCAAACAGCATTTTATAGTACAGAGATAGACTTTATTTCTTTTGTAATATATTTTTTTCTATCTACACAAAATCATGTTTCCAAATCTGATCCCTTATTTACTGCAGCACTTTAAATTTCCAATAACTAAGAAAAGCCTTGATAAATCTCAATAATTCCAAAGAAGGAATCTCTAGGGTCTCATAAAACACCTCCATTTTAAAAGCTGGACTAACTGGAGAACTTATCGACGTAGCATTTAGCGCTGCGCGCGCGTCGGCCCCAGTTTTGTGCTTATGAGCAAGGGTTGTCGAAAACATAGATTTAAGATCATAAATAAAAGTTAATACTTCTGAAGTAAGGGTAGTCGCACTAGTGTTCGACAGGAACCAAATATCGACATTATGTTCCTTTAATTCTAGATTCTAATGATAAATATAGACTGTATTGTACTGTACTTCTATTGTTATTATTGTATTGCATGCTGATCAAACTGGTGTTATATATCTATATATTAATACGTGAAGCAAAAACTTTGTACCTACCCCTTTTTACGAAAATTGCGCGGACGGAGGAGTATGAAATTTTGCACACTTATAGTTTATATAAAGCAGAATTGCAGAACGTTAATTTTTTTTTTAAATTAAGCTTAAAAATATATTAAATCAATAAAACAAACACACTACACTACCATGTATTTGACACACACGCATATATACTCTTTTCAAAAATTTCAAAAATGGAAAAAGAGCGGTCGAAATCTGTCAATGCCAATCCAAACTCACATTCTATCTTTTTTTGTTTCATTGCTTAGGATACAATCCGTGCAGCCTTAATAAAATTACGGTTGAATTTCAACAACTGGGCGACCACTAGCATTATATTATTACCTAGATTTTAAAAATAGTTAGCCCTCTTATTTGCTGTGCCCTAGCAGGGCGTCACATGTATACCTTTGCTTATCTTTTAACACCTCGTCTAATGTAATGTGATATGCAATAAATAAATTAATTAATTAATCGTTAAAAATACTAACTGATCTAATTTGAAATAACTGATTTTAGTCTTTAGCAACATTTTATACAGACCACTTGCTTTATGGCTGCCATTTCGCAAAATTTAATTGAAAAGTGTGTCGAGCACTAGGCTTAAAGTGTCGAACTCTGGTGCCACGGCTTTAAGTTAACGGTAGCACTTGTACCTCAGCTACCTGCACTATGTAAATTAGATAGAGAGATAATAGATCAGTTTTACCATCAGTCTAGTGTGCGGTTAGTCTTATTCTACTGGCCGCTAGATGCTATAACTTTATTGTAAGGCTTTACGTTAGGTGAAAACATTTTATTTTTCTTTGTATTTTTTTCACGTTATTCTGGTCACGTAGTACACAATCAGAAACATTATACTCTCACTCAACGTGTAGCACATGTAGTGCTCGCGTTACGAATCATAATATGCGATCGCTCTGATGCCTTTGATATACAGGTAGCCATGACCATGGTTATATATAATTTTGCCCAAAGTTTACCAAATGGGATTAAATGTATGAAGTAATGAAAAGTTTACCAAACGCAACTTTTAAATAGGTATAATATGAGGTTTACGAAATGGGAGGTTTATCAAATGGGATGTAGCCAAATTTGGGCTTGGCTTGCTGCGAACAAATTAAATTTGAAAAAAATATACGAGCGGGTTTCGAACCCACACTCTATGACATACCTATATTGGCTGAGATTTTTTCAACACTTTTTTTAAATACGGGCCATTTTTGCTATTTAGTTTCATTTGGTTGGTATATCAGTATAAATATTATCAAAAGATTTAAAAACCAACCCTCAGTTTGACAACCCTATCTATATGATATCCATAACTGTGGGGTATTATCCCACCAATGAGGGGCGCCGCGAGCCACTATGGGATAGTTCCCGCGGTAGCTGATGATTAAGCACGATTAAACACCACACTTAATGTGGAATATTGCAACGTGTAATTTGCCATATCTTATTGGAGATATTGAGATAGGGTGAGATTATTAGATAGGAATGTAATTTAAAGGGGTTTAAGGTAAGCTGTTAGTATAGGCATCCTAGGCATACGCTTTTAGGTAGGTACTGAAGTTTCGGGCGATTTGCAATTTGATTCTAAGCAATTTTCTTTAACCTGTTATCTGCCGTAAATACAGACACAATAGAATTTTAATTACGCACTAAAAATCAATAGTACTTAAAACCTTGTTAAACTAGTTTCCTATCAAAGGGAGTAGTGTATAGCACCAAACATAATGAATAACATGCCAAAAGAATAAAGACGAACGATTTTTTTTACAAATTTAAGAGCGCATTGCGGACACACCTCATTAAAAAGTGTTATAATTCTGTAGCGGATTTTTTAATGAATTTTACATTTTAATTTTAATTATTATTCTGATATGTAATACAATTTAGTTTTTAATGTAAACAATTTTATTTTATTTAAGACTATGATAGTGAACATTGTAATTTTAATATGTTTTACATATCTCTTGCTCTGTAAGTAGTCACTTACTTCCCTGAATGCCGGGGTGTATGGATATCATTACAGCATAGGTTTCAAAACCTACCATGTAATGTTAACATTACAGCATAGGTTTTGGAATTTGAAAAAAGAACTGTCATACTCAGAAGAATATTTTTAAAAGTTATTTTTTTTTCTCGGTATCGATTATTTACTCGAATCGGAATCGAGACAATTTATATTAGAATTTATGAAGATTTTATTTTAAAAATCGAACTATTTGTTTCGCAGTCACATCGTATGTTAGTTGAAATCGATTTAAAAATCAAACTGGCCAGCACGATTTGACGCGCTTGCGTGCCATAAAATCGTGAAGAGTAAAAAAGGCAGTCGACTAGATAAGCGCGAAAGTAAATTTTTTTCGTATTTTGGAGTTCTTTCTCAAAAGTTTTGAAAAATGTCAAGTGACGAAGACATGGATCTAACCCCCGATTTTATAAAAGAACAAGCAAAAACAGTTTTAGAAAATCTATTACCGCCGAACTCGAAAGAAAAATATGTAAAGGCATACGACGAATTTATGAAGTGGCGGTCAGAAAAAAAAGTTAAATCTATTTCTGAAAGTGTTTTTATATCATATTTTAATGAATTATCTAAGAAGCTACAACCTTCCAGTTTATGGTGCTTTTATTCCATGCTAAAAGCTACAATGATGACAAAACATGACGTGAATTTGAAAGATTTTTCTAAACTTACTGCTTTCTTGAAAAGGCAGTCTGACGGCTTTAAAAGCAAGAAATCGAAGGTATTTACTGCAGAAGAAGTACAAAAATTCTTAAATGAAGCTCCGGATGAAATTTATTTAGCAATAAAGGTACGTATTTACTTGCCCTTTTTAATAAGTTACCAAAATATTTCATAAAAATATTATGCGGATTTGGTGCATATAATACAACTTATGTTTTTTTTTTACAGGTTGTTCTAATTTTTGGGATATCGGGTGCCTGCAGAACCGTGGAAATGACAAACTTGACAATAGAAAATGTAGAAAAACAACAAATTACTACTCATAAAACTGCCTAACACGAAAACTAAAATTGACCGGTCATTTGTTGTGCATGAAGAATTTGCAAATTATGTTGAAAAATTTCAAGCTCTTCGGCCTGAAAACATGGATACAAATCGTTTTTTTCTTAATTACAGTAAAGGAAAATGCCACAGACAAGTAATAGGAAAAAACAAATTTGCAGGCATGCCAAAGCAAATAGCCACATATTTAAAACTGAGTAACGTAGAGTTATACACCGGGCATAGCTTTCGCAGAACATCAGCGACTCTATTGGCTGATTCTGGCGCCAACCTCACTCTGTTAAAAAGGCACGGCGGCTGGAAGTCCAGCAAAGTGGCCGAAGGTTATATCGAAGATTCGGTGGAAAACAAAAGCAAAATTACTTCTAAAATAACAGAAAATATAAACTTGAAATCGCCACGTCAAAGCACATCATCTGAGCCATTTTTTACTGAAGAAAATTGTACCAGTCAACTGCCGCCATTTACGATGCAAGAACCTCAAGTCACTCAAACTCAAGTCTTATTATCACAAACTCATACTCAAACTGTAAATATTCCTAAAAAGAACTTGACCATATCTTTTACAGATTGTTCTAATTTTACTATTAATTTTAATTAAATACACATGTTTCTCTTTAATAAATGTTCATAGAAACCTGCTTTCTTGTTTTTTTCTTACCTCACAATCAATATGTAAAGCAGAGTGTTTATCTCGGGTGTAAGCATCAATTGCATACTCGGGCTAATTAGCGCCCTCGCTGCGCTCGGGCGCCAAAAACCTCGTATGCAATTGATGTCATACAGCCCTTGGTTAACAATCTACTATTGTATACCTACCACTGAGGCAGATTATAGAGGTTCTGATTTAAGTAAGACCGCATATCATACCTGTGCTGTGTTTTTCAAATTAAATAAATTTTGAATTTGAATTTTTTGGCGTCAATGATCCTTGACAAGGCATATTAAAGGTTTAATCCAATTTTATACATTTTATATTTCATTATTCTATGAAACCATAATGTTTACGGCAAAAAATATTTCTGAGATTAGTGTGTTATATTAAGTTTATGGCACACCCACACAAAAACGACTATTTAATTCCAGCTGTTACGGAGTTAATACTCTTTTGTTAGTACATACTTTTTAATTTTTTTATTACCTGTCGACTTTCTTTTGTTTTTGTTTGCCAGAGACGTAAATTCAATAAAGGTGGACTGTATAAAGGAAAGAGGAAAACAAAGGAAAACGTATATAAGTATTATTATTAGAAAAAGTAACAAATCAAAGAAAACATACCAAACGTTAGCAAGAAGTAATCAAAAACAAAAGACAGCTGACAGGTGATATAAAATAAAAAATATGCTTCAATAAAAGAATATTTACTTCGTAACACCGACTAAAAATAACTTTTCAAAAGCTACTCTGATGGAAATGTACAGGTTCACCTCCCAACAACTCTGATACGGCTGATAGATTGGCAGTTGGAGCATATAAAATGTGTCGTGCTAGATTACCTATCAAGGGCTTATCAGGAAATAGTGTAGCAGACCCTCAGGCCCGCCTGATTGAACGAGTAGATACTATCGACACGATAGTTAAGTTAATCAATACATATCAACAAGTGTCAGGTAAGAGCTTTAATAGATCCGCAGACTAGTACACTTTAATTAGGTATAAACATTTTTGTGATAAGTTACTGGTTTCCTATCGTGACTTTTAATATTGTACTAGCGACCCGCCCCGGCTTCGTACGTGTGCAGTGCTGATACTAAATGCATGTATTTATACAAATAAACCTTCCTCTTGAATTACTCTATCTATTAAAAAAAATCCCATCAAAATCCGTTGCGTAGTTTTAAAGATCTAAGCATACATACATAGGGACAGATAGACAGCGGGAAGCGACTTTGTTTTATACTAAGTATGTAGTACTAGTGATAAACATTGATTTAATGGTGACCCACATTGAGTGTAGAACATTAACCTAAATGAATAAGGGATTCATAATAACTATTTAAGCATTTTTTAGGTAAATATTGTTTTGTTAACGTCACACAAACGTCATTTTGTATTTGAGAAAAAGAGACAAAACAATGATTAACTAAATTATGCTTAAGGCGAAGGGTAAGGCACACTAGCGCCACCAATTGATAATTTGACAATGACTAACGGACCGGATCTTTTTTTAAACATTGCGTACCGTCCGACAACAGGAAAGCATCCATAGTATTTATTTAATAATCGTTCACTACTTTTTTTTCGTGTTTATTCACAAAACGGGCTATCGCATTTATTCACAAACAATGGCCACTTATGGTGTTAGCGAATGAATACAAAAACAAACCTAAAAGTAGTGCACAATTATTAATTAATACATGTTTGCCTAGTGTCGGAAGGTCCGCAATGTTTGAAAAAAAAATCCAGTTTAGCAGTTATCAAATTAAATCAGTTAGCGGCGCTAGTGTGCCTTACCCTTCGCCTTAAATAGTTTTGATGAATAAGGGGGTAAGTTGCTATGTTTTATAGATTCGTAGATTAGATATGCTAACGGCTGCTAGCTGTCTTTGCATCTAGCTTGACTGAGCGGGATTGTGCCCTACAGCCGTCCTCACCTTGCCGATTCGCAAATTGCTTCCTGCTGGATTGGGCTGCGTTTTCACCGGAGATGTGCGATGTACTCTAAGCGGTGTGCGAAGTAAATATCCACCAATAAGAGAATTCAATTTTATCCTGCAAGGACAACCCACTCAACACTACTTTAAAGTTTATACTGACACCCCCTACCAACCATCAGGTCACAAAGCAGGTGTCAGACATCCTTGTGCAAGCACAAGGGACCATCTACGTCAGGTCATAACGCCAGATCAGGACGCACCGAGGCGCATTCTTCATCCGGTACTTTTAAGACTAGTGTCTCAAGCTAGTCGCCCCGTGGACACGTATAGTCCACTACCTATTATCCAGATAGGTTACCGGAGCTGTAAGCTCGCTCACTTCTCGTTGCACTAGAGCACAACTCGCAGATTCCTCTGCTCGGGTCGTCAACTCTAAGTTGACTACCAATTATCCTCTTTGGTGGCGGAGTTGTAAGCCCACTCACTTCTCAGTACCTATCCAGGCACCTTGCCGATTTCAACATCCTACGCGGCTGGCTCAACCGGAGGTATTGCATCTAGCGGGCACCTCTACTAGTTATCCAGACTAGTGCCGGAGATGTTGGAGCTCTGCTCAGTGAAAACCACCGAGCATGACAACCAACTATGGGCAACTCACGTGCCCCGCAAGTCCTTTCGCCTCGGGCCCCTCGAGACCGCTACTTGGACCTGCTCGCTGTGCACGAAATGGAAGCCTGGCCACATCAACCAGGCAGACGAACATTCCCACTTCTACAGCTAACCACGCGCCACCACGAGTCCAACCCATGTCCGGAACCTGTCGGAGACGCCCGCGAAGGCATAACCGACAGGGGGCTTAGGATCCGGAACTCCCGTGGTACCCTTGAAAAGACAGCCGGACCCGTAGTTCCAGCTGCCATACCCTACCTATCAGGGTCAGTAGATAGGGACGCAAGGACAGTGAAGAAATCCTATTGGTGGATTTTACCTCACACACCGCTTAGCTATCTCGCATATCTCTGGTGGAAACGCAGTCTAACCATCCGCGTTGGCTCACCGACGCCGACGCCCTGCCCCCCGACCACCTAACTCGATTGCTTTCGATTGCTTTGGCTACGTGTATAGTTTATGACGTCATCGTGTCATTTAGCTATATGACGTTTAGCTTTATGACGTCATCTTGGCTATAGCTTTCGATATTGCTTTCATAGGCGGTACGAAATGACAAGATGACGTCATAAACTATACCTACACGTAGCCAAAGCAATCGAAAGCAATCGAGTTGGCGGCCGGGGGGGCTGGTGAGTAGACTACTTTACGACATTACCATTTTATGATAACTACCATAAAAGTTTACTCTGCTTTCTGAAGTAAACAGAGATTTCCTTAGTTTGACGTAACCAGTCATTAAGGAAACCTTTTTGAAAAAAGCCGAAGGTTGCAGCGCATTTCACCCGGAACCCTTAACCTACTGAGGAGGAACAGGCTATTTCATTTCTTAACTAAGTACCTATTTATTTGGAACTGGTAGTTGTTCCTCAGGTTCTCCACTCTATATATTTACGACGTACGTAGTGACAATAACTTCTATTTTCCAAAAAAGCTCAGAACCCTTAGGCTACGGTTATTTGATTACAAAAAAGGTTTACGCCGGTCTAAGCTTAAACCTCGTGGCAGCATTCATCAACCAGATTAGCCGGCTGATAGGCAGGATGAGCCGGCATTAATATGAGCTTCCAGGTAATTTGGTTTTAATAGAATGTCGACAGCGGCCGAGAGACGCCGCAGTATTTTACTAGACCAGACTAATGAAGCTGAATCTATTCAGCACTTAGTTTTGTTACAAAATTACCATTTTCAGGCGCAGTAGATTGTTATATTTAGATAAGCTGTTACCGCGATCTATGTTATGATAAGATTTGGTCAATTTGTGAATAAAAAATAATAAATAAAAATTAAAAATTAAACATCATCCAAAGATTTTTGTTAACCACTTTAAACTAGCAATTATGAGTACTAGTGTAATCTAGGTTATGATCAGCCGTTTGAATAGGTTTCAATGTCTGTAAACATTACTGCTTACGACAGACTTATTTCTCACAAGTAAATATTAATTGGCTCATCATAACTTATACTATAACTTTAAACGTCCCAATACTAGGCTCAGGCCTCTCCACATGAATACTAGCATACGGTAAGAGCAAGTCATAATCCACAAAGACAGCAACCGGGACCAACTTTTCTTTTCTTTTCTTTCTCTTCGGGCTTTTCGAAGTACGGAGGAGCTCGAGATATTTTAATTAAGTTGCCCATCCAGTGATTCGCTATTGCAAAAGTTGCTTAACTTACAAGATCTTAACTTAACTTAGATGCTTAACGCCATCGAGTTTCGAAATGTGATTTCATCGACTGGTTGTTTTATAGCCAAATTCGAATCACTGTTTATTTTTCACCACTTTGTCTTTTTTCAAATTGTAATTTGTTCGCAACAATATTAGTGTAAAATTATACCTATGTCATCATCATCATCATCATCTCAGCCAAAAAGACGTCCACTGCTGGACAAAGGCCTCCCTCAAGGATAAATCATTTTGAGGGGAATTTGCCATAATCGCCACGCTTGGCAGGCGGGTTGGCAATCGCAGTAAGGTGAGAATAACCACAGAGAGACGCTGCTGCCCATCCTCTGGAATGGAATGGTCCCATAGTCGTCTTTTACGACACCCATGGGAAGAGATGGGGTGGTGCAATTCTTTACCCCCGGCACCACACGGGCGTATACCTATGTAAATAATCATAAATATAGCTTGCCGAATTCTTAACTCATCTTTCAATATTTGTAAACATATTAAGAGGGTGCAGCGCGGACGCAAAACTGCGAGTTTCAAGTTTCTTTATGATAGCGAGCGAGCTGCGCGTGGCAGTGGTGTGACATCGGTGCACGACTACGAATACGCACGAACACTAATATCTGTACAAAGTAGGCTGGTGATTTAATTAGAGCAATGTTTACTTTCGTAAAATCATAGGCGTTTGGGTAAAAAATAAGAAAAGTCTTAATATTTTCATATTCATATTTTTTAATTAAAAAATAAGACAACAGTGACCTGCGGAATATCAATACGAACATTTTGATGTCGGATCATTTTTTCATTTGTGCTATATTTACAAAGTTTCTGAAGAAATAAGTTTTCAGATATCATTACCTTTACGTATTGTTTATGCAGTTTCTGGGTATTTGTTTCAAATTCCAAGACAACCATGCCCTTGTGAAAGGATCAAGCTAACCTACACTAGTCCTTTTAATGTATATGACCTATTCAGCGCCTAGCATTAGTGACTTAAAAACACGTAAATTTTCGAAATTCCGCGCGGCACCCCCTTAAGATCGGATGTTGATGACGTAGTCGATATTGAATATCCTTTGGCTTACAAAGTAAAAGTAGGTAGTGTTGATTAATTTCGGCGAGTTGGACTGAGCCACGATAGCATAGTTGGTAGTGCACCTGATCCGGCATGTCATGGGATGCGGGTTCAAATCCCGCTCGTGGGATTTTTTCACCACTTTGTCTTTTTTCACACTGTAAGCAGTTCTTACCACAACTAAAATTCTTTGTACTCAATCTGCAGAACTGTTTAAAAGTGCCAATTACTACGTACAGCTCGACAATTATACGACATGGTAAACATCCATAGGAGTTTGTTAGGTACACACAGCTACACCAACCCGCTTGTTGTGGCGGCCGCCAACTACAACGTTGGAGGCCTTCCACCAACAAGACGGTACTCATCTAGACGTCCTAAACACGTCTTAGATGACTCCGACGGTCCCATAACAGTCCCTATCTACTGAGTCCCTATCTACTGACCCTGATAGGTAGGGTATGGCAGCTGGAACTACGGGTCCGGCTGTCTTTTCAAGGGTACCACGGGAGTTCCGGATCCTAAGCCCCCTGTCGGTTATGCCTTCGCGGGCGTCTCCGACAGGTTCCGGACATGGGTTGGACTCGTGGTGGCGCGTGGTTAGCTGTAGAAGTGGGAATGTTCGTCTGCCTGGTTGATGTGGCCAGGCTTCCATTTCGTGCACAGCGAGCAGGTCCAAGTAGCGGTCACGAGGGGCCCGAGGCGAAAAGACTTGCGGGGCACGTGAGTTGCCCATAGTTGGTTGTCATGCTCGGTGGTTTTCACTGAGCAGAGCTCCAACATCTCCGGCACTAGTCTGGATAACTAGTAGAGGTGCCCGCTAGATGCAATACCTCCGGTTGAGCCAGCCGCGTAGGATGTTGAAATCGGCAAGGTGCCTGGATAGGTACTGAGAAGTGAGTGGGCTTACAACTCCGCCACCAAAGAGGATAATTGGTAGTCAACTTAGAGTTGACGACCCGAGCAGAGGAATCTGCGAGTTGTGCTCTAGTGCAACGAGAAGTGAGCGAGCTTACAGCTCCGGTAACCTATCTGGATAATAGGTAGTGGACTATACGTGTCCACGGGGCGACTAGCTTGAGACACTAGTCTTAAAAGTACCGGATGAAGAATGCGCCTCGGTGCGTCCTGATCTGGCGTTATGACCTGACGTAGATGGTCCCTTGTGCTTGCACAAGGATGTCTGACACCTACTTTGTAACCGGATGGTTGGTAGGGGGTGTCAGTATAAACTTTAAAGTAGTGTTGAGTGGGTTGGTCCCATAACAGTTGCGTTCGCCCCCCCGACCGATCCTCTAAATGACACTACACATTTACAGAATATACTAAACATGCACACTACTTTAGATCCAAGACACTGTACTCGTAGAACAGGGTACGAAGAACCGGTTCACACGCGCTCTATACTCATGTACCTGGGCGCTTCTCTTCTCCTCCATGGCCCAGTCTACCCGAGCCGAGGTCCGAGCCTCTAGAGCGCTCTCGGGTGGTTTCGCTCCCCGATCCGATCCGAACCCTTCGGAGAATCTAGTAGGGCACGGGGACGCGCACTAGTGCGCGATGCCGTTCCCTCTAGAAAACCTTCGAAGGTAATTCGTTTCACACGGCTTGAGGAACCCTTTAAGTTTCTCGCCGCCCCCAAACAAGCCCGGTGAAGCTGAAAATGCCGTCTGAGGATCTCTCTCCAAAAAAAAACACACCTACATCAATTTACCACAAACTGTAAAATTTCCTCAATAGACTTTAAACTCTACGCCTTAAGCATATGGTTGAAAATGTATTAAAGAAATTTTTGACAGTTTTGGATAGGTTAATGTGTACGTCTGTACTAGTAAAGTGCCCGTCGTCACATAAACTCCTCGCCGTAAAACTAAACGCTGTGTAAACAATCGCTTTACGACCCGCACGCGCTAACATTTTATCCAATTTCTTGAACGTCGCTATATGACGTCGGCACCAATTAAAAACTTACAAAGTTACCTTAACCTTAGTTTTAACATGTTCATAAGTTGGATGAGGATAATTCAGACAATATTAAGGTTCTGCGCTCTAAGACCAAGTTTCAGAACTGTCTTGCAGAAATCTGCACAACTAAAGTGGGATTTCGTTGGCCACGTCCATTACATCTCAAATGAGTTTTGGGCCAAAGCCACCACCACCATATGGGTTTACCCAACGCAAGAAGACAGTATAGCTGTTCCAGAATATCGGCTGTACCAGCGATAAAGAAAAATTGCGTACCTAAATACGCTACTTTAAAAACCTCACACATCGTTACGGCATCATACATCATCGCCAGCTCATTTTATGTCCCCACTGTTGGGACACGAGTCTTCCTTAAGGATGGATAGGGAGAATGGGCCATAAATCACCACGCGGGCCTAGTGCGGAATGATGGTTGTTAATGAGACCATACGGCGTTACGTGCCTTCGGAAGCACGGAGGAGCTAAAGATGTTATATTGTTGGTTACCCATCCGATGACCGGCCTTTGCGAAAGTTGCTTAGCCTTAGTAATCGCAAACCGGGCCCGTTAACCACTGCCGACTGCGCCACCGAGCTCCTCATCATTACGTAGCCAAAGTGAATGTAATGTATGTGAGTAAGGAAAGGCTCATATTGTTTCCCGCATTTCCATGTTATTAGCTCAGGCCCCTCCCACGATCCACCTGTACTGCTTACAGTTTGATGTTTTAGCTGCCTGTGCTTTTATGGTTAAGGTTTAGAAGGTTGTGACTCGTGATACTAATCATATTAAACATATTATTAATTTATACAATACGATCATAGATTAACACGAATTACAATAATTCATTGATGCATGGAACAACTTTAGTACCTACGAATGCAACTCGGCCTCCGTCTGAAAATCAGCGTTACGGCGATGACTTTGCTAATGCCGTGACATATGCTGAGCCGGAGACTTTTCTGTGTAACAGTGTGCAAAATAAATTATTTGATTTGATTTGATTGATATATAAAATAATTATTTTCATTGGAAATACATTTATAGTTCTGATCTTTATAAATGGCTCAGTCTTTTTACTAACGTTAAGAGCTATAAAGCAATAAATGTAATTGAAAAATCTCAAACGAATGCCGCATTGCTAGTACTGCTACAGAGCAACTTGAATTAAGTGACCTGAGAGTTATAGTAGAGAGACTAAAAGGAATTCTTCCTTTTGCTAAAAAGATTTTCAATAAACTAAACCCCAAGCAAGACTTATATTTTAAAGAGATGAATGTCTCTGGAAACCTTCCTTTATCCGGTCATGGAAACGCCACTACCATTCTATTACCATTCATCATCATCATACAGGAAGGAAATATTGTTTATTTATGTATTACTTGTAAGAAAAATTACTTTGACACTGGCTAAATGTGCTAATCGAACGAAGCCATCAATTAAAGGGAAAAAAATCTAAATACGCTTAAGTATTAACTATACTATACTATACAGTGGACTAATACAGGCTGATTATGATGATGATTATGATGATGATGATTAACTATAAAGGTCGAGGACAAATTAACAAATTGTTAACAACTGTTCATCAAGTCTGTTCCTCCACATTATATAACAAAGAGTCGCATTCGCTTGACTTGACATTCATGCCGGAGACCTCCTATTTATACTATGTTTATCGGAAACTAATCAAATGTCGATCAATCGAGGTACTCGTTATGTTTGATGCTCCGAGTATACATTTGATCGAGGTGTAACGTGATGTTAACGTCTCAGATTTGATTCAGACGTTTTATTTTGTTACCGAACTTGACCTAGCTGTTTTCGTGAACAGTGGCAATTTGTCTGATACTGTAAATAGTTTATTCCATTATCTATATTAGAATGTCTACAGTATTCGTATTGGGTTCGGATGAAAATAGATTGTAAAGCTTCGAGTTGATTTTGAATAGCACTAGAATTATTTGTATACTTATCTATACTTATATTATAGAGAGGAAACCTTTGTATTTTTGTATGTATGTAATATATGTTTGCAACGAATAAACTCAAAAATTACGGGACCGATATAAAAAAAATTTTTCACCATTAGAATGCTACATTAGCGCTGAGTAACATAGGCTATATTAAAAAAAAGGAATGCGGTACGAAGTCCGCCGGGTCAGCTAGTATTTATATCAATCATAACCTTATAATCTTAAAACCCTGAGCTAGATAGAGGTTTACTGCACTTAAAAACAGTTTCTACTAACCACTTGAACGTCCGCTGTCACTAGCCGTGACGTTGGACAACTGCTCGTCAAAAAAAGAAGAAATTGTTATAATTAATCGTATAATTAATAAGTCGTACATTGTCGTTTTGATTTTTTTTTCTCTTCATTTTATAATAAATAATTTATTAAAAAAATGTTTAGATGAACAACACAAATTGAAGTAGTACCTAGTAGTCGTATTAGTAGTAGCAGTAAATAGCCTATAACTATATCACTACTGGGCAAAGGCTTCCATCATTAAAATGAAGTAATATTAAAATGTAAGTACCTATACACTTTTTTAGATTTGCCAAAAGACGACAAAGGCAAGTTTCTTAAAATTAAAGTAAAGAAATCATTAGAAGTTTTTTATCTGACTGTACAAAGCAGCTATTCTGTATAAAGACTGTATAAAGTGTCCGAATCGTCAGTGAAAAAATTAATAAAATTAAAAGTGTCTATTCGGACACTGTGTCCGAATATAATGTGTCCGAAACGTCACCTAGCCATATTTTCATTGAAGTAGGTACGTCTCAAGCATGCCAGCATTCTATCAAACGTGTGCGGCCCGTTGCATAAATTAAATAATATACAATGCACTTACCATCATTAATGAAGGCGCATAAAGGAGGAACTAGGATAGGAATGTGCTGGATGTGTCCCGTTACATCACACTGCGCATATTAAAGATAATTCAGAAAAAAGTAATAGGTAAGCTGCATAGTGCTAACTTTATTACACAAGGATAATACAAATATATGTCCCTAATTCTATAAAGGATAGCGAAAGGTCGTGACTTCGAATCCTACTTGAGGCAAGTCGTTACTCTTTAAAGTACTTTTTCAACGTTATACATACTGAATGCATAAAACATATAAAAAGAGTTCCACTTCCCTCCAAAGTAAAACAGGCGACAAAAGTACAAACAACAATCAATTGCACTAGCACCAGTCGATCTGACTTAATTTTCTTGTGTTTTTCTACATTTCCTACATATTTTTGTACAATAAAGCGTTCTATTCTCATAGGGAGACTTAATACTTACTGTCAGAGTACTATGTGTCTGTACAGTAGCACGTTACTGTATAGCAGAAGTAGTCAAATAAAGCTATATCTTTAGAACAAGCAAAGTCTTAGATGTGTGTTCGTACCATTTCTAGAAACTTTAGATCCGTTCAGTTCGAGCAAGAGTCGATGCCAGGCGTCACGCTGTGACAGATTTTATATGTGCGCCGCGCCAGAATATCTTAATAGGAACTTAATGGTCGTTTCATTGCCGTTTATCAGCTGCAAGCTATGGGACCGCCGCATCACAAAATAACGAGACCCAGAAGGCGAACTTAATATAATAATAATAATAGTTTTTTATAATATTTTATATTGTAAATATGTTTTTATATAAAATATAGTAAAAAAATTCTTAAGATATATGTTTAATAAAGAAAATAATAATAATAATAATAATAGTTTATTGCGGATAAACAATCCATAACTAATATTACATTACAATCAACAATCAAATAAAATTAAAAAACAAAATACAATTATTAAAAACAAAATAGTTAAGTTCTGTATTTAAATTTGTTTAGAATAATAAAAACTACCAAATAGGTTCTATTCCCAATTAAAAACAAAATAAATAACCATACATGCAACCATAATAATAATACATACTACAACCGATTTCGCCTTAGTTATACCAACTGTAAGAACAAAGTAAAAAATATTATGCAGATGCAGAGAAGTTACTTGTAGTATTAAAATAAGGTTTCTATTTTTTTAAATATGTTGGGCTAGAATTAAGTACTATTATTGTTATATGTTTCTCTTGTAATTCCTTTTAAATTTTTAAAACTTTAATTATACATAATATACTATGTGGATTTAATTGTAAGCCATGAATTGTGTTTTTATTTAATTTAATTTCTTTTTTTTTTAGCACTACGGTCGCCTGAATTACAGGATTTTCCTAGTTCGGGCAAAAAATTCAATATGTTTTATCTATAAGACTTTATCTGTTCTGTTTATATGTATGATTTTATATGAATAATAAATTATTGTAATTATTATTTAAAAAAAACAAAAACACAAAAAAAAATTAAAAAAATTCCACGAGCAGGACTTGAACCTGCACCCTTCTGACATACCGGGTCAGGTGCTCTCCCAATTGAGCTAACCTGCTTCTAACCAGCCCGTCGAAATTATTCAAAACTATTTACTTTTACTTTGAAAGCCAAAGGCGCCCATTCAATGTCAACAACTACCGTCATTAACGTTTTTGTAATTTGTTCGAAACAAAATTTGCGTTAAAAATTATATAAACAAAAACATTTTTCGGAACAGGCCCAGCGCAGCTGTGGCGAGACTCCGCGTCCGTGAGAGGTTGTCTACGTGTACAGACACCTGCACTGCACATCAACCTATCCAAAACTCTCAAATTTCTTCAATACATTGTCAACCATATGCCATATACATAAGGTTCAATGTCTATTGAGAAAATTTGACAGTTGTGGTAGTCGAGCGCGTTTGTATGAAGCTTACCTTCTGTAATCTCTTTATTTTGTGGCCGCGAGTGATGGCCCTGCTCGTTGCGGAACGAGATGAGCCTCCTAGGCAGGGTACAATGTCACCGTTTATTGCGAGCCTTGACGAACTTTATGACAATGGGGGTAGGGTTGTAATCTGCCTGTAGACGATGATAAATCTGGACTTTGAAATGATAATAAAATGTTAATTACCTACGATGCTGTAGGGAGCCATCCACTGAAATTGGGACAGGGGATATTTTATTTGCAAAAGCAGTTTCTACGTGTATAACCCTATCGAACTTAATTTACATTTTAGTAGTGATTATAAAGCAGGCTAATCGATTACAGAATTAATTTTTAGAGCTTGCCTACTTCTTAACTGATCTTTAGTATTTGTAAAAATATTATGATCGGATGTTAATGACGGTAGTTGTTGACATTGAATGGGCGCCTTTAGCTTTTAAAGTAAAAAGTAAATAGTGTTGAATAATTTCGGCGGGCTGGTTAATTTTTAGAGCTTCACAATTTTTCAAAATCTTACCTACTCAGGGAAAAAGTATTTAAACGAATAAATAAGAACATAAATGCATGTTGCATTGTGATTAAATCTAAAGATAACTAGAACCACAGGAACAAAGCTGCAGTTATACATATTTCTAACAGTATTCCGTAAAATGTTGAAATAATTTTTATAACGCATATTTTGTTGCGAACAAGGTTCAAATCCTGCTCGTGAAATTTTTTTCAACATTTGTGTTTTAGTATTCCGTAAGTTTAAAATATTGCAGATATGTACGATTGTACGTATACTATCGAGAAGGATGTGCCAAGTATGGGACCGCTAAGCCGCTACTGTTTGAGATAAACATCTGCATAACTCGATTCCAGTCAGCCGAGCAATGCCTGCCGATGCCGCCACCAGTGACCCCCCGGTGCATGCGCCTGGCCGATTGTTTATATACTTGGTGGAAACGGTAGGTGATCTATCTTCATTTGTTTTTGAAGTCATTTTTTTTTCTGGTAGAAAGCAGCCAGTATAGCTTATGAAAATTCCACCTGCTATTGATCCTTAAGTCTGGGCTGAGTTGTACCACTATGCAAATCGCAGTATCTCTGCTTATTTACAAAACAAAGAACTCGTTTACCTACCTTATCCAAGAAATAATATATAACATAATGTTTCTTTAAGGGGGTGCAGCGCGGACACAAAACTGCGAGTTTCAAGTTTCTTTATTTATTTATTTATTTATTTATTCATGTTTTCTTACAAGCTAACAGATATTAACATCCAAAACGCTTACAAGAATAATTAAATTATGGGAAATATTACATGCATGTCAATTTTTACAATAAACATTATATCTTTATGATAGCGAGCGAGCGGCGCGTGGCAGCAGTGGTGTGACAACGGCGGGCGCACGACTACGAATACGCACGCACACTAATATCCGTACAGAGTGGCTGGTGATTTAATTAGAGCACTGTTTACTTTCGTAAAATCATAGGCGTTTGGGTAAAAAATAAGAAAAGTCTTAATATTTTCATATTCATGTTTTTTAATGGAAAAATAAGACAACAGTGACCTGCGGAATATCAATACAAACATTTTGATGTCGGGTCATTGTTTCATTTGGGCTATATTTACAAAGTTTCTGAAGAAATAAGTTTTTAGATATCATTATTTTACGTAATGTTTATGCAGTTTCTGGGTATTTGTTTCAAATTTCAAGACAACCATGACCTCGTGAAAGGAACAAGCTAAATGTATATGACCTATTCAGCGCCTAACACCAGTGACTTAAAAACAAGTAAATTTTCAAATTCCGCGCTGCACCCCCTTAACCTGTCTTGTAAATTATTGTCTTTGCCAAATTTCGACAACAGAAAATATTACCAGTGCTATATAAAAATGAAAGCTCATTAAAACGCCGAGATTATGGCTCCTATCTCATTTGCGTTTACTCGCCTGAAATAAGGAAAGTTTGTACAGACTCATAATTTAAAACGTAGGTCTTGAGAAATGAGTTTCAGTAATTGGACACAAGTAACTATCTCCTACTGTGACCACGGACATACTATATATGAGTTTGTTATTTAAATCTGTCAGTGTACCGTTCATAAATAAATAAATAAAAAATCAACCTCGTCATAAAATTCATTATAAAATCCTTCTTTGTCCGTCACTTTTTTTTAGTAAATAGTAACAAACATTTTGGTTACAATTCACAAAACTTTTTTTTCAGTGTAATAAAAATCTAGATATCTCCATGTTTAGAGAATGTCCTTAGGTTGAATTTGAGGATATTGAGTTTGAGAGATCGCAATAGTTAAAAAATATTAGGTCTCGAAAGTTAAAAGTAAAATCGCCGATCTCCTTAATAAGCTTACGTACGCACAGATTTTTTTTTTTGAGAGAGTTTGCTGATTGCCTCAGACGGCATTTTCAGCTTCACCGGGCTTTTTTGGGGGCGGCGTAAAGGGTCCCTCAAGCCGTGTGAAACGAATCACCTTTGGAGGTTTTCTAGAGGGAACGGCATCGCGCACTAGTGCGCGTCCCCGTGCCCTACTAGATTCTCCGAAGGGTTCGGATCGGATCGGTACGCACTGAGCGCACGTAAAGTAATTACTTGGGTAAACATAGGTTTATGTACAAGTAAAACAAGTTAAAAGTCTGTATTTCTTTGAATCGCTATTTCAGAAAATGAATAATATATTGTAAATAAATCATCCTCTTATTTTGATTTCCTTTTACGACTGTGAAACATTTCAAGAACAAGAAAGAAAAAATAAATTGGAAAATTAGCTCACCTTAACACACCGTCAGCTCCAGTTTTCTCTCTCACTACACTGTTATCTGAAATAAACATAATGCCTCGTTAAAATGTGAATAATCTCATGAAATATGTCAACGGGACGCTGCTGGATGGTAATACTCGTAGCACACCAGCATTCGTTATGGCTCATCTCTCAATTTGACAAAGCACTTCAAGAAAGGATTTTTCTCATGAAGTCTATGAAGCAGGAGCTTTATGGGCTGATGATGATGGTGATGACTCGGAAAAATTAAATTAAAACTTATTTCATGATTTTGAGTGTTATATTATGATGATTTTACAGTACCTACGTTCTTCATTTTAAATCCAAAAATATGTACTTTTACAAAATGATTAGGCAAATTACTCCACCACACCTGATGTTAAAAAGAAGTGGAGTTCAGATTTGAAGACAACTAGTGGAACAGTGTGCCTCACTAGTTAGCTATCCTTGCTAACCCGCAAGGTATTACTTCAAACCTCGTTTAAAGGGCCTTAATATTGTAGGAAGGGTTTACGTGTGTTTGGAGAGCCTTATATTTTTATTGAAGCGACAAAGAAATGATCCACCGAATTTCATCAACTTAATTTAATTTAATTTCCGCTGGGCTCCCATACGGACCGTATGACCACACTGGCTCAAATTATTGTAGGTATTAGTGTTAGCCATTTTATTGTAACGCCTTGCAAACACGGAGGAGTGCAAGAAACTCAAATGAAGTCACCCATCCGGCGACCAGGCGTTACGAAAGCTCAGCTTTTACAATCGCAGCCTTCCTAAGCATTCCGCCAACGAGCTTCTCAAAGCACCAATAATCACACAACCGCAAACAATCCAAACAATCTTCACCTTGGATCTAACAAATTAGTAATTTCCCCGCACACTGTTTAAGGTTATCTTAACTCAATGTTATTACCACACATCGAGGCTCAAATTGCGGGTAGGAATGCAAACTGCAAATGCGGAAAGCAGGCAAATTGCACCCATCAAACGGTCCAGTTATATCGGCCGTCATAAAATGAGCCGCCGCATTCGCAGTCATTTGCTCAGAATGTGTTTAAGTCCTAGCCCTGGTTGGCGAAGGGTTAGTTGAAGAATGATAACGTCTTGACGGTTAAAGGAGCTTTTATTAGATGATTCCTAGTCTGCGCGGATCTACCTTATTAATAAGGGGGAATAATTACTTTGCCATAGTTAAAGAGTTTTTTTTTAAAGTTTTTTTGCGGTTTGACAGAAGTTAGACTAGGAAGTCTCCGAATGGTTGGTTGAGGAATAATAACGTCTTGTGACATGTAAAGGAGCTTTTGTAAAACAATAAAGTTTACACCTTATTAGTAAAGCTACGAGTAATATCGAAGTGTTAATGTTTAATGTTAAAAAATTCATTGTATCGTTTACAAAGAATTTAAACGGGGATTAACGCAAACTAATTAGTAAAAAAATTTCTTTGTTAACATGGAATGCGAAAGTTTAAAAGTGTATATTATTGTATCGTTGTTTGTTTCTATTAACCTTGAAAAAATGTTCATTTTTCACTTTTGACACTGCTGCTTACACGTATTAATTATACTTTCTATAAAAATTTAAAGCAGGGTTCTTGTTAGTACCTACTATGTCTTAGTTTCAAGATTATTAAAGTACTTAACAAATAAATATATAAATTTGTTTCCACAATTTTGCCTAGTTCATCCATATTCGCTTAAAATCCATGAGCAGAATATACGTTTAATTGTAATAATTTTAAGATAGAAACCCCAAATGTCCAAACAGTGTTGACTAATTGGACCAGAAAATTATGTCTACGGACTAGTCCACGTAAATTCGGTGCGAGCGGAGTTTAATGTATGCAATATTGTTAAGGTTTCCACATTATCATTTGCGCACTAACAATAATACGGCCTAACAGTCATGTTGTGCTCCTCTGGGAACCATTGCGCTAACAAAGGCAGCATTAAATTGCTTTCTCCAACCGGGCCTGGGCAATTTCAAAAGGATTTATCTCAATAAGTTAAAATATTTAAATTAAGCAACTTTTACGGATCTACTCGCGTTATTTTACACATTAGTTTTATTTTATTTTATTATCCTGACGTTTTGAACCCTTTCACAGGATCAGTGGTCATAGGGCTGAAACAACAGGAGGTCAGGAGTTCGAAACGTCAGGATGAAATAATATAAAAACAATATGTATAATGAATATCTACTGAAATAACATACGGTTCAGTGGATATTTATTCATATACACATCTTTTTTTTTATTGGGCATTCAACAAAAACATTTACCTATCATACAAACAGTAGGTATCACACTATATATATAGGTATTAGCCTATAAACATCCCACAGCGGGGTTCAATCGTTCCCATATAAATAATGGCAGTTCTAACACGATAAGTGACTCCACTCCATCTGAAAACGTGCGCTGCTAGACTATTCCATATCTTGGAAGTACGACATAAACAGATCAACTGCTAAATGTGAAGCACGGAGGAGACATAACCATAATTTGGCTATCCGGTATCCCGGCATTGCTTCATAATCATCATCATCACCATCTTAGCCAAAAGACGTCCACTGCTGGACAAAGGCATCCCCCAAGGACCTCCACAACGACCGGTTTTGTGCTACTCGCATCCAGCGGCTTCCCGCGACCTTCACCAGGTCGTCGGTTCACCTTGTTGGAGGCCCACACTGCGCTTTCCGGTACGCGGTCGCCACTCAAGGGCTATTCCGCCCCAGCGGCCATCAATCATGCGAGCAATGTGCCCTGCCCACTGCCACTTGAGCTTAGCAACTCTTCGGGCTATGTCAGTTACCTTTGTTCTTCTGCGGATCTCCTCATTTCTGAATCGATAGCATATATCATAGCCCTCTCCATTGCTCTTTGAGTGACCTTGAGCCTTCTGATAAGGCCCATAGTGAGCGACCACGTCTCAGTCCCGTATGCAATACTAACACTGCTAATCAAGAAACCTTAAACCTCGTAACCAAATGAAATCATTTGGATAAGACAAAGCTTTCAACAAAAAGCAATCATACTAATATCCTAGAAAATGTAACATTACTACCCATTATTACAAGATTATCGTCTATTGATAGGACAAACTGCGCCGGCATTAATGCAGAAATACTTAACAAATGATCGGCTCATAAATCAAGCATAGAAATCTAAGTCGCCCCTACAATTTGTTATCGTATCAGCTCCCTCTAGACATTTTGGTATTACAGGGTCGTAACTTATCAGGGCCGAGGTAATTTGTGCGACTGTGTCTCAACAACGCGTTCTTTCCGGTCATTATTAGCCAATCATTAATGGTATTAGCTAATTTATTGGGCGTGTTGTGATTGTAACTGATCCTGAAACGGATCAAGTTACAAGATTTGTGTACCGCTTAAAAGCTGGATTCCTGGTCTATTTTGTTGGTTTAGGACTAACGGAATTGTTGGAGCGCTTAAAATGTTGTCACGCTATCTACGACGTATAAATTAAGTTCATAGTTTAACTAATGAGATGGTCCGGTAGTTTATCTTTATCCGTTTTTGACCAAACCATATGTTTAAAATTATTATAATAATTATATTTAAGAGTTATTATTACCAAGTCTTTGTTGTCTTTGGGTCTCTGATATTTCAGGACAGTTGCATGACTCCACACTCCACTCAAGCTTAAGTATTAACAGTTTAAACGAACACAAATTTTCAAAGATAAAAAACATGGTTATGTATAATCCTGTTAATAAATATTCTGATGGTAAATATCATGAATTTCTTTCTGTGAATATTACAATACCCTCTAATAAAACTCTTTTAAGAAAACAGTTATCTTGGCACCAACACTTTTTAGGCAAAATTTTCCAAAAGTTTTTAATTAATTTAAATTTTGAATATTGTAATTATAATTATGTATTTATAACTTTGTTTTTACTGAGGTTAATAATATGTTCTAGTGTTTATTCTAAGCCATATGTAATAAAGAATGTTAAAAACTTAATACTATCAATGGACCTTGTCTCTTACTCCATGCACCTTTGTTGAAGGATATACCGATATTTTACGTGCGGGTTTACGCCGGCCACAATGTACATTATGGTAGGAGCCACTGGCCACGGCTCGTAGCCACAATTAGGGACAAAATATGAATGGGTACGTAGAACCGCTTGAGACTTTGTCACAGTTGATTTTACATGTATTAGTTCCGTGCTTCAGAATTCACCTTAGGCCATTGTCGGTGTTGTATCGGTGGTGATAGATCTCGATTAAACCTGTATTGAACTGAAAATTATATTATTCTTATCTGTAATTATAACAGTATTTTATTTCTAAATTGTACTTCTATTTTGATTTACAATATCAGGCTTTCCAAACTGTTTAACTTTAAACGATACAATGACATGTCAATGTCGCATTACCAAACTTACGCAAGCTGGCAGGGAAAGCGTCGATATGACAGAATCCTTATCACAAAAGCCACTCGACTGAGAGTAAACAGAGATCGGCAATGACGTCACCCGTCTGATCTCACCCTTTACTCGGATATAAACTTCCTTCGAATGTTATGAACGCGTAATAATAAGTTTTGTGAAACTAATTATGTTAAAGTTATTATATAGGGCAACATCGTCGTCAGCAACTTACTTGACAACTAACTTTGAAGACAGACTACAAATATAATAGAAGAGACAGATAGTTCATAACATATAGGATGAAAAGAAATAAAAACTTTAAGATTTATTTATCTATTAAACGCAATACATTGCTACATAATATTATTGGTAGATTTTTTGCATGCATTTACTTCGTCTTAGGTCTTCATTTCACCTGATGTTAAGTGATGATATGGCCGAACTTGGAAGCGCATTTCATCCGAAATCCTCAACTACTGAGGCAGTGGTAGGTGGTGGAAATTCCTTTTAAATTATTCAAAACAGACAAACATAGGTAACAGACTGAAGTAGTATGTATGTAAGATAGGTTTATTGTCTGATAGATTTTCCTAAGACAAGAGTTGACGTTTCTTAACATAAACAAGGTGAATAGTGTCATAAGAATTTGTTATTATTAAGTAAACTATTCACATCTAATAATTCAATAACAATCAGTAGGTAAGGGAAGCTGTTTAATATTTTAATATAATTTTAATGAGTAATAAAAACATTGATGGGAAATACTTTCGTCATCTCGGACTTTTTTTGAGCGAGTTATTTGATGACCTTAGCGGTCCTTTTCAGCGTCACTGGACTTTTTTGGAAGCAGCAAGAAAAAGTGTTCCTGGTGGTGTGATCGAAACACCGTCAGAAGGATTTCTAGAGGGGATGGCATCACCTAGGCGTCCCCTTTCGCTTTCTCCGGGGGTTCGGATCGGATCGGGCAACTCTGATTGTTTCAGCCAATTCATTTGTTTCTAGTCTTTAATTAATATGAGCAAAGTTTGATGCGGGGCTTTTTTTAGAACGATATTTGTATGGCAAAATTTTTACTCTTTTCGCTTGTCACTACTCAATAGGCTACTTCAACGCTATACAAATGTAAACGTGATCGAATGCTGCATAAAACTCGCTTAAATTTTTGATGAATCTTTTACTGAATATATTACTAATTCAATTACTAAATTTCAAAATTCTGCAGACCGTCTCCTTGAAATTAGTCCACATTATGCACTTTGCATCTTAAAATTCTGTCTTTTCGTCCCAAAATTTACGTATGTGCTCCGTTGCTGCTCCTTTTCGAATCACCCAGATCTTTTGACACATGTAGACAAATTAATCAAAATTAGCTTAGAATCGATTCTTAATATGCAGCTGAACGAGCAATCTAGGACCCAAGCATCCCTACCCATCCGTTATGGTGGTTTAGGGATTCGCAAAATTTCCAGTGTCGCTTTACCAGCTGTTCCTATCTTCTTTCCATAGTTCAGGAAATCTCATAAGTAAAATTTTAAGGGCATCCCCTTCAAACTTTGAGATTGCTGGCTTGGAAGGAGCTAGAAACGCTTTCTTAATTGCATGCCCAGGTCAAAAATTTTTCCAGTTTCTCCAAATTCACAGAGGAGCTAGGACGACATATACTGTAAATTGTCTTATGACAATCTTTTGAGCTGTAGTACAGGTTCGGCGCGTGCTAGGTTTTTGGCCGTGGGTACGCATGAGGCCGGCTACTGGCTTCACGCGTCGCTTCCCTTCATCAAATACAGGACCATTTTTTGAGCCTCACACGCTCCGAATCACAACCTGTCTACGGCTTGGTGTTCCGGTCTGCGCTCCTCATAAATGTCCCTGTGGCAGTGATGTCGACAAGCTAGGACATCACGGGACTGTCATGCCAAAAAAGTGCAGGCCGCTTCTCGAGACATGCCGCACTTAACGATATCATACGCCGGTCCCTTGCCACCGTCAACGTGCCAAGTCTACTTGAGCCGACTGGTATTGCAAGAGACGATGGCAAGAGACCGAACGGTATGAGTTTGTTTCCATGGAAGATGGGCCGAGTGCTGGTATGAGATGCAACCTGTTCAGACACGCTGGCCCCTTCCCATCTACATGGAACCAACAACAGAGCTGGTGCGGCTTCTGAAGCGGCTGAATAAATTAAGCATGCAAATACAGGGGTCTAGGCTCCGAATATGATTTTGTCCCTTTCGGTGTCGAGACCCTTGGTCCGTAGGGTCCTAGCGCTATAAGGCTTTTTAAGGAAATAGCAAAAAGGTACTCGACATCACAGGAGACCGAAGAGATGGCAGCTACCTCGGACAAAGAATTAGTCTAGCAATTCAAAGGGGGAAACGCTGCCAGTATCTTCGGAACCTTGCCTAAAGGGGGAGTCCCTTTAGCAAGGCTTTTTAATAATTTATTTTAGTTATTGTATTATATTTTTTAAGGTTTTTAGTTTTAGGTTCATTGTTCTTTTAATAATTACTTTTATTTACCTATATCAACATTTCAGATTCGTGAGTCATATTATAGTCTTAAACTATTCGCCGAAAGTCGGTGCATTTTTTCAGTGTGTCGCTTTAATTTAAGTTTCACTATGTGGACACGCGTAAAAATCTTGGCGTGTCCAGATGAGGAAATTAAGTGATACTAATTTTGAGTTTCACCAACTGGACACACGTGTGTCCGGTCTCTTGTGTCGAGTTAGTGAAGAATCCATTATGGCTCTTTGCCCCCAAAATCGTTTACCGTTTTTCAAGCGCTCATCGGGAATCTAGTAAATAATTTATCGAAGGTTCCACGTAAAGTTTTTATAAAGGCAAGGTATAAAAACGATGCAGCGACAGCAGTACGAATCGTGCGAAAGTGTGACAAACCGGTGTTAAAGTTCAGAGCTAAGTTATGCAAATTGAACTGTTATGACAATGAGGTAATCAAGCGATGTCATAACAGTGAATGATTGACAACATTCCTAAAGCCAATTATTTAAATAGAAAAGTAAGTATTATGAAAATCGAATAAGATTAAGAAGAACATGAGGGATAATAAATCCAAAATTAAAATGCTTTATTGTTTGGCTGGTTGATTATAAACGTATAATGTTACACATGTACATGAACCGTGCACAAATAAAATGGTGAAAATGTAAATTAATATAAACAGGCATTTGGCAAATAATAAAAACAAAATGCAACACCT
The DNA here is from genome assembly GCA_963082485.1 of Eudonia mercurella. Taxonomy (NCBI): domain Eukaryota; kingdom Metazoa; phylum Arthropoda; class Insecta; order Lepidoptera; family Crambidae; genus Eudonia; species Eudonia mercurella. The sequence continues at coordinate 3,416,833 of OY720027.1, read as the reverse complement.
ACAAAAGGCTGCCAAAATTATATTCCACTTGTATGATTCAATTAGTTGTGTAAATATTTGGAGTTGACTTAATAACCATTCGAAAGAAGAAAAATCTTTTTTAAGATTCGTTAAAAATCTTTAAGTTTGGCGTAAGTTTGGCTAAGTTGTGGGATTGCTACTCCTCAAACTTTTTGTCGTACCTATTTACGAACGTCTCCACATCAACCTTTCCAAAACTGAATATTTTTTTTAATAAATGTTCAACCATATGCCAAATATGTAAAGTTTAAAGTCTATTGAGTGCTTAGGATGTGCAGACGTGTGTAATTTATGTATCAACAGAAAACTCGAATAAGTGGTTGACCATTTAGACCAGTGGTTCCCAACCTTTCTCCGACCATGGACCCTTTTCCTAATTTATTTGTTAGCAGGGACCCCATAAACTGTATTTAAAAGAAAGTTTAATCTTTATTCAAAACTTTAAAAGTATTTGTAGCGTAAGTAGTGACAGTTTATCTTCACACACTTCATGCGACCAAATTGCTGATGCGAAACATTTCATGTTCCACCCTGGGACCTAGGAATTAGCAAATAGATACCGTAGACGATAGTGCAGGAATAAAAAATAACACTGCACTGCCTTTTTCAAAATTATTTTCTGTATTTATTTATGTTTTGTCCCGCGGACCATTACCGATGCTCCCTCGGACCATCTGTGGTTCGCGGACCACCAGTTGAGAACCACTAATTTAGACCCTAATGATGATCTACCCAGAACTGTCAACTTATTCAAATAACTAAACATATATTAGCGTGTAACACTATTAATTTAGATGGTGTTGCAATCTTAACGGTACACAGATATTTTCTGAAAGGTATTTATTCCCTTAGTTATTTTCAGTTAGCTAACTATAACTCAAAAGCCAATGCAATCGCGTGAATATTTAATCAGAGACTCAATTATATACTTCAAACAGCACGACGCGCGAGATCTTCCACTAATTGAAAACTTCCTTATTAGCCATAAATCAGGGACATACCTGTTACGCCCAGGAGCCCGTAATTAATAGACCGATAGCCAATGAATAAAACCGGCAAGTTCAAGCGGTTAATTTGAAATGAACGGACGTCGTAAAGCAAACGCACGAATGGACGGAAACGGATTGCGCTTGCGCCTACACCGCGCTGACACGCTCCTATGACGATCCGTTACATGTACCTAATTGACTCTGTCAAGCGATTTTAAAGCTATTTTTATGTACTTATCTATGTATTAATACGTTAAGCAAACACTTCCTATCCTTTTTTAATTACATAGCGCGCATGGAGGAGAGTGAGATTTGGTATGGTTAAAGTTTCGAAATATAAAATTTATACATTTTACAAACATTGTATATTTTCCGAACTACTGTCGATTTCGACTGCTGGGCGACCACTAACTAGTATGTATTGTTTCGCTTTATTCATCTTAATTAATAATAACTCTTCTTTGCTAGATTTTTTCTGAATTTTTGAGCCTTTTCTTGTTCTGATGATTATTGTCCTAATTTTATTACATTTCACATTTCCTTTCTTTTCTTATCTCTGCTCTTATCTTTTCCACTACTTATTCATTTATGTTGTAGCTCATGTAGCTTTGCTTCTTTTTGTCACCTGTATTTCACCTATTCAATATGAACGCACTTCTGTTTCTGAACACCTTTTCCTTTCATGTGTCACACTTTCAAAAATGAGGTGAGGTATGTCTTCGTTATTGTCTGTGTTGCGGGCATACAACGGGCGCTCCTGCCTGCCAGCTTCACTTATTACTTGGTGACTTGGTGTGCGAGAGAGATTCCTGTTGGAGAGCCAACCTTTGCCCGGTATTAGGGTAAATAGGGTCGAATTGAAAAGAAATGTATTTTACAACTTCGTCAATAATCCACACCACATCTATTTTTGTATAAGAGAGATTACTTTTATTTACAGATGAATTCACATTTGTATGTGTATGTCTTGAGTAACGTGTGTTCCAGTGTTTAATTTCTGTTCACAATAAAGGCGTATTTTATATGTATATGCTGAATGTTTCGATAACACCACCTACCTACCTACCTATTATACACCTATTAAGGTATCTGCAAACTCAAAATCCCTTTTGTTTTGTTAGAACTTGTGATTGACGACTAAGAACAATGTATCAGCTGGACCTAGGGTTGTCACTTTACAATTTTACTTAGTAAAAAACAACCTCAATATCACGGCCCTTTAGCGCTTTTCAGGCATGTTCATAATTTTCTGGGGTTCTATATATGTACGGTATCTTATTGCCAATAATAATTAATAATAATTGCCAATAAGTTATTGGCCATATTCGGGATTGTACAAGTATTACCAAACACTCTGTTTAAATATTCTTCAGGAATGTAAGCTATGGTTAACAGAAAATGCGGAATTGCTCGCTACGCCAGCCACAGCGTGTGGACTTGCGTCGGCGCAATAAATACGAATTATCCATTTCCAACGTAGCGTCGTCGGTCGCTATTAGCGTCAACATAACAACTGTCATTCAAGTGGAGTACAGGTGAGGTGAAAAGCAAGTTAAGAGGTGATAAAGATCTGCCAACATCAACTTAAGAACCAGCCTTTGTTTTATCTTGCCATTATTAATTTATTAATGTTTATTTTGACATTTTGTATTTTAATCAATTTTGTTTGTATTAATTTTAATTTCTATTGATTAATTATTATTATTTTTTATAATTGTAATATTCAACACAATGTATATTGTTACTTGAATAAAGAATTGAATTGAATTGTAAAAATCAATTAATCAAACGGAAACTTCTTAATGTATTATTATACGTCATATCACAACACAAAATAATTGATATGAGTACTAGTACCATAATAAGTTGGCTCTCATAATTGTATTTATGTATCGTGTTGTAATTATTATTATTTAAAATTTTATAGCCTCTGTGGGATGTGGGTGGAATGAGTTAGTTAATTACAGTTCCACGGTGCGACGCTGGCGCTGATCCTGGCAATGACATGGAACATTCAGGAACATTCTGGTACCTAGTACCAGTGGCGAAGACTCCATATAACCCGATTCCCATCGGCTTCCCTTTAGAAAATGGTCAACATGTTACTTCATACAGATAAACAGTATTTCTTAACGAAATATGTACCTTTAACACACACAACGAATTTGGTATTAAATTTACGTCGATAGGTATTGTTTTTGGTGCTATGTTTTTGAATTGCACAATTTTTTTAAAGGGCGGCTTTCCTTCTTTAAATTTCCAATCTTCGCCACTGCTAGGTATGCTATACTTTTCATGTCAACAGTACAAAAGCAGCTGTCCATACTAAAAATTTGAATGTTTAAGTGTTCACTTGATCCTCAAAATACCACTACACACTCAAATACAATACATATGCACACTAATAGAGGCCCAAGAAACCGTACTCGTAGAACAAAAGTACGAAGACCCGGTTCACACGCGCTTTATACCAGGTACAGACTTGAGACCTGGGCACTTCTCCCCACCCCACGGACCCGGTCAAACATAGCCTTTAGAGGCGCCCTCGGGTTGTTCTGTTCCCGATTCGATCCAAACTCCTCGGAGGATCTAGTATTGAACGCGGACAAGCTTGTGTGATGCTATTCCCTCTAGAAATCCTCTGACGGTGTTTCGATCACAAGGCTTGAGGAACCCTTTATTAAGTTCTGGCCATCCCCATACAAGTTTGTTGACGTTGTAAAGGCCGTTTGAGGCCAACAGCAAACTGGTGGAGCTGTGTTTTCTAGCCCTTTGTTATCACGTCAGGGAGTTATTTTTATGTGCCATCCGAACACGTTAAAGAAAACGAAAATTTCTTTGATTTATTAATCTCACTATTAGTGGTATTCAAAAAAACGCAAATAATAAAGTATTTAATATATTTTTTTTTTTGCATTATTACAATTACGAGAATCTTCACTGTCACAATAGTGACACGAGTGGCCTGGAGAAGTGTCACCGTTGAATTATTTATCACCGGTTCAAAAATCGCATTCCAGTGTTAATATTTTAACATATAAAAAGCGTGTGTCACCGGCTGTACCCATTTCTCATTGCATCTAAACGTCGAGTGTGGCAACACAGTGTGCACACTCACACCACTCACTCATTTATAGCTGGAAGAGCTGATGAATATAAAATTACATATAATTTCAATAAATGATGACTGTATCTGTGATCCAGAATAATAAGTAAGTATGTATGAAAAGCCATATGATATGGCGCAGCGGCTGACGCCTTTAGATTGTATCCTGCAATTTGGCCAATAACGGCAGGCAGTTCACACGAATAGTGGGGAAATTAAATTCTATTAATACGTTGATCCTGGTTAGTGTCGTTAGATGGCAAACGTTAATTAATAGATTAAAAAAACATTTATAAAAAATAAGTATAATATGGCAAGTTGATAAACATGCAAGGTCGCGCCCCGAACGTATAAATAAACTGAAACATTTATTAACAGGTATATATTGAAATGTTTAATTTTGATGCGAAACAAATTACAAAAACACAAATGTCGAAAAAATTTCCACGAGCAGGATTTGAACCTGCACCTTTCTGACATAACAGGTCAGGTGCTCTCTCAATTGAGTTATCGTGGTTCTAACCAGCCCGCCGAAATTATTCAACACTATTTACTTTTTACTTTGCCAAAGCCAAAGGCGCCCATTCAATGTCAAGGTATATACTGTCCAAATATAAAGCAATCTTTTCATAAATTGTTATATTTCATACATAGGACGTGTACGGTTAACATACAATTATATTTAATAGAATAATTTTAAATAGGTCTTTAAGCTTTATCGCACTCGCCCTTGTAGCCTAACGACTTTAAGAGTGAAATAAGTAATTAATACAGCAACCGACCGTTATGCCACTGTTAGCATCCGGGCCGCATATTCAGCAACCCTTATACGGCCAGATCGTGCCCACCACAACCACGAACCTTGTAATGATGTCATTAATTTGCTATGCGCCAGATACGAGTCGGGTCCGCGATAACAAATTAAACTATTGTTCAATTTTATTAATCGGAGGATCTAAACCTTTTAACAGGTCGTGCTTGAACGCTGTATAATGGCATGTAATGTAACAGTACTAATTGTATATGGCACAAATTTGTTACCATTCTATAATCACTTGTTTCTTAAATGTTTAGAAAGATTAACACTTCCGGCAATTATTTCTGATATAATAACAAATAGTTTTATTTGGGCCAACGAATAGCACGATGTGTTTTTCTTGCTTCGCAAGAATACTAGAGTACCTACGTAATTACAAGATACAATTTTAATAGAAAAATTTTTTTTCCAGAAAAATCAATCAATCTGAAGAAGCTCGAGTGGAAATCGAACCCACGACTCTTGGATTACCGGACCGCTGAGCTACTGAGACCCCAAAAAACTCGTTGGATTTGTCTAGTACTTTGTGATTTATGTAACTTATAAAAAGGTTTTCTGTATTTTTCATATCATTGAACCGCCAAATCATACTCATAGAATGGATAGTGACCGCTGCAGACCATAGACGCTAACCCTTTAATGCGATAACCCTTTAATGGACAGTGGAATATGTATTCCACACACCTAATTATGCGGTAGCTATTCTGCCAGCTAAAGACGTTTATACCAACTATACAAAAATAAAATAAAATAAAATGTTTTTTAGAGGAGCTCGATGGCGCAGTGTTTAACGCGCCCGGTCTGCGAGTGCTGAGGTTAAGTAACTTTCGCAAAGGCCGGTCATTGGATGGGTGACCAAAAATGTATCATCTCGAGCTCCTCCGTGCTTCGGAAGGCACGTAAAGCCGTTGGTCCCGGCTGCATTAGCAGTCGTTAACAACCACCAATCCGCACTGGGCCCGCGTGGTGGTTTATGGCCCGTTCTCCCTATCCATCCGTGGGGAAGGCTCGTGCCCCAGCAGTGGAAACATAAAATGAGCTGATGATGATGATGATGATGAAAATGTTTTTTATTCAGAAAAATCCTTACAATTTGTTGACGGGGCTTCCTGGTTAGTAATCAGAGACACTGGTGCAGGGAATGCCTCGCTCTCAAACTACAGTTGTTCAATATAGTTGGTATAAACGTCTGTAGCTCGCCTAAATTGCTTGGCCACTGTGCCGTTGAGGCATAGAATCCCCACAGTGGGCCGGCACGCAACCTCGGCTTACTACATACGGCTTCTGTGAGGCCACAACTAAAGCCTTACGATCGAATAACCTTTAGCCGAGCGTGCTTGAATTAAACTCTTTCAACTTACGCCGAAGGTCGGATTTGGCTCGAAACTTTGTCGTAATAGTGCGTTGCTCGTCAACTTTGCATAGAACACACTGAAGAAAACCAATTTCACATTTGTTTAACTTCGCGTCTGAGAAACAAAGGAGGCTTTGTGCAGAAAACCTTTGTCGTTGTACTTTATTTAACGTTGGTCGCAACGGAAATAACTAGCCTTCAGGAGAGACTCAAACCCACCTTTTCCAATCTGCCTGAAAGCTCTTTTACCTGAGCTACCGAGTCATTGATTTCTCTGTCATTTTTTTCAAGCGTTCGTTTAATATCTAAATGAAACAACTTTTACGGATCTACTCGCGTTTATTTTACACATTACTTTTTAATGTTTATCCTGACGTTTCGAACCCTTTGGAGGGTCCGTGCTCACAGGGAGACTGAGGTGTTGGTTGTCTCCTAATTAGTTAGTAGCTTGTATACCCTCATTTAAATTTAATCAGGTGCGTTCCGTTTCACGCAGAAAGAGCTTACAGTATCTTTTGGTCTGGAAGTATGGTGTTGGTGCTGGGATTTAATTTGCAAAGTGTTCGAAACGTCAGGATAAACATTAAAAAGTAATGTATAAAATAAACGCGAGTAGATCCGTTAAAGTTGTTTCATTTAAATGTGTAGTGTTCGCGTAAACTTTAGAAAACAATACTTTTAATATCGTTTAATATTTCACAATGCTCGCAAAGAGTTTGCCTTAACCCATTAACGCTCTCTGTACTCGCGTGAGTACAGCTACAAAGTGAAACAATTCATACTAATTATCTATGGTTTTTGTTATAAAAACAGTTTTTTTCATTACTAGACATCACTAGCAGATTAAAAAAAGTTTAAATTTGGCGGTAGCGCGAAAATTAATGTCATGTTTACTGTTGTCAAATACGAGCTGCAGATCAAAGTACTAAGGTTAGTTTTGATATTGTGGTTTTAATATTATTAATGATTTATTTAGACTTGTTTTGTATTACTGCTTATTATTCGAATACACATAATCATAAAATACTGTTTTAGCTACATTTCATTCCAATAAATACGTGTTAGACTTTATTTTATCACACTGTACTTGGGCAGGTACAGTGGGCAATTATGTACTATAATTTCTTGTATTTTGCAAGTATTTTTGAATAATCCACCATGGCTAATCGTCGCGTTTTTACAAGTTGAAATGAGTATTCAAGGCTGGAAGAAGCCTTTGAATCAATTATAGCTGATGAAAGTGATGATATTCAAAATGATGTCTTCTTGTTGCCACCTGAATCAGCCATAGTAAGTGACGAAGAAGAAGGAAATGATGATGATCTCGCTAATTCGATCATGCCAAGAGATGTGCCATGGACAATTGAGGTGACTCCGCGTCGCCTCAGTTATAATGTTTCTGATTAGAACGATAGTTATGATGAGCCTTTATAAGGCTTTTGATCGGGTCTGGCACAAAGCTATTCTCTCCAAGCTCCCGGCATATGGTCTGCCTGCTCAGTTCTGCAACTGGGTCGCTGGCTTCCTGCATGAGCGCAGAAACCGTGTTCTATCTGATGGATGCGCTTCGTGGCTCATGTTAGTGAACGCTGGGGTACTTCAAGGCTCCGTTCTGTCCCCCACGCTGTTCCTTCTGCATATCACCAATTATCAGTTACTATGGGTTCTACGGCGTCTAGGCTACAGAGTAATGGGCACAATTCGAGATAATAGGACAAAAAATATCCTGTCACTCCTGTTCAGGCTATGAAGAAATGGTCAAGAGCGGAATACGACTACCGATTTGATATGAAGAATGAAATTACAATCGTGCGGTGAAAAGATAATAACATAGTTACAATGGGATCTGATCTTGATCAGACTGAGCCCCTGGGAAAGGTAAAAAGATAGTGCAATATTGCTAAGATTTCAATATTCCAAGATTATTTGTAAATTACCACAAAGGTATGGGAGGTTTTGACGTAATATAGCAAGAGCTTACCTGAAACCTACAATAACAAAGATCAGACCTACGTCATCGTCAGTAGGACTGGATCGAAAAAATAATGGTTACAACCCAGAACGTATAGAAAATCAGTTGCAGTGTGTTATTTATTTGTCACAATCGTGTTCGTTGGCGTTGCGAACTTTGCATGAAAACATTAAGTGTTGAGCGGCCTTGCTTTGGTAGTTTCCATACTTAATCCGCCCACTGTACCCGACCGAGTACACCCCTATAACTTAGGTTTTATTATTTTTTCCTGAAATTTTGATTATGATACCTTTTATTCAATCGGTAATGATACATTAAATAACATGAAAAAAGAATTTTTACGAGCAGTTTCATTTTGGGCGTTAATGGGTTAACTTATTTAAAGTGGTATACCTACATAAATATATTTAAATATATTAAAGTACACGACTCGTATATCTTAAGTGAGTCCGTATTATAAATATTTGTTTGTGCTTCATCATACAATCATACATTAAAGTACCGAAGCTGTAAAAAAATTATAATGTTATAAACAAAGCAATACAAAATCACCAGTACACGTCTATCCTTTAAACTTTACAAATTACATAGTACCTACCATAAAGGTGGTCAATAAAAAACCGGTCCCTTTTAGTCATCTCAATTTTTCCCACTACCCCATTATCGGTGAAAAAAATGCGATATTTCAGATAATAAGCGCTTGGAAAGCAATAAGCTATTAGACCTCATTGTTGCGGTCCCATCCTTGCCTAAAATAGCTTCATCGTATCATAATAACCGTGCATAGTAATAAAATTATTCCATGCGCAAAACCTATGTAAAACTTATTTTGTAGTAAAGTTTGGAATATGGACTCTATTTCTTAGAACCCATGGATGAAAACCGATTGGGTACCGTCGTTGATGCATTATGCGTCGACACTGGCTGTGAAAGAGACGCTGCCCGCCCGTTTCGGTTTATTTTTTTCTTTTATAATGTCTCTGGACATGTCCCGTGAACTATGCGGCCAGTGACAAAGTTATCTCTTTGTATCGTTTGCATCAAAAATATTGCTACAGAGAAAAAATAAGCTTCCACATTCTACGATACCTGTTCCTCTGATATATTAAAATAGTATTTCACTGTGATTATTTTTATCGATATCGATGCAGTTGTTTTGAGTAAAGAGAATGAAGTAGTAGTTTAAGTAGTCTATTTATAATTTATTAAACAAGTGATTAAAACATTAACACCCGTTTGCACTAAACTTATAAATCACCTAACTACTACCCGGTCAAGTTAAGTCGGCATCTGAGTGTAAGCGACGTTTTCGAGCCAGGTGCCGAGTTAACTTGACCGGGTAGTAGTTAAGCCAAGACTTAGGCGATTCATAAATTTAGTGCAAACGGGTGTGTGTCTGAATGCCGAGTTGCAAAGGCTAATACGGGCCGAAGTCTGACATCCCTGGGTTCAAGTCATGGAAAGCGTCTGGTCAGGCAAAGCGTTTTAGATTTTTCAATTTTATGGTGAACCCGTCTGTGTTCGTTGTGTTGAGTTGGTGCTTACCAACCAACCCGTATTAAGTTAACAAGATATGACTTGATTTCAATGATGAAAGCCCAGCGTAAGACACTATTGTATAATACCTTACTACAGCACTCATAAGAGTTTTATTTTTCAGTTTCAGTTCAAAACGGTTACAAAAGAATCGTGTCTGCCAAAAATAAAAGAAAACACCAGGTTGAGAGCATTCTTTAGTGTTTTTCCTTTTATCTGGATAAAGGGATCAAATCCCGACTTTAAGAACAGTCCTTTTGGGTCGGAAACAGCTTGTAAGTGGTTTTAAAGAGTTAGACATTTGATCTATGTGGGTTTAGGAGGTTCGAGCTGATTAATCCTGAAATATCTTAAGCTTTATTGATCTATTGTAGTGGATTTTTCTTTTGAAGTGTTTCTTCTATCGTTTTGTCTCAGGTATAGAACGTGCCGGCTCTAACTTTTATATTTGATTGTGAACAATGACTTAGATACTTTCGTTAATATCAGCATCATAAGATGGTGGTACCCAGCCAGGCGGACAAAGAAAAAGCCCTACGTCCAACTAAACGAGTTCAATGTGTACCTCCTGAATGTGGGAATCGAATCAGAATCCCAGAGTGATCTTGTCGTTGTCAGTACACAACAGACGCGGCTTTTAACACAAAATAGTCGAAGACCACCCAACTAACACAAACTTGTGGCATACAGGGTCCATAGCGTATAAAATTGTAACTGTGGTGGCTAAAGGCAAAGTCTATAGCGCGCTATAGAACCCTAAAGCAGCAGATATGGCGCTAAGTGGGCACATCGCATAATAGGTCTATAGCATATTCGATTGTGCTTCAAGATGAAAATTGCAGCTTCTTTGCCACCTGAACAATGAATGACTGAGTGAACGAATTCGTCGTTGTTATTATGCATTCAATTCGATCAGTTCAGATTATGGTATTGGGATTTTTATGTCATCAATTATTTTAATAATGTAAGAATGTTCATTTCAAATATTTAGCATTATGTGCATCTTAGAGAAATGGGAACAATATTTTACCGTCAAATATGTATATGTTTTCTTTCAATATTTTTGCGCGCCATTGATTTAATGACATAGAATCATCTTTTGACAAAAACTATAAGTATTAATATTAACTAAATTTTCAAAAAAAGAAGTGGTGTATCATCTCGTATTGTTCATAATTTGCTGGATAAATTGTAAATGTATTCTATCAGTCGCTAACTATTGCACAGTTGCACAATTATGGAAATAAACAGTCGGCTTTATCAAACGCCATAATAAAAAAATGGCGACATCGAAATGTGTTTGTTGGTTCCAATTTCCACCTGTTTGTTACTTCTCTGCGGGTCAAAGTGATAAAAATCACTGTGTTACCGTCATAAAGTCTAATCTAGGAGCATATGAGTGATTATAATAAACTAAAGTTTAATTAGGGGAAAATTGGACCTTGTTTGTAACTTGTAGTATCATATGACATCTTTCTGGGTATTATATAAACACTTAAGTGGTCTTAAAGTGAATATTACTTCCTAATGAAATGGTTGTACAGCAATGATACTTGCCACTGTTTTGCGCTTGTCAGATCTTCAAAAGGTATTATTAGATCAATCTTACCACTTTTAGTGAATTATGACTCTCTTATAGCATTGTGAGATTTAAAAAGGTATCAAAATTAACTACTGTGTCACTTTAAGCGGCGTTATCAAAAATATGCCACTTAAAGTGGTTTTTATAGGTTGCACCCATATTTTCCTCTCATGAGCAACAAGATGCTGCATTTTCCACCAATATAGAAACTTTATGGACCTGTGAGTTACAAGATAATCTGCAATATTCACTAATGTGTTAGTTGGGCATTTATTAATCATTGACTAGTCCCTTAGACTACTGACGTGCTTAACGCAAGTGTATTAGCTTTGTTTATAGCTCTTTAAAAATATTTTTGAAAGAAGATAAAGCATTCACGTTGTCATTAAATTAGGATCATGGTAAGCGAGATTATTTTTACAATCAAGAGAAAATGTATGTAATACTTATAACTCTAGTACAGTAGGGTTACTCTTGGAACACAATTGCATTAATCAATTTCCAATCACAAATCTAAAAAAAATAAATGGCACTCTTAAAAGCGATTATACATACATTGGAATTAAATTGCGTCGAAATTGAGTGAACAAACTATTATCGAGAGGGGCGTTCCGAAATTACGAAATTTATCCCAATATCGATACATATTAATCGCATTGGAATAGTATTAAGATTGAATTTGTGTTCAAGAGTAGCCTACCAGACTATTAAAGTTCCAATAGCTCTATCAAGTCCACCTTAACGCTCAGCGCTACGAGTATAATGACTGAACCCGCTTATAACATTGTAATAACCCAATTACGGTCTACTCTGGGGTGACGGATGTGCCAAGTAACACGGTCAGCGCTAAGATTCTAAGCTACTAGCTAAAGCTGTGGACTTATATATTATTATACTTACTTTACTTTGGATCAAAAGTAGGCTAAGTTTAGTATCAATATCATCAGCTCGCCTGATGGAATGCGGTGGTCGCAGTAATGGACGTTTGCGATACCAAGGGTAATAATTAACTCGCTGTGATTCCACTGGAGCTAATGCTCTTTAAAACGGAACACAACAATCCAATACAAGACTGCTTGGTGGCAGAAGTAGGTATTGAGATGGTCACAGGAGTTCTAGGCAGAATTTTAGCACTTTATATTCAACTAGCGGCCCGCCCCGGCTTTGTACGGGTGTACTTTTATTTTTAAACATTTCTTTTTTTTAATATAGCCTATGTTACTCAGCGCTAATGTAGCATTCTAATGGAGAAAGAATTTTTAAATCGGTCCAGTAGTTTTTGAGTTTATTCGTTGCAAACATACATACAAAAATACAAAGCTTTCCTCTTTATAATATTATTAAAAATTAACAAATAATCCAATAGCTCTACTTGCAAGTAGACGTCATCAAAGGAGTAGAACAAGGAAAAGATGATGAGATGATATGGACAGTCAATACTGGAACAATATAGGAAGACCTTTTACCTATGTCACAGAAATAGTTAGGAAGGGCCCTTCATACGGTTCATTAACAAACTGAAAGAAATGCAAACATATAATAATTATCAATAAAATTTAGTGACATTTATAAAAAATTTATAAAAATTAAAGAAAGCCGAAAAAAATATTCCACAGATCAGTCTTTTAGAAGAACTTTGAACTTTAACATAGCAACTAAAGGATTAAATAGAAACGACTTAACAACAACGAACAGTGAACGATTTGTTATTCCAAACACCATCAAATTCTCAGTCTCCCGTTGATCAGCCTTTAGAAATGTTATACTTGCATTTTGTGATCTCCCAAAGACTCCCAAGCTCTACGCCGCGAAATAACTGAAATTCCTACATTATCCGTCGGTTTTGCGTTAATCTACTCACATTCTAAGCTTCGTGGTTTACGTGCCCATCGCTCAATTAAGAGGTAACGTCATAACGTTAACCATAAAACTGTCCCCGTTCCCTTGTCAACCACCGTTAGAGCTATTCCACTTTGCACGTCACTAAATACAACTTTTTGACCTTAAACCTGGCGCTCAGCTCGCACAAAGAGCAGTGGAGTATGTTTGTAGTCTGTCAAGACTCATCATCATCAAGAAAAGACATATCTACGTGTAAAAATACAGACGTTGGCATTGACATTGACATTGGCAACCTAAATATAAAGACATTAATAATCTATTACAGGGTAATACTAAACCAATTTCAATTTCAATTTCAATTTATTTACATCCAAAATGTTGACACAATTTTGAACCCTGTTGGGCACAGCAATTTAGAACAGAGGATGACGCCATTTATACATAAAATATAAGGAAATCTGATGCATCATCAGGTTTATAATTCAATAATACTCGTGAATGCCCTAAGCATTCAACAACAAGCATTCATCAGCTGTCCAGAATAGTACGCAAACGGGGACTCCTTTCAGAAACGATAATTGAAGAAAGTTGTATGGATATTACTGTGAAGAAGTAAATTTAATATTTGTCTTCTTTATCTTGGCAACGACGAGAAAAACGAACTGTGTAAACAGAGCATCAGAACCTCAGCAACATCACCCTATCACTTTCCATCACAAAATGATATAGGTATCACGTACGGAAGTGAGTGCCACTAATCCAGATAAAAGACGCAGTTTCATACAACTCTTAATTTCAATTCGCATAACTCGATTTATGCGGATTATACCTAACTCACACACTGTTGGCTAACAATTCCAACAATTTAATTTAAATATCAGCTGCACTGATATCGACGCTATTCCAATATACATTGATCATAGGTTAGCGTAACTTTGCCTGTGGCGGTGTCCATCGAACCAGCCGACAGTGTTACCAACTTGGCGGATTTCCCGTCATATCTAGCGGATTGGGATGTGGTAAATACGGACAAATTATTCGTCCAATGACTAAAGGATTTTTTATTTGACTGAATGTTAAATAATATAATATTGTATTAGGTATATTATTGTATTGCACAGAAGATCCCGATGGGTCGAAGTGTTACTGCGAGAGGGAAACCTCAGCAGGCCCCACTAAGATAAAATAAGATTAGGTACTTTTTTAAGCCAACTTAAACGATTGTGTCTAAAATGTATGTAGCGCCATCTAGTTACTTACAATAAAAAGTCTAACTATGTTTAGTTTAAAGTAAAAGTAGGCGCTATTTTGAAAAAGTGTGACCTCATTATTTTGTGGTGTGTCGTAATTCTGACAGAATTTTTGTCTATTTCGAGGGGATTTTGAACTTATATTTGGCAACACTGCGAGCCGAACGCATTAGCAAGTTACACACGTATGCCGGGACACGCGGCTAACGAGCCGTTTACTCAGCAAACATGATCGCCGGCCTGTCCCGGCTTGTTCCCATATAAGGACAACGTCTAATTTGCAGACTCATATTGCCCCTCTAGTATCTCATACTGATATTGGTACCTAGTAACTACGAATAGTATTACAGTCTTTTACATCAAACGATGATGTTGTTTTTTTAGTATAATCTTATTTATTATATCTACTTTTTAATCAAGCTATAGCCGTCCAATCAACAACTATCTATTTCCACAATTACCACCGCTACCATTTAGATAGAGGATGTAGTCAGACTTACAGTACTCAGCATTCGAAAAAAGATATTTCAAAAAACGCGAGATGGCTGCAAAAAGTTTACTACAGAAATAAAATGCAGTTCCACTATGAAATAGCTGTGACCTAATGAAAATGCATCATTGTCCGTCTGTTATTGTTATTATGAACTCGATAACAACAAAGGTGCTAAAAAGCGGATCGGGAAAAAGCGCGCGGGATGAAAACGAGGCTTTCCCGTGGGAGCCGGGCTGGGAACGGCCGCACAATGAACTGTATGTCATTACCTGATCGGAAAAGTTATGATAAACACCTTTGTATATACATTCAAATGTAATTAAAAAATATTTATAAGTACATTAAACTATTATGAAAACAGGCATCAGATTTTTGAATCGGTGACTAATTCTCACTCTATGATATTGATTAAGAGGGCTCTTTTTTCTCATATTCAAAGTCACTGGTAACTTATTTTTGACATCGAAAATTCTTGAACGATATGTATCTTATAAATCAATCAGTCTTTTTTACACTTTACACTTTACACTTTTGATTTCGAAATCAACGGTGAGATTTAAAATAGCTGTAAAATAGATAACGTAAGTACTTGGCCGCAAGTTGAACATACAATTTGACATAATTTTGAATATAATTGTAACATAAAAACGTTCATGTGCTTATTTTTACAAAAGATTCATTTCGAGTCGCTGTCTAGTTTTTAGATCTTAATTAATAACTAACATATTTGTAGTAATACAGAAGTTATTTCCACGTAGGTATATCCAACATTTTGGTTGGCACATTTTTTCCCTTCCTTATTTGCCAAGCGCATAATGTAAGCGCACGGCAATTAAAAACCTAATGTGTCTGGAAACCTGGCAAACTATGGGTTAATACTCGTACATGTGTAGATGTAGAATACTTAGTTATAGTAACTTATAACTCAGTAGTTGAACAATGAGCATGCCCAGTTGAGTGAGGAAACACTTAACTGATGCGGGCGTTTGCGGTCGGCCTGCGGGGGCTCTGCGGTGGCCCTGCGGCCCTTGGCCCTGATACTGAGCTGAAGCCTGTTGAAACCTTTTTACTAGAAACATTCTGTTCACGCCGCGTGGTTTTTGAATGTTGTATAGAGACTCAATGATTTAAAGGTATAGTTAACTTAGTTAATAGTAACTTAGTTAATAGTAACTCGTGCATGTAAAATGCAAAACAACCGCAAAAAATGCTTCGAAATTTTTAACGTACAAACATACAAATAAACATTTTTAATTTAAACTAATATTTATTTAATTAAATTGTCAAGTGATGTAAAAGGGATGACTTTATAATATCAATAAGTTCGAACAAGACGGTGAGTATAGTGTTTTTTATTTGGCACTTTTCTAAAGAAAACTGATTTTACCTTATTTTGTGCCAAAACTGTCAACTAACTATTCTTTATTAAATAAAATTGTCTAAAGAATACAGTGTAGTCACTACACATTTAAATTAAACGCTTATATAACAAATGTTATTCTCACTTTGAGGATTGATTTTGACTTTCAAAAAACGGCGATCTATTTTTAAGATTTTTATCATTGCACTAGTTTAGAGTAAAATTCTGAATTAAAATGGTTTTACTAATATTTTCGATAAGACATCTTTATTGCGTAACTTTGCATAATCAATTAATTAAAATACAATATGCAATCCAAGTTTCATACGTTTTCTTCGATCAACAATACACTAGATAACCGGTCAGGGTGTCAAAAACGGCCGAGCGAATAACGCCTCACATTCAAAGTGGGGTCTTATTTCTATTTAGTTCGCTGTTGACTGCGCCAACGTGATAACGTACCACAATGCCTCAATTTGTATTCAAAAACTGTAAAAATAACTATCGAAATAAAAATATATCAGAAGGAATATCATACTTTAGGTAAGTAAATGCTTTTTCATAACATAAATAATAAAATACCTAACTGTTTTTATGAAATAACAATCTTTAATTCTTAAAACCAACCCACGCGCCAACATTTGCTAATGTTTGGCCAACGTATAGTTGCTCTGGAACAGTGAATCTATGGAGTAGTTTAAAAAAATTTATAGATAGGTACTTCTACTGGCGACCCATTTCAATGTGCAAAATGTAGCGGAAGAGAGACAGGAGGATTTTTTTAGACCTAAAAAAATTCTGTAATTTGCTCAATACATTTCAAAAAATGAAAACTGAAGGTATTATACGAAATTTACTTCGTGTAAGTGGAGGTAAGTCTATGAAAAGGATTTATGATAAAAATTATATTTGTGTAACAGTTTTAAAGTTATTTATTGGTAAAGATGTGTTTCTTGGAAGTAGCCAACACAATCATGAAACCGACTTATTAAAATCAGTGATCGAATCATTTTGTTGATGTAAGGCTACATTATTTGTGCAAAGTTGAAAATGCTGAAATAAAAGACAAATCCAAAAGACAACTATTTAATAAGCTTAATCTATTTAAAGGTAATTGATAGAACTAATCAATTTGTTAAATGATTCAAATATTTATGCATAAATGATAATTATAACAGTGTTAAGTGATTAAGTTAAATTTACTTCATGCATTATGCCGTCTACGTACAAGCCGGTTAGATATTGCTGTAAATGACATGTAGGTATTCATTAAATTAATTACGTAATATTTACTTTGTTTTATGATTTTAATTTTAATTATTTTATTCTCTCAAATGACCATGGAGTAATGACCTTACAGTTTTGAATTATTGTGATTATACATGTATTTAGAATTATTTTACCTTTTGTTAATGTACAATTATTTCTAATTGTTTCCTTAATTATTTTATATTGTTCGTATGCCGATAAGGCAGATCGCAGTGAAACCTTATAATTAATACAATTAGACCTAATGACTTACCTGTGCTGTGAATCACGAATAAATAATTTAAATTTGAATTTGAATTTGGTTTATTGTTCTTTATATGAAAACCACCTCAAATAATGTATATTGTTACATAAATAAAACAATTTGATTGTGATTATATTGTTATTTATATTACAATTTCTCATCAGGATTCTTTCATTTAAGCATGTATTCCAACCTCGCTCAAGGTAGGTATAGTTCAATATCAGTTAATTTGTACTGAATCTACTATTACATAAATGTATGCAAAGTATAATAAATTGCTTTTTGTATACCATTTTGCAGTCAAATGCATAAGCCATAAAATAAAATAAACCTAATTCTTTATTAAAAATAACTTCCTTAAAACAAAAAATAAATTACTAAGTGCGACTCCATAATACTCTGTCGGAGCAAGTAAAGTCAATAATGCAAAAATTCGAAATGAAGTAAGTAACACTTCGTGTCTGCTATTTGCTGTTTTATTTTTATGTAATAAGGTCGAATTTGGATGTAAAGGGTCTTTGTATATATTTTTAAATACACAAGTGATTATTTCAATTTCTTATCTCTTTCTGTCGTTTTCGACGTAAGATCGTAAGTGAGTGTCATAATAATCAAAACTGTGCTTTATTCCTTGCAAAAAAAGTATAAATTAGGTTGAAATTATCAAAACTTAGGATAGTTTTTCTCCATTTATAGTAAAGTCAGCCAATGCCACATTTGAGATTTGTTTTAGTTCGTGAGGCGATATCTAGTGTATTGTTGATCGAAGTACGTTTTATTAACGAAATCTGTCGATAATTATAGTTTGCAGAGTAGTGAACCGTTTTAAAAAAACTCATTTATACTTACGACTGAATATTCTAATTAAACCTTTTTAACTTTTTAACCGTATCACGTTGCTTACTAATTGGGGTTAAAATCAGTTAAACCTTAAAAGGGTTTTAATTATTTTAATTAGTGGGCTTTTCATCGTAGGTATACATGTAGAAACTCGATTAACCGGACTAATTATTGTCGTTAGGCATTCGGATAATTGAAATTCCGGATAATCGAATGTATGAAGAATAGCGGGTTTTATGCATGTAGTACTAATGTTGTGTTTATTAAAAATAAGAAATACATATTAACGAAAATCAATGTTTATTAAGAAATTATTAAGAGATACATCCTACATACATTGTACATTTGTACTAAAATAATTTTACCCTAATCATGAAATTAAATGTTTAGGTACGTATGTACGTATAATTTCTTAACAATGTGAATTCTCTCGCCTACAAGCTAAAGATTTTGAAGATTTTATTGAAGATTGAAGGTTTAATCCAGTTTCATCAGCATTATAAACAAAATCTAAGTCATAGTTATTTTCATTCAATTTCTTCTTAAAATCATTTTTAAAAGAGTTTGCTGCATCTACATTAGCTGACATTTTTTCACCTTGTATTTCCAATTCACGAATTTCATGACGAGATTTAAATCTGTACAACCATCCGTTACTTGCCACAAACGATTCATTGCCACCTAGGTTTTTATTTAACTGTAATGCTATTTCACAGAGTAAAGACCAGATATCGGTTGCCCAGTTGATCGTTTTTGTAAAAACCAACAATATAAAGCGTCTTCTAGAAGTTCATTTTTAGGTTTCTTCATCATTTTTCGATGTTTACTCCCATCTTCACAATCTAATTTGCAGGTGTACAACAAAATTGAATCGGTATTCTTCTTAATATCACTTATTGTGGATGTACCTACACCATACTTATCAGCTAACTTACGACTGGTTTCTCCTTTTTTTAATGAATCAATAATATTTATTTTGTCTTTCAGCGATAACACCACTCTCTTACGCTTTGACATTTTTAAATATGTAGGTAGACTTGATACGCACGTCAGAACGGAATAACAATTGCTAACTATGTAACTAAAACAATAACGAAACGCGTGGTCAGCGATCCCGCGGGGCGCGTGCGGGGCTAATGCCAGTTCTTACACGTTCATGCTTGCAAAAATTCGACTTGTAGTTATTTAATATATTGGTCGCAGTCGGTAGTCCGGATAATCGCGAATCCGTATAACTGAGGGCCGGATAATCGAGTTTCTACTGTACAACCAAATTTAACCGCATCTCTGGTCTAGTGGGTAAACCGCCGTTCTCAGACCATGAGGTCTCGGTTTCGTTTCCAAACGGAAGTACATATATGTTATTGTACACGGTTTGATTGGTAATAGGGCTTGCTTTAAATGCATCTGACTAAGTACCACCAAAGTCAAAAGAAAAAGAAAAAAGAAAATGTCATTTTTTTTTTTCATTGTTATATACCGTCATAAACAAACAGCCTCGAGATATTACCTATAGCAAATTCCTCAGCTAGAGGATTCCCGGTGAAGTGCGCTTTCACCTTCAACCTTATCACCATTTTACTATGAAGATAAATAAAAAGAAATATTTGTATATATTACCAGTAAGTGGTCTGATTTCTCAGAACAACAATCACAAGAAGAATTCAAGTGGTTCCCGATCCATCTTCGTTGTTACGAAGGCATGGAATAAACATATCAATCACTAGCTGTGCCCTGCGGTTTCACCCGCGTTAATTAGCGACTGTTCCACACCTATTAGTCATAGCGTGATGTAATATAGCCTATAGCCTTCCTCAATAAATGGACTATTCAACACAAAAATAATTTTTCAATTCGAACCAGTAGTTCCTGAGATTAGCGCGTTCAAACAAACAAACAAACAAACAAACAAACAAACAAACAAACAAACAAACTCTTCAGCTTTATAATATTAGTATAGATTCATTTCCGGACAAACATTCATGTTCATTGCTTAGAATCGTTAATTGTTAAATACTATAAGTAACTTCTATATTATAACTTCGCACTCTTTGTTCTCTTTTTTTATTACCTACTTTATTTTATTTATTTTATTTTTATTTTATTTTCTTAGGTGAATCAACAGTAACAAAAAAAAGAGTGGCTATGCAGTTATACATAAGAAAACCAATGACAGATTCACGCTAATAGACTTAAAATAGCAGGGAAACTATTGAGCTAACAGAATAAACATGTTTCTATAGCTAGGATCTAAACTGCGATCGAACCGCTTACTAGCATAGCATAGTAGCTGTGACAGTACCAAGGACATTGCACACCAAAAGTATAATAGGTAGCAATATATTTAATAATAAGTTTCAAAAACTTTAGTTTTATTTTTTCTCTTATTCTGTATCATGTTTGTATATATACGTAGGTATGTTGTTCATAAATGTTATTCTTGTTCTTCTTCCTCGATAGGTATTTATTGTACTACAATATAAACTACTGCCATCACCTATTGGTGAGAGATTGCTGTTGGGGGCTGGGCGGCGAGAAACATAAAGGGTTGTCAAAAGTTACTGGATTCTCCGAAACGTCAGAATCGGTTCGATCATCATCATCAGCTCATTTTATGTCCCCACTGCTGGGGCAAGATCCTTCTCTATGGATGGATAGGGAGAACGGGCCATAAACCACCACGCGGGCCCAGTGCGGATTGGTGGTTGTTAACGACTGCTAATGCAGCCGGGACCAATGGCTTAACGTGCCTTCCAAAGCACGGAGAAGCTTGAGATGAAACAATTTTAGGTCACCCATCCGATGACTGGCCTTTGCGAAAGTTGCTTAACCTCAGCACTTGCAGACCGGGCGCGTTAACCACTGCGCCATCGAGCTCCTCATCCTCATCCTCATCGGTCCGATACCCTTATCCAAACATACATGTATCCAAACATTTTATTTAAATTTTATATTTGTTAACTTTTGCTACTGAACTAACTTTTTGCTGAAAGAAACACAAACATTTTGAATGAGAAGTAACTTAGCTTTGTACATACAAATTATTATTAGCCAGTGTTAAAGTAATTTTTCTTGCAAGTAATACGTAAATAAACAATATTTCCTTCATGTATGATGATGATGAATGATAATAGAAAATGAGAAGTGAGAAATGATATACCCCCAACCCCTCGAGTATCTCTGTAAAGATGTGGGGCTTTACTAAGTCCTGACGCGAACTTCTTGAGAGAATTTGAAAAGTGACGTTGCACTGTTTTGTTTGATTTACCAACACTCATGCACACTCAATAACACTTAACGGTTAATAATCCACCATTATTTCACATTAATATTCGACATAACACAAATTTCAGAAAATAAAACGAAACAGCAGACACGACTTCACTTTCCCGCCAAGAAGTCTACCACAAACTAATAGACTTTGTTGCAGTTTGACAGTTTCGGATAGGTTGATGTGGACATAAAACTATCAAATACATAAACAGGGTGGGAAAGAGCATACCGACAGATTTTAACCATGGATTCCTGGTGGTGTTACGAGCAAATAATGTTATGTCAGCATGGGTCCAAAACTGCCTTATTAACTTACTTAATTTCTGGAACAAAAAAAAATATTATCGATAGTACTTCCTTGTGAACGAAGCCTTAGTCAAAAGAGTGATTGCTACCTACATTAGACAACATTTTTTTTTCCATTTATCGCAATAAAAACTTTTTGCTTTTTAAATTCAATTTTTAATAAAAACTTATTCGTAGTTAAAATGTACTTGTGTGTGTAATCACGTCATATTTAAAGGCGTGTTACCCTTGAAACTTTTCAACTTGTGAATTACTTAAATAATTTAATATATCGAAAATTAGGCTTTACCGAGTCATATTTGTATTACTTCTTTGTGTCCAAATAACTAAAGGCACTAGAATCGTTGGTTTCAATCTGTCGGTATTCCCCTGCCCTGTATAAACAACACTAAGAATTTTCCTCAACCCTAATTCACCCATTGTTGGGTATAGGTCTCCTCATGATCCCTCCACTTGGCCCGCTGACGTTGTCTTCCATCTAACGTTATTACCACAGACAGATATTTGAATATAAGTATTCTATGCAATGGTTATTACCGTTTATTACTCCGCGTCATTATGCGGACGCACGCCGCGGGTCGCGTCGCCTATACCTGGGAATAACGACAAAAGGCAATCGCAAATATACGTACACGTCTTGAATATGCAACACATCGTTCCTATTAAGCCGGCGACTGACCGGAGCGAACATCGTAACGTAACCGTACCGTACGTTCGCAGCGAGCTTGATGCGTCATTGCTGTATGAAACTACCTACTTTTACGGATCACTCGCGTTTATTTTGCACACTAATTTGATTTAATGTCTTCATGACGTTTCGAACCCTTTGCAAGGTCTGTGGTCGCAGGGGGAGACTGAGGTGTTGGTCGTCTCATAATTAGTTTAGTAGCTTGCCTACCCTCATTTTATTTTAATCAGGCGGACCTGATTAAAATAAAATGAGGGTACGGATACCATTTCACGCAGAAACAGTTTATTGTATCTGTTGTATGGTGTTGGGGCTGGGATTTAAAAAATCCAACCATCTTCTCTATTGAAATTAGGATGTTTTTTAATTTCAAATGTAGCGTTCGCGTAAGCTTTAGAAAACAATACGTCTTTGCTGACGGACCGATAACAGGGCGGAGCTTGCAGCAAGCGGCGCGGCTCACTGTACTGAACATGCGAATGCTCGCATCGAACATTGTTACGTTACGATGATACGCTTCGGTCAGTCTCCAGCATTATGTGGAATGTTGCGATAGTCACTTTATTTATTACTTTGATCCATGTTCTTGCTAAAGTTGGCATTAATCGACTTAGAGGCGAAATGGACAAAAGCGAATGCTGTTGGACAATTAGCTCATGAAAGACAGTATAATAATGTGACTTGTTGCTTATTAAATAATTTCTTCCACATAAAACATAAATATAGCTATGTTTTAACCGTTAAATGTTCGTGGAAGTGCATGAGTGTCCGCCAATGAAATTAAACAGTGCAATGTTACCTGTCAAACACCCTAAGAACTTCGCGTGTGGTCTCTCTCAGTAAAGTCTTAACTGAAACTCTAGAGTTTCGGGGTAACATCATCCTTCATTGTATATATACTGTTGTTGTGTTTTTTTGTCCGGTCATAAATAATTTGCCAAAATCCTAGCAAAAATGAACATGGAAGAAACTGACATTTCGCGCCGACCCCAAGTAACATGGCCATGCATGGCAGGAAGAAGATGATGATCATCCACTTGTTTGTCATGGATTATTCATCACACTAATCTCTAGACATACTGAAGACATGGCTAGACATAGAAAAGAAAATAAATAATAGGTAAGCTACGTTAAGGTTAGATAATTATATATCTCTTTGCCCTTACATTATACGGAAAAAGTAAACTAAAAAAGAACGTATAACAAATGAAAGCTGGGCGGGAAAGTGAAGAGTCATGTCTGCGATTTTGTTTTATTTTCTAAAATTTGTGCTATGTCGAATATTAATGTGAAATAATGGTGGATTATTAACCGTTAAGTGTTCGTGAGTGTGCATGAGTGTTGGCAAATGAAACGAAACAGTACAACGTCACTTTTCAAATTATCTCAAGAAGTCCGCTCGAGGACTTAGTAAAGCTCCACATCTTTACTGAGATACTCGAGGGGTTATATCATTTCTCACTTCTCATTTCTATTATCATTCATCATCATCATACAGAAAAGAAATATTGTTTATTTATGTATTACTTGTTAGAAAAATTACTTTGACACTGGCTAAATGTGCTAATCGCACGAAGCCATCAACAAAAAGAAAAAAAAACAAATGAAAGCTGAGTTCTATATTTAAATTGAGATAATAGAAAAGTTATCAAATGTGATCGGCCCAGTGGGCTTCCGCGGCCCTCGGCGTCGTCGCTATGTTGAGCCCTCACTGTCGCCATAGCCACGCGACCCTTCGCATCGATTGGCTACGCACCACTGTCTGAGCAATCGTAATGTTGCGTTGTTGAGTAGCTCTGTGGTAATATGTTTTGATGCTCAGTACAATTGAACGAAACAGTATTATAGCGGACGGTTTTTTGCAGAACATACTGTCATTTATGGATGTAAAAATCATCGAAACGTTTAATTAAAAAGATTAGATTTTTTACTTTTAACATTACTAGCGCGTTATTAAGAAAATATTGTCACATATATAATTTGAACTGGTGTTAGATTTTATTAAATAGTGTTGGTCTTTCTTGTTGTTCCTATTAACAATTCAGGCTAGTTTTAATTATGCATTTTATCCCCAAGACACCGTAATCGTAGAACAAGAGCGCTCTATACCAGGCACAGGTATAAGTATATCTGGGCGCTTTGCCCCACCCACACGAAGCGGTCAACCCGAGTCGAGGTCCTAGTCTCCGATCGGATCTCCTCGGAGAATCTGTAATGGGGCGACAAGCTTGCGTAATGCCATTCCCTCTAGAAACCTTCTGACTTGTGTTTCGATTATAAATAGTCCTTTAAGTCTCGCCGCCCCCAAAAAGTCCGGTGACACTATAAATGCCGTCTAAAAGCCAAAAGAAAAAAATCATAACTGCACGTTACTACGCCGTTAAAAAAATATATTGTGAAATGACCGTTTTCATCAGACCCATGCAATACGCGCGTATGTTTACTGCCAGTAAGTTACACCAACCAAGCAAACAAACACGTTTTGTTTTCAGAAGCGTCGTCGACGCCATTGTGTCGTCCGGGTGTCATAACAGACGCGCGGCGATTGTCCGACGACCTGCCCACCGGACACCGGACACCGGATAGACGGTGTCGGATCGCGGTGTTGTTTATTGCTTTGTTGTACTTTTTTTATTGCCTTGCGATGATTAGCTTAGTAATCTAAATTTTGATAGGTTTAGCCATAATTTACACGAAGAAGACGAACGCGATGGCGCAGCGGATATCCTTCGAGTTGAGATCTTGCAAGCTAACATAATGATGATATATCGGATGGGTGACCAATTTAGAATATACCCTCAGTGCTTCAGTTAACTTTCGCTCCTCCCGTGCCATTAAGCTGTTGATAAACATTTCTTTTCTGACTGTTCAAAACTGGTTAGCTACTTCTGCCCCAGATTGTACCAATCATTATTTTCCATCGAAGATGCCTTCATCTTCCTCTCGCGATCAATATGCGTGCCGGTACGGCGGCGAGCCATGCGGCGCCGGCAATAGCTCGGAGACGTCTTAGCGGCGTCTCAGCGGCAGCTTGGCGGCTGCTCAGTGGCTTATCAACGACACATCCGACGCACGGCGCATTGTTCCCGCCCGATCCATACCGTACCGTACTCGTAGAAAAAGGGTACGAAGACCCTGTTCACACGCACTCTATACCAGGTACATGTACGTACCTGGGTGCATCTCCCCACCTTCACGACACACTTACCGGGAACCCTATCCTTTAAAGGCGTCCTCTGGTTTTTCCACTCCAGAGACAATCCAAACTCCTCGGACAGTCTAGTATTGAACGAGGCGTTATGCCAATCCCTATAGATACCCTCTTACGGTATTTCGATCACACGACTTGAGGAATGGTCAACCCGGGCGTAGGCCTTCGGGTTGTTCCGCTTACAATCCGATCCAAACTCCTCGATAGGAGGATTGAGGAAAACTAAAACTCTCTCTAGAAACCCTGTAGAAAACCAAAACTCGGTGCTTCATTTCACACGGCTTGGGGAGCTCTTTGAGTTTCTCGCCGCTCCCAAAAAAGTCCTGTGACACTGAAAATACACAGTGGCAATCATAGCTAACACTCTCTAAAAAAAGGCTTGAGGAACACTTAGCTCCTTACAAATAAACAAAGAATAAGCCCCGAATAGTTTTTTTTTTCTTTTAGTTGATGGCTTCGTGCGATTAGCACATTTAGCCAGTGTCAAAGTATTTTTTCTAACAAGTAATACATAAATAAACAATATTTCTTTCCTTTAAGATGATGATGAATGATAATAGAAATGAGAAGTAAGAAATGATATACCCCCAACCCCTCGAATATCTTAGTAAAGATGTAGGGCTTTACTAAGTCCTGGGGCGGACTTCTTGAGGGATTTTGAAAAATGACGTTGCACTGTTTTGTTTCATTTACCAACACTCATGCACACTCACGAACACTTAACGGTTAATAATCCACCATTATTTCACATTAATATTCGACATAACACAAATTTTAGAAAATAAAACAAACGGCAGACATGACTCTTCACTTTCCCACCAAGAAGTCCTCCGAATAGTTATTCCGTGTTTTGTTCCCGTCATGTAAACGTCATGTCAAATTAGAGTAAATGAGAATAACTATTCGGTCCTTATTCTTTGTTTATTTGTAAGACGCTTAAAGTCTCTCGCCTCCAAAAACGTCCAGTGACACTGTGAAGTCCGTCTGAGGCAAACTCTACAAAACAAACGGCGCATTGTTGCCGACCTACCCGCATATCAACGGCAAGTGCAACGCACCGAGACGTGGGAGCCCATACATTAGCTCCGTACCGGTCTGATTGGATATCGCCTTGTATAAGTAGCCGCTATTACTGAATGACAATCAGTTAGATTCGAGAAGACGTGATTATGGCATAGAACATGCTTTTCCTGCATTAGGAATTTGCATAATTTGAATCAATAAGTAAGTCAGTAAGTTTAATCAATAAATAAGTAAGTCGTGTTAACATAAGAATATACTATAAATAGTTATTAATAAAAAACTAAACAAGTTATCCCGTAGTAACAAATAGCAATTTTCTTTTTTTTAGTTCCTGTTTTTGAAGTGAAAACTTCTTTAGCGGCGTTGTGCACTTTTTTTGGAATGGGTAAAAAATGTTAAACTCGCGTCAGGACACGTGACCTGGTCGAAAATTCGTAAGACGGATGGAGAGTAGAGAGCTGGCGCGGCGTAATATAAATTTTTAATATAACTTAATATAACTTTTTAATGTAATATAAATTGTCATGTTTGTGTACCACATAATTCTACCACATAAATGAGAGTACTTTTATACTGATAATTAAAGCAATTCGTGCAAAATTATTCCCTAACCATTCCAAAATATCAAAAATGCACAACGTTAATATTCAAGTTTTCACTTCTGCCGGCACTCCCAGAGTGCAACCCGTCGTTTTTTTTTTTAAATGTGATTTTGTGTATGTGTCTTGTATTACCAATAAATGTGTATTCATTCATTAAAAATTTTTTTATCAAGAAAACAACTTTTTTGGGCTTGATGCCCAGAGATATACATGTCGACGAGTATGTTGGTGTCCAGGGTGCCTAGTGTGAATTTGGTTTACTATCTGTATTAATTCGACATAGGAAACAAAAGAACGACTATACTACAAACACACATTAGAGCAATTATAAATTCTATATACGAGTATATTAATCCGTAAAGAGAAAATCACGCGCACGTACCTATAAGTGTGAGATTTGGTATAGGTACTCGGATTTAAAGATTATATGGTATGGTAAGAAGTTACAAAAGTACTTGAACTAGCACTATCTATACTAATATTATAAAGCTGAAGAGTTTGTTTATTTGTTTGTTTGGTTGAACGCGCTAATCTCAGGATCTACTGGTTCGAATTGAAAAATTATGTTTGTGTTGAATAGTCCATTTATTGTGGAAGGCTATAGGCTATATTACATCACGCTATGACTAATAGGAGTGGAGCAGCAATGAAAAATATTATAAAAACGGGAAAATATTTTTATTGTTTGTAATTAACGCGGATGAAACCGCGGGGCACAGCTAGTTTTAAATAAGATTGCTCATTTATTTCTAACTGTACCAACTGAATGGTATATAATTTGTAAAAAGTCTCGAAAAAACAAATGTGTTACAATTGTTTAATATGAAACGGTCGAATTTTACCTTTCATTGCTGGGCGACCACTAGTAACAATTAGAGCTTATTAATTCAAATAATTTATACACTAAAAGCCTTCACAGGTACTTATTGACGTAAAAACTATAAAAAGTTTAGACTAAAACTGAATCCACCACCAGTTCTGATTTTGGAGGGAGCCGTTCGAACCAGCTTGTAACGTTCTAAAAAGCTTTTCATATCACCAGCGGAATGCTGCCTCTCAACTAATTACTGTTCGCGGTGATCGACAAAAAGAACCGAGCAATCCTATGCCACTTGTAGCCTGACAAGGATTCGCCTGAGGACAGCGCTTGTACTGACAAATTATTCCCGCCTACATTGTTATATGTACAGTCATCTACACAAGTCATCAGTCTGTTTATATGCATTTACAAAACTATATTTTTGATTGCGCTAAATTTAGGTCGTTATCAAAACAATAATGCACCGTCTTTGTTAAGGGAAGCCTGAAGCAGGTAATAATACTCATGCTCAAAAAAAATCTGCTATTCCATACATATTAGGCCAATAGGTAGGTATTATTGTAATTTCCGAATTAATGCTGTATAAAAAGATGTTAATATTTCACCTGCTTAAGGCAAAACAACAACTTAAAATCCTCGGTAGGTATATAAAAAGTCGAGTCGAACCCATGGACTTCGCTTTAATAACTTAAATGGAAGAACAATCGCTGGTAAAAGGTTAAATGATATTTAATCACTATAAAACACTTTTAACTAGAAACTATACTTCATATATTCTACAGCTGAGTGCTAATAGCAGTAAAAAAAGATCGATCGTTATCGAAAATATCAAAAAGAATCGACAATAAAGGTGCTATTGAATTTGTTTCAGTCTCCGATAGGACGAAGAGTATATGTATATATGATTAATATAAAATGTCGAATATTAATGGCGCCGGCGACGTTAGCGATTTTTTGGAGAGAAAATAAGTATTCCAAAAAAATACCGAAGTAATTATTAGATACTTTTTACAATGAAAAATCTTTATAAATAAGTTTAAAAGTGTAAATTAATGTTAATTTACGTCTCTGAGTGCGGCATATAATAACAACACTGAAACTTTTTTCGCAGTGTTATGAAACTCGTTCAAATAACATACCGCTACATAGATGCGGCATAGTATGACCATACATTTTATATTAGCCGCATTATCACGACGCTCCGTAACAAGTTGCAACATACTCCATCAAAAGTTTTCAGCGCAGCTGTTGCCCAGCACTTTACGCGCTAAGTTTCTAATAAGCTAAGTGTACTTTGAATTTGTGAATGCTGTGGAAAGCTTCTTGTAATTAAGTTACAATACTTAAAAATGTTCGAAGTATAAAGAACGCAGATTTAACACGGAGTTGTAAAATTGCGTTACAGTATATCTGCATCAGTGTTTCCGATACTCGGTTTGGTTAGTATAAACTGGTAGCAAAGTCCGGTGACACTGAAAATGTCTTCTGAGGCAATTAGCTAACTATCCTCTCTCCCAAAAAAACATAACTGGTAAAGTTGTAAGTCCGTCTGGCTAGCCAGACTAGCTACCATAATTTATCCAGTCTGTTACTTATATGTTAGTAGTTAGTAGCGTTATTGTGCTGAGATGAAGCTTGCGGGTAAACTGCGCTTCCATCATGGACCTTTATCATCACTTATTTTCAAAATCCAAAATGTCTTACTACTAGACTACAATAATCGAGCTTTTTTAAACACACACCATCAGTATTATATTATACTATCAGGCAAGTCAAAGTACCCAGCGCTTCCCTCTAGTGGAAAAAAAAAAGAATAGCCTCGCAGTTCATCAATCTCCGTCTGCAATCTCTTTAAAGTTTAAAGTTAAACCCAAGACAATCTCAAAGCAATCACATTAAAAGTGTCGTATTTCACTAGATTTATGTTCGCGAGCGTACATAAGTCCATATGCAGTGTCTCGCTGTACTCTGTAGTGAGATTTTAATTGATTCTTTAATAGCCGCACGTATATGTTGCGGACTGGCTAGCGTTTGCTATAGTTGGCTTAACTCTTAAGTCTTCGCCACACCAAATGCGAAGCAGGAACTGCGCGATAATAATTATGTTCTCGCTAAGTAGCTACTGCCAATGCTCCTGCTATCATGAACATACAATGTTAGATGTAAGAACTCCTTCAATGTTGCCATTAAGTGTTGCAATTGAAGACGAAGTAGAGCTTGTCTTAATTTGTTGTGGTTGTATGTATTATTATATTGTTTGTGTATTGCAAGGATATTACGAAGTTTTGGATAGTCCTTGTAAAGCTTAGATTTTCCAAATTGTTTTTTAAAATTTTCTTATTTAACAATAGTCTAGCGAGGAAACAGTAATAGGTAAGTAATTTATGAATTATCACTATCATTAAATTATTATAATATTCATTATTTTGCTTATTTATTTTTAGGAAGATTTACAGACAAATAACATCTACAGTTAAGGTTAATAAATAGAATTATAAATTATATTCGATGCATATTATATTATACATATTGTATAAGCAGGTCATATTACTTTAAAGTATATGCAACTATGGTACATAAAATTGTAGTCAATTAAACTCCTTCGAATAGTAAAGAAAAGTCTCGCAATAGGCACACTGGACGCGCATATTGACATTAAAAATATTGTTTTTTTTATTTTTTTTTTATTGTATTGTGAATATGTTTTTTATTTTTTTATTTTTTTTACATGTAATTAATTGTGTTGCAGTGCCAATAAATGTATTATGTATTTTCTTTTTTCTTTCTATTTATCATTTTGTAACGCTACGCAGCGTTCTACGAGTAGCACGTCATTAAGTGTGGCGAAGCTTTATGGCGGTCAATTCACGAGATCGTTAACTGTTTTGTCTTTATTAATTTCCATATTGGTTTGTTTTGTATATGAGAATGCAGAGTTAAGTCTGGAGGAAACCTGTTTGTGCCAACTGAATTGATTAAGAAATCATCCACGATTCTGTTGATTCTTCTAAAGACTATAACCAAATTAAGTTTTTGTTTTTTTTTGTGTTAGGTGATAGGTTACACAGATTATTTACATTTCAAGCGATGTAATGTGCATAATAAATAATTTTTACATATGTTTATTTAAATATTTTAATTAAAAAACGGATAACAGTTTTGTAACAAACTTAAATTAACTTATTTTTTAGTAGGTGTTTAAAAATTGCAATTTTATTTATCTTTAGTTTATTATTGCTGAGAATTCTTATTTTAATTATTATTTGTTTTAAAAACATGGATTTTTGTGTTCAAATTCTGTCATTCCTTTGTTGATTTGTGTGAGTGAACTCGGACCGGATTTCCGTATATAAAGTGTTCATTACGCCAATTTCACAAATCCTTGATGCTAATAAGATTCCCTGAACGGCTTTAAGCTTACTTAATACTTATACATGATTTATGACAGGCCATTTACTTATTAAGCGTTGGACGAAGCCTTAAAAACAAATAGCAAGCCATATAAAAGAAGATGAAAATAATGGTTGTTAGAAAACAACATGTGACAACTTCGTGCAAAAGTATAAATTTTTTTGTACCATTTTTTGTTTTTTTTTACTACAACGTTTTTTTGATACGATTGTAAGATAACAAAAAGTAATTTGTTGTTAGTATTATGTAGTCACTTGTTGCTGAAAGTTACACTTTATATTTTGTTAATCTATATATGAATACGTGAAGCAAAAACTTTGTACCCCTTTTTACGAAAAATGCGCGGACGGAGGAGCATGAAATTTCCCACACTTATAGTTTATATAGAGAAGGATTGCAGAATGTTAATATTTTTTTAATTATGCATAAAAAATACATTAAATCAATAAAACAAACATTACACACACTACCATGTATTTGACACACACGCATATAAACTCTTTTCAAAAATTTCAAAAATGGAAGAGGAGCAGCCGAAATCTGTCAATGCCAATCCAAACTCACATTCTATCTTTTTAATTTTTTATTGCTTAGGATACAATCCGTGCAGCCTTAATAAAATTACGGTCGAATTTCGACCACTGGGCGACCACTAGTTAATGTTATTAGCGGTATGCAATTAGCAACAAATAGCAACAAGTGGTCTTAAAAGTTCAAGAATATCAACGTATGCTGTCTTTTGCATTATGTTGCTTCATAAAAAGTAACAGCGGCGTGGATGCACCATTACTTGGTCATTGGTCAAAGAAAACAAAACAGCATGCATGCCAAAAACGGGCGGGCCCAAGAGATCACCGGCCGATCGATCAGACCCACTACACAAAATAACGAGACTGCAGAAGGTGAGCTTATACAAAGGCGCTCGAGCAACGCACAAATAGACAACCGCTCAGTCTCGGACACGGAGTCTAGCTACAGCTGCGTTCGGACTGGTTCGAGATGGTCTTAGAGAGGGACTCTCTTTCTGTTTATTATCAGGCAGAGCAGAGTCTTACTATAAAAAAACCTGTGTCCGTAGCTCTGTTGGAAGACCTGTTGCCCGATTCGTAGGTTCGTGTCACACTTGTGGCAATAGTCGTCTTTTTTCAAGTGGAATTTTCATTTACAGATTTTCTTTACACAAATTGTTAAACGTAGGGAGCATTGCACAATTTTCATTAATATTTTATATCTAATGTTCAAATCATTTTAACGCAAATTTTGTTGCGAACAAATTACAAAAACACAAATGTTGAAAAATATTTTTTTTTTCACGAGCAGGATTTGAACCTGCACCCTTCTGACATTCCGGGTCAGGTGCTCTTCCGACTGAGCTATTTTATATCTACTCAATTTGTATAATGTAGGGTGCATTGTTATTACTAAGTAAGTAAGTACTGTACCTATAATATTTGCAGATCCTGATAATCCATTTATGAACTGATACTAAATCCATAAGTTTCTTAACCCATTTGCCCGTTAACCCGCGTTGCGCGAGTGCGGTATGTAGCTTACCTTCTGGAGCCTCCTTATTTTGTGCCTACAATTGCTCGACTCGATCCCCGCAATTTATGGCAACAATATCGCGGCATCATAAGCGTGCGCCCTCAGAGATAACCTCCAGATAAATTGGCTTAAATAACCCTGGACTCTTTATGTCTAGACGACTATTTAATACATATATCTATCTATGAGAAATTGTTGCTTTTGCTGCTCGTAGTTTGATTTATGAGAAATTATCCTTAATAACCTTTCACTAGGATTAGTAATAAGCGTCAGTCTCCATTATTTTGCCTATATATAAACGCCTCTGAGGTCTAGCGGTGAAAACACCAGTTTCTTAGAACCAGAAGTCCCAAGATCAATTTATACTAGGGACATAATATTATTATAAATAAATAAATGTTTCCCACATCTAGCCCCAAGAAAAGCTTTCTTAAGAAACTCGATAAATGGTTAACTATACAAAGGATAAACATACTTAATATACTTAAATACATACTTATTATACACAGGAAACACCCAGACCCAAAACAATTTAGAAAAACTTGATTGGTATTTCTAAATTGATCCGACCGGGGATCGAACCATCGACCTCAGAGATGGCGACACCATGAAAACCGGTGTTCAAGCCACTCGAC
Source organism: Eudonia mercurella (assembly GCA_963082485.1). Taxonomy (NCBI): domain Eukaryota; kingdom Metazoa; phylum Arthropoda; class Insecta; order Lepidoptera; family Crambidae; genus Eudonia; species Eudonia mercurella. The sequence continues at coordinate 3,382,644 of OY720027.1, read as the reverse complement.
CAAGGAGGTCGTCAAATTGTACCCATCTTGATTTTGAGGCTGGGCTTGCTGTAAGTGCTCATCATCAGCCTACGCTAGTCCACTGCTAGACACAATCCGTCTACGGCTGTAAGTCCTAAAATAAATATATATTAATATTTTCTTCTAACAACAAAGATATGATTTCTAAATTGATCCGACCGGGGATCGAACCATCGACCTCAGAGATGGCGACACCATGAAAACCGGTGTTCAAGCCACTCGACCAAGGAGGTCGTCAAATTATACCCATCTTGATTTTGAGGCTGGGCTTGCTGTAAGTGCTTATAATCAGCCTACGCTAGTCCACTGCTAGACACAATCCGTCTACGGCTGTAAGTCCTAAAATAAATATATATTAATATTTTCTTCTAACAACAAAGATATGTATGTGTAACCACATTGCATTCCAAAACCATTAATATAACCACATAACCGGGGAATCGGTTTCTATCCTAATTTATTGCATTGGGAGTAAGTTCGCTTCGACTTGCCTTTCCAATTGCTAGACTACTCTACTCTATTTATATTCCCGGTTCAAAAGGACCCGCCATCGTTCAAGATTAACGCGATACTCGAACTGGGGATTTGGTGCGAACGATGGATTAGAAATGGCTTCAATTGATTGTCCCCGCCCGATCCTCTAAACGCTACTACACATTTACAGAATACACTAAACATGCACATTCACTTAGGCCCAAGATACCGTACTCGTAGGACAAGGGTACGACGAGCCGGCTCACACGCGCTCTATACCAGGTACCTGGGCATTTCTCCCTACCACCACGACTCGGTCGACCCGAGCCGAGGTCCTAGACTTCAGAGGCGCCCTCAGATTTTTCTGCTCACGATCCCATCCGAACACCTCGAAGAATCTAGCTAGTAGGGTATGGGGACACACACTAGTGCGTGATGCTGTTTCCTCTCACGGTGCCTCGTTTCACACGGCATGAACCTTTTAAGTTTCTCGCCGCCTCCAGAAAAGTCCGGTGATGCTGAAAATGCTCAGGAGCAATCACCAAACTCACTTAAAAAACAATTGATAGATGCAGTAGGAGGTACAGAACCACCCGTCTGGATGACAACTTTATTGCAACAGTTGCAGGTTCGAATCGGAACACAGTCATAGGTTCGAGTCCCGCCTGAAGCGTTTGTCTTTTGTCACGTTCTAGTTTTGATATAAATATAACATTGTGAATTCAAAATCACAATTTGGGTGCATGAAAGGAACCTCTCCGAGTGATGAACATGATAACTATGCATGCCCGGCGCACCCTGGAGACACCGTTCCAAGATCAACTTTTCGAAGTCGGCATTGGAACGGTTTGACTAATCCTTCCGTAACAATGGCCCAAAACAGCTCTTCTTAGAGCTAAAACCAAAATCAAACCCATACCTAAGGCGTTTCTCAGCACCAATCCAATTAAGCGTATTGGGAAACAACAAATTTATAAATCTTACTGAGAATTTTATATACCTATCCAACTTCCTATTATATTTCCAATATAAAACTTACTAACTACAACCTTTCGGGAGTCTCATGTTGTATACAGTTCGCCTTTCATGCAACAGCAAAAATCACTATTAATTTTATTAACCAATTTTGTCAGCGTTTCCATTCCCAACTCCAATCGTACAGGCTTACTCGTCCACGTACGTATGTTATCTTCAGTTAAATCATTAGGCAGTAGTTAACTGCCCGAGGCTTTAAGTTAAATTGTCGACATGTGTTATCGATTGCGATATAAATCAATCAATATTTAGTACAAGGTGATCCACAAGTAGATCTCGATGATAGCCGACGTTTATTATAAAATATTTGTGCAAATGTGTTATTTCAACTGTTCGGTTCTACTCCTAATGTATAACGCACAGTTTAATAATTTAGAGACGGCTGTTTTTCACTTATCCTTTATATTAAATATCTATTATTTGGCATATTTAAAGCGAACTTTTTAAACATTATAACACATTATGGCACGTTTGGTTCCCTGAAACGATTATGCGGGTTAGGATCGTAAACTGCGCCGGTCTGTTAAGAATAAGGTAGCTTAATTATTAACTTAACAGGTAGATTAGCTTAATTCGACTATAACTTACATCTTATTTAACATTCCTTTTTTTTACCCGGCGCCGGCGGCCGCGGCGTTAGGGGTAATAGAGGTACTATTACTTCAAAGCTTTTGTCTGTCTGTCTATGTATTTATTTATTTGTTAGTTTGTCCGAGGCCTAGTATCTGTAAAACGGATAAACAGACTTGAATCTGGTATTTTTTATATTGCAATTTAAATTGCAAAAAAGATTATTTAAGGCATCTAGAACGTTTAAATTTAATCCAAGAAATGTATTTACTACAAGCAATTCTTGTGTCGTACTACACCATAGCTTAGCTTTACTAAAGAAAATTGTGTTAATTAAAAAATCCACGAGTGAGATGTTTCATTGTCATTAAAACAAAAGAAGTCCAAAAATAACATTCTTTAAAGTCCACGGGCACGGAAATCCTTTACTAATTTACATTGTAAACAAAATAATGCAATCGTTGTATAGGTGGTATGATGTCAGTACACCGAATTAATCTTCACCTCATCCTTTTAGGCTGGCGGGGAAAAGGAACCCCGGACTATCTGTAGCTCTGCCAAGATTACTCGCTCTATGTCAGTCAGTACTCACGACACGTCTTATGTTGTAAACGCCAAAATGAACAGCGCCCTCTTACAGTCACTAAAGCACAAGGTCTACATTTCCGTGCATCATATTCAGCTGTCATGTGACTGGGTAGATTTTTGTTTACGCGAAAATTAGTAACACGCTCTGATGGTCACTAGAGGGAAAGGTTTATTTTGCTGTGCAACACATTTTCACGTCTTGTGTGTGTTTAAGGAAACTCATTATCGCAGTACTGGAATCCTCTCGATGTTGATACAAAAATGTTTGCAATACTTTCGTTTGAATGAAAAGCAATTTGTATTTTTACGTAGACTCAGTGAGCATATTTCGCTTTCCACATCGCCGGGTCTACAATGAAATGTAATCTGATGAATTGCATTTTCTACGAAGTTATTGTGTACGTTATACTCTACTACTTATGTACTCAATGCAGATATAATCTTCTTCTTTCCTTGGTGTTGCCGCTTTCCATCAGCTAGCCTGATACGTATACTTACTTGTTACAAACTTAGTAACTGCTTAGGTACTACGTAATTAAGTAATACGAAAATTTAAATTGAAGACTAAAAAATTTAAGATCAAAAAATTAAAGAATCTTGAATTTAGATGGCTATATATGAAGAGTGTTGCATTTGTAACACAGAATACTCTCTCTACACAGAATACTCTATAAGACTGACTCACACACATCTCTTATTTCAAGTGGCCAGTGGACAAAGTCTAATGACTTTCGATTTGGAGGATAAGTGAAAAAAAAACAGTCATTTACTTTCAGTATCTAACATTAAAGATATAGGGTAGTGGCATCGTAGTGTTCGACGGGAAACAATGATCGATATTTTCACCTTTAAATTTAAAATAGTCTTCAGCAACAATTGAATAAAGACCACCAGCAGGAAGCTTGTGGTCCTGCTGGTGCAGAAAGCTGACATCTTGTAGAATTTCAATGAAAATCTATATCACACTAATATTATAAATGCAAAAGTTTGTATGTGTGTATATTTGTTGCTTCTTCACGCTGCAACGGATAGATGGATTTGGATGAAATTCGGCATACAGATAGTTTATAACCTGAATTAACACATATATTACTTTTATCCCGATGTTCCCACGGGAACGTGAACCGCGCGGGTGAAACTGCGGGCGGCCGCTAGTTGTTTTCTAAACTTTAGTTTACGCGAACACTACACATTGAAATGAAACAACTTTTACGGATCTACTCGCGTTTATTTTACGAATTACTTTAAATTAATGTTTATCCTGACGTTTCGAACCTTTGCAGGGTCCGAGGTCACAGGGAGACTGAGGTGTTGGTCGTCTCATAATTAGTTAGTAGTTTGTATACCCTCATTTATATTTAATCAGGTGCGTTCCGTTTTACGCAAAAAGAGCTTACAGTATCTTTTGGTCTGGCAGTATGGTGTTGGGGATGGGATTTCATATTTAGTATGATGGGATCCCAGGCTGGTGATAGATTCCAACCATCTTCTCTATTGAAATTAGGATGTTGTTAATTTCAATAGCCTCGCGTATCATCCTAGGGATGAATCGTTGTTCTCTAGCGAGTATTTGTGTTAAACAAAATCTATGTTATTTTTTGGCAACGAAAACAGTGTCGAAGTCTGGGTTTAAAGTGTCAAACGCTGGTGCCACAGCGATACATAATTAAAACATTATGTAACAGAGAAAATATTCAACAATGACAATGTGCTACATAGAATTTACAGTGCCACGTGTTACACAAGCGCGCTCGGCTGTAGGTACGTTTTTATTTCAATTTTACAGCTCGTCAACCTAGGAATGCAGAGACAATTTGCCCGGGAGTGCTCCAGGAATCCCCGATGCCAATAAAATTGATTCGGAATGCTCCACAGAGCAATAAACCATCGGTTCTCCATGTGTGAAGATTTGTAGTAATTTTTTCTGATTTTCTTCATCCGAAGGGTTGTCGCGAAGGGGAGAGGTGGCGTAACCTCAACATAACGGGGATGTAACTTAAAGTTAACTATAAAAAGTTCTAAATTGTATTTTTTCTATAAACTGTCAACATTTCCGTAATTCCCTTAAACATAGAAAGTTTCATAAAAATCTGCTTTTTTTTTTAAAGAATTAGAGTTTTAAAATAACACTAAAATTTTAATGCCAAAACGGCATCTCCTCAGCTTAATGTCACAGCCGGAGCCGTTCTGGTTTTCAGAAGTCTCCTTGTTTGCCACCAGGCATGGCAGGCACTACTTCAATGCCATACAGATTTTCGCTTTCGTTAACGTGATCGAATGTCGAGTGAAACTTCCACAGGCACCCTGAGCAGTGCGCATGCCCGCGCCACCCTCAGCCAGTCTGTTCGTTAACCTCTGCGCATATATATCTGAGGGTACGGTAGTTATGACAGGGAAGTGTATTTGTCTCATGGCTGACAAGGTCGTCGTTTCGTATGACGCGCGTCAAGAAATTGAATCTGCTATTTTTGGACGAACGATGTTTAGGGCGTTTCAAGTTATATTGAAATTTTCCCTCTTTATTTGTGGAAATTCTATTTAGAAGTAGGAATTCTTGTAGGAGTCTTCTCGTCTAAGCTCTTATAGTTAGACCACCAGTTCTAGAACTCAGTTCTGAGTCTGAACCTAGAGGTACCGCGTTTGATTTCTATCTTTGGATTCATCTTTGGTATAGTACTCAGTTTGGTTGGTAATGGGGCTTTATATGTACCGCCTGGTTAGCTTCGAACTGGTATCTCAGTGGCATCAGTGTTTGACACTTTAGGCCCAATGTTCAACACAATTTTTATCGCCCAATAATTGAATTTTTACATGATGACAGCTGAAGCCAGTTCTGGAACTCCGTTCTGAGTCTGGACCCAGAGGTACCGCGTTCGATTTCCATCTTAGGATTCCACAAGATGAATATCCAAGATGAATATCTTAGGTATTGTACTCAGTTTGGTTGGTAATGGAGCTTGTTTTATGTAGGTACCGCCTGGTTAGCTTCTAACTGGTATCTCAGAGGCCCAATGTTCAACACAGTATTCATCGCCAAATAATAAAATAGGTTTTTATTGATTTTTTACATGATGACAGCTGAAGCAAATGGTATGTATTCAATTGTTGCTAAATTAAAAAAAATGAGTTGCCGACCCCTTTTTTAATTATTTAAGGAAAAAATGGTCGATCTCTGGTGCCACTACCCTACCCCTCTCGAAAACAATACCAGCCCCCCAATTCTGCTATTTATTTTGATCTGAAACGAATCTGAAACGCTATAGTTACAACGTTTATTATTCTGCTAACTACGAAAGAGTTAATTTCGTAGTTAGCAGAATACGAGTGCGCTACAGTTTCAACATTTTCGTATTCTGCTATTTACTAAACTATAGAGTTGATTTCGTAGTTGCAGAATAGCGAAAACGTTGAAACTATAGCGTTTCAGATCCGTTTCAGATTAAAATAAATAGCAGAAACGGGGGGAAAGACCTCTGAAACCGGTGATGTTACCTAGCGTTTCGTCCAGAAGCGGTTAAAAACTTGATAAAATTTTCCAAAACTTTAAAGTTACAAACAGGGCTGTTTTCAGACTGATCTACTGATATCAAACTAGCAGTCTTCCCATAATTTTGTCAATTTCAATTTTTTGTATTCTCCTTTCGCTTGAGACTGGGTGTGATTAATGGTTTTGCAATAGCGCCGGCTCTTTAGCGCGGCTTCTTGTAGAACCTTATGAAAAGAGTCGTTACTCTCTATCAGGCTTTAGTTTTCTTCTAGATAGCTAAATCGTCGATAAATTTTGTATCGTATCGTGTTTTATATTTTATGTACTTATACATATTACATTCATTCTTTTATAATATTTTAAATTACACTTTTTTATTATTTAATATATCATATATTTAATTGCGTGTTTTGTATGGATATTACGTTTAACGATAGACGTTTTATCCAACTCTCTTTCACATATAAAAAGCCATTTATATAAGTTTCGCAATTGATGAATTGGAAGAATCAGCATAGAACATAAAAAAAATGTTTAATTATCTCTTTTCTAGAAAATTAAGCTGACAGAAAACAAATGTACCTACCAATATTTAGAAAGATAATAGTTATTTGTTATACAAGAGTGCAAAGTTGCTTTTTAACCGCGTGCTCAATTTTGATGACCGAGCAAGCGAAGGATTCTAAAATTGAATCACGAGCGCAGCGAGTGATTCAAAAATTAGAATCCTGAGCGTTAGCGAGGGAATCAAAAGAGCACCAGGTGAAAAATCTTTGCACTCGAGTGCAACACGTAACTTTTCATCCCACCTCAGCGAGGAAATGACTAAATGCAAAAAATAACATTTACAATCACAAGTTACTTTTATTACAATTTAGGTATTAACTACTACATTATGATAGGTAAGTATTACAGAATAATCTTTAAGTTGTAACAAATAATACTTAAGTATAATTAAGAAAAATTGAAAGTAACGTTGCTACAGTTACTTAAGGGGGTGCAGCGCGGACGCAAAACTGCGAGTTTCAAGTTTCTTTATGATAGAGAGCGAGTAGCGCGTGGCAGTGGTATGACAACGGCGCACGACTACAAATACGCACGCACACTAATATCTGTACAGAGTAGGCTGGTGATTTAATTAGAGCAATGTTTACTTTCGTAAAATCATAGGCGTTTGGGTAAAAAATAATAGAAGTCTTACTATTTTCATATTTATATTTTTTAATTGAAAAATAAGACAACAGTGGCCTGTGGAATATCAATACAAACATTTCGATGTCGGATCATTGTTTCAATTGTGCTATATTTCCAAAGTTTCTGAAGAAATAAGTTTGTGGATATCATTACTTTTACGTACTGTTTATGCAGTTTCTGGGTATTTGTTTCAAATTCCAAGACAACCATGGCCTTGTGAAAGGATAAAGCTAACCTACACTAGGCCTTTTAATGTATATGATCTATTCAGCGCCTAGCACCAGTGACTTAAAAACACGTAAATTTTCGAAATTCCGCGCGGCACTCCCTTAAGTTGAGTGTAATATTTTTGTTAGGTACTGTAATGTTGGTGTTAGTGACTTGTGTACTGTAACACCCCGCTGGGTCGTTACTTAAGGTACCGGGGGTTGTATCGAATAATAACACTTTAAAAGCTTTAAATATCTATATTGCTTTCAACATGAAATCATAACAATCAAATCATCGTCGCGGCCCGTCACCGAGTCCGCGATGTTCTTCTTTTTTCTTCCATCCCTTTTTCTTCTACTACGTTTGAATTCAGGCCACAGCGGCTGCCAGTAAGTATGCCCGAGCAAGGAGTCCCGGTTGCTACAGTACTGAAAATTCGGCACCATGGAGGTAGAAGTAAATAGGTTTGATGATGTTTTGAATTCACAAACTTAGTGCACACGATGTTCTAAATTCAATTTTACTTTATCCTCTAGCGGATAAAAACGGCTTTTGCGCTCAGATATCGAAGAGTAAAAATACTCTTTCCGAGATGGGGGGATGAAAAATATAAAGCATATGTTATTTCATTTAAAACAGTTTCCACGAAAAAACTATTTTACTCTTAAAGAATATTACTAACGCAATATAGGTAGCCATTGAAAGTAAATAAATAAGAAAAATCATTCTATTCAATCCCTCCATTATATCTGATCCGAACTAGCTCTAATTACTTTTCCGAACCATTATATTTCATGGAAAAAGTTATCCGTGTGAAGTTTCTTCGTAGGGCGGAGAAGATAAATATATTACGGCTATTTGAAATATCAACGCTGCTCGTAGGTATTTCGTTACGGTCGGCGGCGGCGCTGGTTACGGTATCGTTTTTTTATTTTTATTTAATAAGTTATCTATGATTTAAATAATGGGAATTGGGAATAGGTACCGTATCACTTTTTAAACCACCCATCATACACCCGGAAGTTCTAAGTTCGCCTGGTTAGCTTCTAGTATCTAGTCTACGAGTAGGTAGTCGTTTGACATAAAAATAATGTCTCAATAGCGAGGAATCTTGATGAAGTGTAGTTCAAACCTTCAAATTTATCATCAATACAAAGTGCTTTACCGGCTTTTAGTGACAAAAATAACTATTTCTTCATTTGAATCATATACATATATGTATATATGTTTGTATGTATCAAGTTGTGTTCGGATATTGATGTGAACATAATATCAATATTAAAAAGCTATTGGTACGACGTCAAATATTTGCGTAGTTAGAAATGTTGGCAGAATTTCAATTTAATTTCTCTACTTAGGTAGTTTTAAAGGTACCTAAGTAAGCTTTAAATAGCATCAGCTACAGTGTAGATTATACACATGTAACAAATATGGAAATATGTTGGTATGTTCGAGGTAATCTCTGGAACTACTTAACCGATCAAAAACATAATTTCACCAATAGAAAGCTCAACTATCCCTGAGTAATATAGATTCCAGATCGCCGCGGTGGCCGACGTGGGACGCACTCAGCCCAATATCTGGAAGTCCTGGGCTCAATTCCCGTATCAGGCATATAGTGTTTCGTATTTTTCGAAGCATAACCCGGCTTTGAGATACTCGTATCTAACAAGCATTTGACAAACGTTTACTTGATATTTTCCTTCTGTCACGGAGTCTTCGACATCGTTACTGACATCATTAAAAGGAACCCTAGTTTCATTAGCGGATAGTCTCTATTTCTCCAAGTGCCCACTTCTCACCCATTTTCTGTCGGCGGCCCTCGACGCTCCCTAACAATCCTACACATCACATTTTCCTTATACATTTACTGACAATGCCTGACAAAAAAGATCTTGTATTCCTCATTTGTTACAAAAATAAATAACCTTAATGGACTTGATTATCGGTCAGCAGTCTGATTAGTAAATATATAATAATTAAGCTGAAGACGGTATTCCCGAAGTCAGAAGCAGAGGAAATAAATTGGCTCTGCACTGGCTTGAATATTACTTTTAAATTAAGCAGTACAAAATTGTACATATTACATGATTGTAACTTGGTAAAAAAATTGGAGAAAAAGGAAAAGACTTCCGAGTCACTTGAGAGATCTCCTCGGTCAAAGACTCTCCCAAAATCCGAACTGGTGGTAGATTCCGTAGTTTAGTTTAAACTAGTTTTGACGTCAATAAGCCTGTGTGATATTTTGAGTTGACTTTGAATTTCACTTAAGGGTCGGACTAGACCTTACCCACTTGAACGCCTCTCTAAAGAATACGTTACTATAGGTTTGTCAGACTCACATTCATAGAATGAACAAGTGCTGCAAAGACCCTCATTAATTCCATGCACTCCTTAAGCTAAAGGCAACTGGCAGGTCTGACAGGCAAGGCTAGCCGATATACCTACTTGTAATTTCAGGTATTTTTTATATACTTTTGATAGTGTCCATGGCAAATGTCTCCGCTGGTCCAGATGCGAGGACAGTTATTAGAACAGGGTTGTTGTGGCTCACTGGCCGTCCATTCCATGCCGACCCGTAAGTTGCTTCTTCACACCTAATTAGTAGTTAGTTAGTAATTTTTATACGTGCTCTTTGTGGTTTTGCCCAAGTTTACTGGGGTTAAAAGCTACCTTATCTGCAGAATGTCAGGACTTTGAAGCCAGTGTAGCCAGTACGATATCAACTTTTTCTCACTGTGCAGGTCCCCGGAGACACCTTCGAAGCCATCAGATTGTCATAGTGAATCATGAAATAACTTAAAACATACTTCAGTTTTGGTTTTCTGTCTGTATTGACTTTGTTATTTTTATGTTTTTGTTTTTCTTTTATAGCGTTATCTTTATAAAGTTTTATATTATTTATTTTTGAATTACTATAATAATAATCTTGTTATTTTGTTATTTTTATGTTATGTAGTGTTTACCTGTAATTGACAGAGTGCTTAGTTACAGTAATATCTGTGTATTCTGTGTATTATAATATGTGTTCTGTGTCCCAGTGGTTGGTAGACGTATAAATAAAGCTAGAAAGGACAAAAATGTACCGACCACCCACCTCCAATTCTTTAATACCTAGTTGAGATTTCTAGGTGAGGTGCGCCTACACCATTGGCCAAACCAAATCTTTTGGCAACTTCAGGTTGCACATACAATACCTCTGAAGAAATAATAGTTCTTACAATAAATACTCTTAGTAATTTCCATTCCAGTCGATAAGAGTGTTGTGTTTGATGCGTAGTGATAACTTACGCAATGCTTTGGATTAGGTATGGAGCATCAATTTCTACATATTTGACCGCAAAAGGCTCGTAAAACAAAGGTTAGGACTTCAGTTCAATCTTTTGATCTTTTCTATATATACATTTAGGAAACCTATGTGAACCTGCCGTGACTGTGGTCAACGATATAGGAAAAGGGACGTCCCCCGGCGAGATGGGGCGGCGATATAACCCGGACCGTAGGTTGCTCGTGGCCCAGGATAGCGCAGGATCGAGGCGAGTCGAAAGGGGCTGGTGATGATAATGATAAACCTGGTTCGTCACACGCTGATTACTATTAAAAACAGATATCTCACATCAGGTTTCGTAAGATCTATCGTAAATTGTGTTTTCTTATTTTATTCCGTCTTCGCAGCTGTCATTGCATAACGTATAAAATGCCAATATTGTTTAAAGAAAATTATCGGCGAGCTAATATTTCACTCTTTATTGTTATATACAAAAGGATGTACATACCTAACTGTTTACTGACCTGTAGTTCTTAGGTAGGTATGAATGCCTCGAGTGTCTTTAGAATTTAAGATTTGTTGTTTTAAGTACTTACCTACTTATTGGTGTCTACTGAAGTGAAGCTACGTTCTAGCTAAAACCTCTTTTCGCCATACTTCCCCATATAAGGCTACGTAAACTTTATAATAACAGTAAACTTGTCATTATCCAACTGAGAACAACTACCTTCTCTAACTCTGACAAAAACTGAAATCATAAAAATGAAAAGCAAAGTCAACCCCTGCTTAGCGTAGATAAGTCCCGAGGGAACCCCTCAGCCGCACGCGACACCATGTTTACCATCGGACCGGCATTGCGGCATATCAATGCCGGCCGTGTACGAACTAATATCGTTCAATATCGATATGACAACATTACTTAGCATGTTGTTGGTAACAAGTTCTGTGGAAAACATAGCATGGTAATAATACGTCCAGTGAACCTAAAGCCTGGTTGAATATTACTATTCGCATAAATTTACTAAGCATTGGTAAACCCTAACACCAGGGCCATAAAACAAAGGCCCAAACAATCTAATTCGCAATCGAATTCGACAAACCGAAGGCAATTAAAGTACTCACCTTGTCCACGAAGAACCTTAACCCTCTAACGCCGCAAAACAATCCAATACAACACCTTTTGTTACGGGATTGAACAGCACTCGCGTTTCGTGGACACCGCACAAGCGCGCCACGCGAACACGCGCGTAAATAACATCAAAATATACACTTATAGTGGTTATTTTTATTTTGGCGTGTCGGTTCGCGAGCGGCGTGGCGCGCTCGCGGCTCGGGTCGCGACTGGCCGGTATCGAGCGGCGGCCGGCGCCTCCCCGCGCCGCTCTAAACCAATTTATAATACATACGGAGACGCAGCATCCCCCGAATGACACACCCCACGTGGAATAAACACCCTACTCCCACCGTAACAAAGCGCAATTTTGAATGGGAGCCGGTTGCCGCAGAGGCAAAAACGTCGCTAGTTCTTGCAAAAAGGCGAAGGGTGCGAATTGTATACATTTTCATCGGTTCTTGCTCTTCATAATTGAAATTAGTGTCTGGATATTTCGTAGGAGGCTTAGCGGGTGACCTCGAATTATAGAGCCTTCCGATAGGCAGCCTAATTAATAAGTTAACAGACGTCAGGCCCGTCGGCCTTAATTTTAAAACGGGAGTTTGTTGTTGCTCCAAAAGATTAAGATGTCTTATGAAAATTGACAGATAAATTTGACACTAAAGCCGATTTACCTTTTATAAAACATTTCTGAACATTGGAATAAAGTAATACCTACGCTGGTATGAAATTCTACATCCTCTTTCATTGACATAACATTTCAACTTACAGTTACGCTTTCCAAAAAAAACTTTAAAACATATTTATCTGGCGCTTAAAAATAGTAAGAGAAATATGAGTGTTCACTTTTAACTACGTGTAAATAGCGTCCATGACATAACTTTACTTGAATACTACTAATACTATGTAACTGTAAGGCTTCGAACACTGACACCGCAAAGCGAGGTTCTTGGTGTCTAATCCTGTGTCTCTCTTTTAACCCAATTGCGTACTTAGCTATCATGCTTATTAAGAACACTTTTTGTTTGTTGAGTCCGCCTGGCTACCATCGTCTTATTAATTAAAGTCTGTAGCCATTACAATAACGTAAACTGCTTTGTGGTGTTCTATCAGAAGTAAAATAGCCAGATCTTTAGTGATTGAGGATTTCGGGTTAAGTGCTATTCTTACTTTACCCTCTTCATCACCTACAAACACCATCTCAATATTAATAATGAAAGTGAGAAACGACTAATATACAGTTGTATATTTAGTGCCTCGAGGAGCTCGATGGCGCAGTGGTTAACGCGCCCGGTCTGCGAGTGCTTCGGAAGGCACGTAAAGCCGTTGGTCCCGGCTGCATTAGCAGTCTTTAACAACCACCAATCCGCACTGGGCCCGCGTGGTGGTTTATGGCCCGTTCTCCCTATCCATCCATAGGGAAGGCTCGTGCCCCAGCAGTGGGGACATAAAATGAGCTGATGATGATGATGATGATGATGATTTAGTGCCTCTTACAAATAAAGAATAAGGTCCGAATAGTTATTCCGTGTTTTGTTTAGGTTATGAATGGCTTAATTTTAAGATTTGACGTTAAAGAACCACTCATATAAGCTTCTGCTTTAGACTTTTGACTCCAAGCCATGAGGTTTAAAAGACTAGTTTAGTCGCAAGGCTTTAAAAATGAGTCGAGTCCTTCTTATAAGCCTTAAAAGGCTGAGTTTCTTTCGCCACTAGTTGCCAACGATTTTATCCAGAAGAAAATATTTGCAATGCTACCTAGCTATCAATGCGTGGTGTACCTACCTTGGCAAAAACAATATCGGCACTCAACTACATAAAAGATACAAGTCGCTGGCTGATCAACACAACATTCCGAGGTGCTTTTTAGACTGATACCATATTTGATACCGGTGATCACGGTGTCAAAGAAAAGACTGCGTTTCCTCTTTTTGCTAGTCGAAGAAACACGCCAATTTGTTTCAGATAAGGGTTTTCATTGGTAAAAGACTAACGCGGTTTCTACATCTTTTCTACCTGTAAGGTTTTGTCTTGCTTGCCATAGATAAACTATTCACAGATGCGAAAGTGTAACGCAAATGCAATAAATGCAATAGTCAAGCTGCCTGAAGAAGGTTCTAAAAAAATTGCAAGACGATTACTATCATTAAAATATATAAAATAGATTTTAATTAAGTTCGTGTGGATTATATACAATAGCTTGAATAGATGTTGTGTTTTGTGCTCATTAGTCTTCGTCTGATTTCAATCAATCAGTGTTGGAACATATTTTTATTGTGCCTTGCGCACGCACATTGGACTGGATTGGACTAATCTTATTTTAGTTTTTTTAGTAAAAAATAATAAAGACAATGTCAAAACATAACATTTTTAGGGTTCCGTACCCAAAAACGGGACCCTATTACCAAGACTCCGCCGCGCCGCCGTCCGTCCGTCCGTCCGTCTGTCTGTCTGTCTGTCTGTCCGTCTGTCACCAGGCTGTAAGTATCTCATGAACCGTGATAGCATAGTAGAATGAAACAAGTAGGCCATCTTCATACATACGCACCGAGCGCGGCTTGTATGTGAGCGCAGCCGAGCCAACCCGTCCGTACGCATCGTCGCACGCACACACTGACAAAGTTTATTGCTAATAATGCTGCGCCAGTCGCGACTGAGCCACGTAATGCCGCGCGCGCCTGCTTGTTTCGTCGCTGCGCCCGCCGCGCCGCTGCCGCTCGTAGGTTATATATAATTTGTGAAACGTAAGTCAACGATGGCTACAAAAAAATTCAGGAGATATTGCAGTGTTTACGGATGTCTAAATAGCAGCTTGTCAAATCCAGAATTGTCCTTCTTTACCTTACCTACCGAACAAGAACGGTGAGTGAGTACCTCCGCCTAACCTAATTACACAATTTTGTGTCAGTTATTTACTACCGAAAGAGTTAAGTTCTGCTCCAGATTTCGTGGATTAGAGAGGTAAATACATGTACCTACGGATTTGTAAGTTTAATTTATTAGATTACACGGTACACCCTACCGCGAAAACAAGGGACTAATTAGGAACAGTCAGACGAAACACTTTGGACTTTGTACCGCTCTTATGTTGTGGGCATAAGTACTAATATCGAACTGCGAGTGTTTACCGTGATGTGCTGTTGACCGTACCTACTTACCTATTGTAAGTTGTGGTGTTGTACAGTTAACAAACTACGTTTAGGTAGATCGGGGGTTCTCTGGAATCCATGAATTCATATTTCTAAGTATGTTCTTATTTTATATGTAGATACCTACATCATTCTAATTAAAAGCGACAGCCCTACAAGTTTAGGTGATTATCGCTTGCTCGGGGGCCGAGTCGGCCTACTTGTTTCATTCTACTATGGTGATAGTTAGAAAGTTGAAATTTTCACATATGATGTATTTCTGTTGCCGCTATAACAACAAATACTAAAAAACATAATATTTAAGGGGCCCCCATACTACAAACGTGATTTTTTTTGTCGCACCTCCATTATTTGTAGAAACATAGGTACTAAAAATTACTAGCTGAAACTTATAAATAATTTTTTATTATGTGTATTTCACAAACTCCTGCAGTAAGTATTAGGCTAGATCCTATTCATGGCCTCGTCGATCGTCATTTATCAAGAACGTAAGTTGCAAAGCCAAGACTATTCATTAAATACTCTTTGCCGCTATCAAGGGTCCATCATCGCCTGCGCACCGTCGAAGGTGCAAACACATGAATAATTGAGAGCGCACATCCCCTGCACTGCACTGTACTCCTATCGATCGTAGAGCGCACGCCATTCTAGCTCATACTACACAACAACTGGGATCAAAGTCGAGTGTGCTTCTCTTCGATTAATATCGGTACCTACTACAAATCAAGTTTAACTCAAAAAGCATTCCAATAAAGCCACTAAGGGCACTCAAGGGATGCCGAAGAAATTCTTTCATTGAGATGGAAACTTCGTTAAATGGTGATACCTATAATAAATACATTTTTATTGTTAATGTAACTTGTATTTCATAAATACATAATATAGAGTGTAACAACCTGTATACCATTAATTGAGGCAAATTATAAGTATACAAGAGATAAGTAGGAAAACTTACTTCGAAGAAATTCAAATAGGTACCTAATATCATTAATCATCATCGGGCCCTCTGCAGGGCCCAGGCTTTCCCATGTACAACAATAAAAAGCACATGTCGAGATCGGACCATTACCATAACCCCTCACATTGTCTTCTATACAAAGAATTGGTCAAATTGGTAAATTACATAAAATAAAATAAACATCTAAATGTTAATTTTATTACACTTAACTAAAAATTGAAAAACATAAGTAATAAAAGAACTACCTCGTTATAAGTGCGAATACAAATTCTAATTGCAGTCACAAGAACATATTATTCTTTTTATATATTGAAACATTGCTTTCATTAACATTTTAAGAGCGTTTACGCAGCACACTAGCGCCGCCAATGAAAAAAATTCACAGATTTCGCAAGAATCGAAGCATTACAACAATTTACGAAAAAAAACATTTTATTTTAAATAACACAATTCCAACTTGAATGCACTTCTCGTCTGCATCCGCATCTTTTAACACCATTACCATGACGATCGGTCAATAATCAAAGAAGCTACACCCGTTTTTCTACCAAATCCACAGGGACCACCTAAAGATCATCGATATCATATATTACGTTTACTTCATACTCTTCCCTATTTTTCAACGCGCGAATTACGTTTGCTGTAGCCGGAGGTTCGAAAAAAAACCAAAATTATTTGAGTAATTTATTAAAAGATTCAAGGTTACAAATTAAACTTAAATGTCTAAATAGCTTAGTGATCTATTCGATGCGAGAATATAGAATGCTGGAAATCAACACTTAATTATTAACTAATAAAATTGCAGCGTCGACAGCTCGTGGCAAGTTGACCTGATTAAAGTGCTTCCATGCGGTGCGTCGCGATGGCGTAAACTGTAGGATCAGCGATCTGCCTGGAGTAGGTATACGTAACTCGCGCTTCAACGGGAGCGCTTCGAGGAATAATTTCAATATTTCAATATTTTTAATTGTGAAGCGCTCCTTTTATTAGCAGTTATTAAAAGGAGCGCTTCGAGGAATAGTTTTGGGGCGCTTCGTTGGGAGCGCACCAAAATGGGAGCGCTTCGAGGAATATCTTACAATTATTTACTGATATTTAAAATTTGTTCGCCATTTTGTAGCTAAACTAATACCTAGGACCCTTTTTTTATTTTTTTTTCATTTTGAAATATTTACAATTTAGTATACAAACACCCCCCAAAAAACCCGATTTTTTTTACATTTTTCAAAATTTAAAAAAAGTTTCTAGCTGATTTTTAAAATTTAAACGCTTAACACGTGTCTCAATAAATTCCTTAACTTTTGGTACTATTTTCATCTCGATTCTCTTAAAATCCATTTAATAACCATTTTCAATGGTAAAAACATATCAAGTAATTAGAGATAGAAAATGCTAAATTACTTCATTCAAATAGTTTGTTGAGCATAATTTGATTTTCTATCTCTAATTAGGTACTAGATATGTTTTTCCTTTCATTGGCGGCGCTAGTGTGCGGCGTAAAAGCTCATAAATGTAATTCCATTAACATTTCACTCAAACGAAGAGTACTCCCAACAACCCAGAGTAGGTAGCTTAGATAATCCGTCCTTTCTTAAAACAGCGCGTGAAGGAGTTCATTTAAATAATTCAATAAGGTGGCATGAATAAACCATTGCGTGAGTTTGATGCCCGGATAGATATCCTGCGGCCTTACACATTCCGAGAACGGACATTTCTTTTTCACACCGCTCGCTCCTTTGACTTTATTGTTGTGGTGACTGGTACTGGGTTCACGGACGGCGTGGATATCTGATGCAGCTATTTTAGGCTAGACAATTTTAAGGCTAAACTAACTATAGACAGTGCTTACAAACTGTGCTACAGATTGGCAGAATGTTAGATTTGATAAATGTAAGGTCACATTTTATCAACTGCAAATATCTTGAGGATAAATTCAACAACATTTATAAACTATTTTTATGAAAAAATCTTAAATTTTTATACGCTACTTTTCAAGAAAAACGCCAAAAGACATTTCGATTAAAAAGAAAAATAAAGCACTTTCGGTAGTTTCAATTCAAAGGGGCCGAAACAGAGAGGCCGCAATGCCTTCATCGCTTACACGTTAGTTTCATTCAAAAAAACGACAGAGAGGCCGCTCTGCAAAAATTTTTTGACTTCCCATACTTTAGCGAACACTTGATTAGCCTGATTTGTAGGAAGTCTCAAAATTTTTGACATATTTCAACCCATGTTACTATGAGAAAGTTGTTTACTTACCGATTCTGAGTCGCTCCAGAAAATTTGCGCACTGGTAAAAAAATTATCCTGTATACGAGTATACTGTTATGTTGTTTTTGCGTGGTATCAGTGATTGGTAATAATGGATGGTGACAAGTGACAGTGACAGGTGTCAAAGGTTATCATTATCTCTGATCAATAGAGACGGGTGCGTGGATACCGTAAAACAATAGAGGGGGTATAACCGACTTTATCTATTCTTTTTTTTTTTACCTTTCTACCTACATAATTAATATTTCGATTCATTCATTTCATTTCAATAAACGGCAGCAATTGCATTAGAGAGGGGCTTAACGCACGTTTGACGTAATTATCGATCGCAGTCATAGGCCGCGGGTGAGGTAAGGTAATAATACCAAGTGCGAGTATAAGAGGGTGCTCTACGCCTCACCACTAAATAAGAAAACTTCAGAAGGTAAGTTTCACACAAACATGCTCGAGCAACGCTCACATGGGGTCACAAAACAAGTTCCTCGAGCGCGGTTTGTATTATGGCACACTGAAAAAATGCACCAACTTTCGGCGAATAAATTAGGCGTTTCGTCAGGCCTACGTCACTCCATGTACTTGCGCGCGTTAGATACCTACCGAGCGGCTTACCGCCGGCGGTATAAAAGCCAGTGGACTGTCGCAAGCGCTCGTTATCGTTCGCTGTGCACGTTGCGTCATTCATAAAACATCGATCATTTGTATTTTATAGTTATTATTAAATAAGTATTGCAAATAGTGAATTTAATATATATGTTGATTGACATTTGTGTGTTTTAGATTATTGTAAATAGTAATTTTGTGATTAAAAATCGGGTTTTAATAATATAATGCCACCTGGCAATTTTTGTGAAGTTGATAATTGTAAATCAAACAAAAGGAATAAAAACCTGTAGTTTTTTAGTTTGCCTGTTGATGAAGAAAGGTAAGTATCTACCTAATGAAACTATTTTAAGTATAGGTACATTATAGATACGTACTTATTTGGATGAATTTATAGAATAGAATAGGTTGGTTTTAATTACTTACTTTCAACATTAAAGGCGGATTTTGAGTCACAACATAAAAATATAAATCTAAAAATGTATGAAACAATGTATGTATGAAATCGATTCCGTTCTGACGCGTCGCGACACGACACGTCAGACAAATATAAATGACCTGTGACTATGTCTGCATTAAAGTTGGTATGATGAATGTGGATACCTATTTTATACTCGAGTTATGGGTGTTTATACTCGAGTTATGGATTATATTCCTTATTTACAAAAAATAAGGAATATAATCCATCTCTATACCCACTCAGTTCTATTTCATATCATAACACTTTCATACGAAGGAAAATCTATATTCCAGCAGTGGGATATTATGGACTGATGATGATGAAGATTTATAACTTTAAGTAGGTAATTCATTTAATATCATAGGTCCAATAATCCGAGTTCCATGTTTTCATACTGATCATAAACAATTGAGCTTTTCAATTCATCATTCATTTTAATTTACATTACAAAGCTTAAACAAGCCATTTAGACACAGATTAATTGAGGTACAAGTTATTGTGTGTGAAAAATATTTTTATCGTAGCAACAGCCCTATCATTACTACGATGGCAGCAAGGCCGCGCGGCTGCCAATCGATAACAACTCTATAGTCGAGCCTATTAGGTATAATTTAGCACGCAGCGGTCGCCGACGCGTCGCGACGAAATGAAGTAGGCTATTAACGCAGTAGGTATACGAATTTTTAAAGGGAGTGATTTATCTGTTACGAAGTAACTATTACCTAATCTGTGACCTAATCTGTGGTTTCGTGTCGGACCGCTGCCGCTGCCGTGCGTTTTCAAATTAAACGCCAGCCGCACGACAACCGCACGACTTTTCTTTTTTTTTTAATTTATTTATTAGGAAATTCTTTTTTTACAAACACATTTTAACTTACTTATTTCAAGATACTTAAGCCAATTAGAGAATTCCACAACTAAGACTAATTCATTAACTAGATACACATTAAGAATAACAAAAGGCATTTGACAACATATTATGCTCGTGTTCAATAATCAGCGTGCAATCTGTCTTAAATAACTTACATTTTCACGAATAAATTAAGCCACAGACCAAAACCCTACAAACAAACATACAAACAAAAATAAACATCTTTATACATATACATACATATAAACATATATATATTGGATACAATCAAACTTACACATTCATGCACACGCCTGCACACATACACAGACTGCACACTAGACCACCACACACCGCAAAACTTCCTCAACAGATCTTGAACCTTATGCATATGACATATGGTTGAACTTCTATTGAAGAAATCCGACAGCTCCAGATAAGTTGATGTGCTAGCGCCTGCACAAACATATACATAAAATTAAAATTAAACTTAAACAACAAAAATCGCAAAAATCGCTAATACTCGTATGGAACGCAGTGCAAACTTGCGTTAGCCGCCCGACAACAAACGTCTAAATTGAAAGAGCCCTAAGACCATAATATGACTCATGAATCTGAAATGTTTATATAGGTAAATTCATGCCTTTCTCTTGAATTTGCTTGCTCGAATACACGATTGCATAATTTTAACTCGATCATAATTATTTTCGAAAACACCACAAAAAAAACACTATTGTTCAATTGATATGCTTGAAAACCAGTTAAATATATTGATAACATCAAATTCGTAATTTAGTAGCTGCTTATTTTAATAACTAAAACCAATAATTTTTTAAAAAGATTTTTTTAATTTTTTTTAATTTGCGGTCTCAATTGTCGCAGGCGCTACGTATTTTCGACCTGGACTGCGCCAGTAAGGATCAGCCTTTTTAAATGTTCACAAAACGAGGTTTCGTCTTAAGTTAACCTTCTGGGTCTCCTTATTTTGGCCACAGAGCGTGCAGACGACGATAACTAAGCGTACAGGGGTCCTCAGCCGACTGGAAACGGTAGAACTCATTGTTCTAACACATTTTCTTTCGTATGAGTGGTAGGAACTCGATGGCGCTGTGGCTAGCACGTAGGACATATGAGTAACTATTGATGCTTTGGAAGGTACCTTCTGTACTAGGTCTCAGTTGAGGAGATTATAATCAAACGGTGACATGTAGGTACACTTTTCTTTTTTTTTTCCAGCAAAAGAAATTATATATTGAGGAGCTCGATGGCGCAGTGGTTATCGCACCCGATCTGCGAGTGCTGAGTTTAGCAACTTTCGCAAAGGCCGGTCATCGGATGGGTGACCAAAACTTTATCATCTCGAGCGCTTCCGTGCTGCAGCTGCATTAGCAGTCGTTAACAACCACCGATCCGCACTGGGCCCGCGTGGTGGTTTATGGCCCGTTCTCCGTATCCATCCATAGGGAAGGCTCGTGCCCCAACAGTGGGGACATAAAATGAGCTGATGATGATGATGATGATGATGATGAAAAGAAATTAATCTTTAACATTCTTAGTAACTTTACAAAATGTTACCTTTTGGTGCAAACTTGTGATTTTAAAACGTCTTCTACTGCAGAATAAGACATTTTTGATCCAACTATCTACAGATAACGGACTTAAATCAGTAATGAGAGTACGATCTTTGATTTTAAGAATTTAAAATCATTGTTAATTAAAACCAAAATATCATTGAATCCATTGGGGATATTTGCAGGTCTAGCTTAAAAAAGACTTAATAACATTTTTTTTACAAAAAAATAAAATTTCTTAAATATATGTTATAGCAGTAGGGATCACTTCATTGCATTAGGTTATATCTTGTCATGATATTGTGTTTGCTGTTTAATAAATAAATAAATAACATCTGCATCATTAGCGATGAAAGTAAATTTTGCTCAAATCAGACACACAAGTTTGAAACATAAACTGTAACAATATAATCAGCTAGCAAAGTACGAGTTTGATGTTTTACTGTAAATTGTAAAGTAGTCATTAATTTCTCGAAAAAGCTAGCAAATAAATCGAACTTATTTTTATTAAGATAATTTTTAAATCAGGTGTTATAAATTTATCCCTTTACATGTAGGTACTCAAATACTGATTCAGACTCGTATTTACAGAATAAACCTTTTTAGGATCCGTGTATCCTATTCCGTCATGTCAATATTAAAGAAAAACTTGTAGCCTCTCTCGATAGAAGGGCCTGCCTATTTTTAGGTATGTACTTACACCTAACAATCTGCTGAGCACATAAGGGGTTCTTGCACACTTGGGCCCGCGCTGTAATTGCCACCGAGGGTTCTCGCTCAAGTGGAAAGCATAAGATGATGCGAGCGCGGGTCGATGGCGTCGTATAAGCTCATGCTGCATAATGTAAATCTATTGTTTTATAAAGTGTACGCGAATACTACGCATTGATGCACTTTTTGCGAATTTATTCATACTCGAACTTAATTATAGTGCTTAACAAATAAATAGAGAATAAGCTTCGAATAGGTTATTCCGTGTCATGTTTGTTACCGTCATGTGGACGCCATTTCAAATTAGAGAAAAAAAAACAAAACACCGAATAATTATTCAAAGCTTATTCTCTAATTATTTGTATTGGCGTTTAGAATCCTATACTTACAGGTTTTGTATTCTGGTGAAGATAAAATAATAACAATATTTATAATTTTTGAAACATGTAGGTATATTTAAAATTTAAGGTTAGGACGCCCTCAGACTAGGTGGAGCGATGATCTTCGCAAGGTGGCTGGCAAGAGCTGGATGTGAGTAGCCGCGGATCGTGCGCAGTGGCGTGCGCTCAGGCCTATGTCCAGCAGTGGACTAGGCTGATGATGATAACCCTACAATTGTACATATTGATAGATAAACGTGACTAGTTTAACTACTTATAAAAGTAAATAGGTAGTAAAGATAATGCATATCGGTGATTGACTTTTAAATTTTTATTTAAAATATTAAATTGTTAAGTATTTCTTTTTAATTAGTTATTAAGCTGTACTCTCAATATCAGGTCATAGTAATATAGGCAAATTAAATTATATCGAAATCTTTTTTTTTAAATAAACATTTATATTTTTTTAACTACACTGTACCAGTGCATAGTTTCTAAAACCCTTTGGCAATGCGCTGTTTTGAAATTATATTTTCCCATTTCTGTCTTCTATAATTGTCTCATTACAAAATCTACCGACTGAAGTAGACGTGGCGTACGTGCGTGCGTGCGCTGTGGAGTAAAACAAAACCGCTTTTATACATATTTGGAGGGTTACAGAATACACATATTATATTTTATTATTTTAGTAGGTACTTTAAAAAAATCCTCCTCATGTAAAGCAATGAATCGCAACAAATTGACAATTTTTTACTTTGACTTTTGTTTTTTTGCTTTTTCCCCTTCAACATCAGCTCATTTATGTCCCCACTGCTGGAGCACGAGCCTTCCCTATGGATGGATAGGGAGAACGGGCCATGAACCACCACGCGGGCCCAGTGCGGATTGGTGGTTGTAAACGACTGCTAATGCAGCCGGGACCAACGGCTTAACGTGCCTTCCGAAGCACGGAGGAGCTCGAGATGATAAATTTTTGGTCACCCATCCGATGACAGCCTTTGCGAAAGTTGCTTAACCTCAGCAATCGCAGACCGGGCGCGTTAACCACTACGCCATCGAGCTCCTTTCCTCTTAATCTCCTTAAATAGCTTAAATAGAGTCGAAGGACCAAGGAAGAACAAAATTATAAATAAAGAGCGTGCTGCCACTGGGTCACCGATGCGTTTATTTATTTCATCATCATCATCGTTTTCAGGACCTCTCGATCCTGTACTATTCGGACTTATTTCATCATCAGCTCATTTTATGTCCCCATTGCTGGGCACCAGCCTTACCTTTGGATGGACAGGAAGAACGTGTCACGTGATTAGCGGTTGTTAGCAGCACTGGTGCTTTAGACAGGCTTTAGGTGCTTTAGGTAGCACGGAGGAGCTCGAGATAATAAATTTTTTGGTCAGCGCGTTCACCACTGCGCCATCGAATATAATAAAAACCCTGTTTTTTCAGCCTTTAATATACGAGTTTATTACGACCTCGTTCATCGAGTTCCGTGCTGGTTTACAGAGTCCATTAATGAAGGCTTTCAGTGGGCACCGTCCAATTCGTCACGTACTCTCCGCAAGTTTGGCATTGAGAAACTTCTTTATAGACTTACGGTAATAAAACGTTATCCAACCTTTATCCTGGGTGGATTAAAGGGAAACGTGTCAGAAAGCCTTTTGGGTTTATAGTGTGAAAACAATCGCACGAAATAATAACACTCTTGAAAAAAGTAAGCATTTTTTATGTATGGCAAAGATATAAGACATAGCGGATCACCTAATGGAAGTAATCAATCACCGCCGCTGCCACGGACTATCTCTTCCGTGTCTATGGATAGGGGACGGACATCCGTAACACCAGAAGATGCACCAAGGCCAGGATCGCAGATGCGTTGCTGGCCTGGCCTTTAACCTAGGATTAGAAATCTTTTCCCTTCTATTAAGAACGTGTGATCGCCCTAGTGGTACCTCTAACCAAGGATACTTTCTTATTTAATGAAATAGTATTTATTTAGTAATTTTACAGGAATACTAAGGTTATTATACAATATTCTAGGCAACAAAAAACATACCTTAACTTTAAAAAAAGACAAAGAAAAATAAAAAAGACAAAGTGTTGAAAAAAAATATCCACGAGCGGGATTCGAACCCGCACCCCATAACATGCCGGAGTCAGGTGCACTGCCAACTATGCTATCGTGCAAATTGTAATTTGTTCGCAACAATATTTGCGTAAAATTATATGTAAAAAATCTTAAAAAATAAAAATTAAATATCTATAAATAAAAGATGCCCAATGTCTTATGGCGGCTACATTTTAAAAAAAATATTTTACGGGTTAGCATTTGGCTTTCATCTCAACATGGTGTTTAATATTGCATGATAAGCAACTTTGTCATTCCGGCTGACCAAATGGGTGATCCAGTAAAAAATTCTCGAGCTACACTAATCTTGCTACGGGAAGCACGTATTTTGTTAATGGTATACCTAGAATAAATCTACCAACTTGTTTTTATGAGAAGTTGTATTAGGCACCTTATACTGTTATAATAACTTAGGGTGACACAATAAATTGGAACAATAACAGCTGCTAGTATTCTCACATGGTGTATTTGAAAGAAGTCACGCATAGGCATGCGCCGGTTGTTAGTATTTCATTCATTGTATCATTAACCTTGCTGTAACCCTACATGAAGACCTATTATTTGAGGAGCAAAAAGCACTTTGCAGACATTGGATCGAACAATACATTTTTAAGGCAAATAATTATAATCTGGTGACAAGTGCCAAGAGTCATCATCATCCTCAGCCTGCAGAAGTCCACTGCTGAACATAGGCCTTCCTAATGGATCGCCACAACTCCCGGTCCTCCGCCTTCCGCATCCAACCACTTCTCGCCGGCCGCCATCTTGAGATCGTCAGTACAGCGAGCTGGTGGCCGGTTCACACGACGCTTTGAGCTCGGTCTCCAAGACAAAGAAAACAACCTAAGCACCTAGGTTGTTTTCTGGAGAGAAAGAAATTAGCTGTGTTAGAGTTATGATAGTCAGTTTCTCAGTAGATGATGATTCCGGGTGTAGCATATTTCCACCCTCGGCTTTATCATCACTCCACATCAGATGAGGTGAGAGTCAAGCTGGAAATGTTGGGAAAAAACATTAAATGCCTTAAAAAATTCAAATTCTCCTCACGAAATGTTAGCTGGAGGCGACATTAAAATTTATTTTCCTCCTGAAATTCAGTAGAAGCGAGCGAAATGTATATCACTGCAGCCGGTCGCTGAGCAAACTTAAACCACAGATTAAGAAACAGGGCCATTTAATTTATCAAAATAAAATATCAGCCTACAAAAACACAAATGTTGAAAAAAATTCCACGAGCAGGATTAGAACCTGCACCCTTCTGACATTCGGGTCAGGTGCTCTTCCAATTGAGCTATCGTGGTTCTAACCAGCCCGCCGAAATTATTCAACACTTTTTACTTTGAAAGCCAAAGACGCCCATTCAATGTCAACAACTACCGTCACTAACATCCGATCATAATATCTTTACAAATATTAAAGATCAGTTAAGAAGTAAGCAAGCTATTTCGGAATGTCAGAAGGGTGCAGGTTCAAATCCTGCTCGTGGAATTTTTTTCAACATTTGTGTTTTTGTAATTTGTTCGCAACAAAATTTGCGTTAAAAATGATTTGAACAAGTGGCAAAACGCTAATAGAGTAGAAATCAAATATAATGATTTTTGTATGGGATTGACATAAACGTTATTTATACGTATCGTTAACTTATGTCAATCCCGTACAATAATCATTCTATTTGATTTCTATACTATTAGCGTTTGCCACTTGTCTAGGGGAGGCAGGTGGGCTGCATGCTTGCATTAGAATGGCTACTTCATATGACTATGAGGACACCTAATAGACGTTATGTGATACAACAATATTGTAAACTATACCGATATAGTGGTGTTTATTTGTTACTACTATTATAAGCTCTAAGGATCCGGATCGGTTTTTTTTATATAGTTTTTTTTATCCTACTGAGTTACAATTGGTATTAAATAACAAACCCCCCCTTATCATTGCTCAACTTATTTTTTTTAAAATTCTTTTAAAAGTATTTTTGTTAGGTAATTGCTTTTCTTATTTACGTGGGCAATACATGCTTATTTATCTTACAATGCGTCAGGTTACCTCGATCATAAGTTATAAAAATCTTGTAAAAAGACAAAACTTATTGATACCCATCAGACATACAATAAAAATATGCCCCTTAATTTCTTTCATTTTTTGAATAATTTATCAAACCAACTGTTAAGTTCACTGGCCTGTGTCCCCGACATATGAGCACCGTAGCATAGTGTCGCGTCGCAGCCTCCTCCGGTGACTTCCGGCACGGACTGCTCACAGCATTGTTTTATCTAAGACGTTTCAGCTCGACCGCCCATAGGTCAACTGAAAAAAAAATGCTTTTAAAAAAGGAAACTATCGGAGGAGTTCTATCGGATTTGTTTTTCAATCGACTTCGGATTGTTTTTTTTAGGCAAGAGCTTTTTCTTTACGCTATTAGATTAAATAATTAAAACAGTATAGATATATGTGCATATAATTTAAAAACATCGCCTGTTATTAACTAAATAATAAGATTTAAAAAGAAAGTAAAAATATAATATACCTAATATTTGTCCGTAATGTTGTTGTGTCTTTCAGGTATATTGTTAAACAAATCTTGACACGCTTGACATAACTTTTATATACCCATTTATATGTGTTTTATATTTATATGAACACCCGTATCCTATAGAACCCTATGGCAGCGCAGCGCCACCTACCGGGTCCAATTATATGCATATTTTATACATATAAACCTTCCTCTTGAATCACTCTATCTATTAAAAAAAACTGCTTTTAAATTCGTTGGGTAGTTTTAAATATCTAAGCATACATATATAGATATCCCTATATATGTATGCTTAGATATTTAGACAGCGGGAAGCGACTTTGTTTTATACTATGTAATGATAAATGATTATTGCAATAAACTTTATACAATATCTTCTAGAGGCTATACATATTTACATGTGTTTAGTAAATATAACATGATTAAGTTGTTGACAATCAATGTCAACATTTTTGGGTCAGGCAAGGAAAAAAAATGTAAGTCAATGTGTAAAATAAACGCGAGTAGATCCGTAATAGTTATTTTATTTAAAAGTGTATTTCTCGCGTACACTTTAGAAAACAATACAATCTTTGAGCTCAAGAAATACTATTTATTCATTCATATATCTTAGGTACTTACTGTTGACAAACAAAAACTGAAACACAGAATAACAAAACAAACAAAGAACACGACTTAAATTATACAAATAAATACTGAACAAACTTCACCCTGTTTTATTTACAACTCCTAAGTAATGTTATTCTGCTTTCATCCCTGTTGGTGAAAAGTACGTTCATTAACATATCATAACTCGGGAGTTCCCCAAGGAACAACGCTGGAGCCATGACCTCTCCGTTAAAACTTTGGTAAGAACAGCTCTTAGGTTTTGATGAAGGAAGAAATAAGATAGTTGTTGCAAAACATTTAGAATGTTGATTGAGTACTTAAATTTTTGCTAAGTTTAAACGTAAAAGCTTGCTTTTGACAAATACCTGTTAAACTTACATCCACCCCCTGTTTTAAGAATAACTACAACAATTTGATTGTTAGCATCCACTTTCTAGTATTGCACTAAAAGCTTAGAATTGGATTTCTACTTAGCGGCAATTATTTTGCACTTTAAATTTAGAGAAACAGACAAAGTCTATTGATGATAGAATGAAATAATAGACGACCTGACAAAAACAAAACAAAAGACAGTTGACAGGTTAGGTCTTTTGTTTTGTTTACACGGATAAAAAGTATTTACTTCATTTTGTTTTCTTAGACGAATCGTAGTACACGGAAAAACGTAAAAGTTTATGTTGTACTATTTATACAATTGTATAACTTAAAAAAAAATTCTGCTTACATACGCCCGTTCTTCTACACAGCTAAAACAAGTCCTCAAAGGTTGGTATGCAATATATTTCAAAACGAAAAAGCGCTTCTTTAGTAAGTTTACCTGAAAACATTTTCTTTAATTTTTGGCGTGCTTCAATTTGAACCGTTCACATCCAATTTGTGTGACCACAAAGCACTCCCGTAAGTAAATTAACTGCGCGAATTTGTCTCCGATTCCATATCCGGTTGCATTTGGCGGCAATATCCGCGGGGTCGGGCCGGGGCGGCGACGCGACGCGACAACGACGACGGCGAGCGTCGCGACTCGGAAATCGTTTCCATTTCCTCACGCTTGACGAAAGGAAGGCGACTGCCTAGATGCCTAGGGTGGCTAGTGATAGTTTTATTTGCCATTAGATCTCCTTAAGGGCTAAAACAGTAATCAACCGACCGTCATTCCAATCAACTATATTATATGTAAAAAAATCAAAATTCTATTCAAAATTCAAAATCATTTATTCTGTTTAGGCTACAAATAGCTCTTATGAATGTCATTATGCCATCGGTTCGTACGTCTACTCTGGGCGGGAGATCTTGTACTGAAAAGAACCGGCAAGAAACTCAGCAAGTGTCCAGATCTTTTATTCCTTACAGCGTCAAAAATATTGGAAAATGCTATCAAAAAAGGACACTTTCCATCACAAATAAAAACACATAATATAAAGGACAATCACAACATGTAAAAAAAATATATTGTATTTAACCACACGCTATCAACGTACATACCTACGCACTGACAGTCGGTCAAGTATGGCATTGAAGCAACGCCTTCTACGCTACCATAGAGGAGAGTTAAAATGTTGCCATACAAAATATTTGTTTTTTGTTAATGTGATCGAAAAACAAATGACACTCGGTATTACAAAAACACAAATGTTGAAAAAATTTTCACGACCAGGATTTGAACCTGCACCCTTCTGACATAACGGGTCGGGTGCTCTCCCAATTGAGCTATCGTGGTTCTAACCTCGGTATCTTGAGCTCCACCGTGCTTCGAAAGGCACCTTAAGTCGTTGGTCGCAATGGAACAGGTGTGGTGTATTTGGAATTATTTAATATGGTTAGCCACAGTTTGCGGTCTGAGAGGGTAGAAACTAGAAAGTAGGGAAGATTGGCGTCTTGTTGTGTCGGAGGCCAATATCGGTAAATATAAACTTCCTTATTGGACCTAATCTTCATTTAAAATTAAATATAATACCTAGTCATCAAAGTCTTCAACGAGTCCATTCGATGCGTGATCTTGGGGTGACACATTATTCTAAGTTGCTGTTTGACGAACATATAAATGTTATAATAGCTAAAGCTACCAAAGCTCTTGGTTTTCTTATTCGTAATGCTAAAGATTTTAACAACCCTATTACTTTTAAGATACTTTATTGTTGTTATAGATAGTATATGTATATCTTTTCGCCTATCCTACATCCTTGCCTCGCATACTCAGCATTACACACCCCTCACCCGTATGCCCGCTCCTTCATACGCCAGTCTTGTTCCAACCTCCAAAGCGGCTGCTTGTTTTACAAAATCCAATGTTCCGTGTTTAATTTTAATTCTTTTTTTTAAAACCCTAACCGCAAGGCTCGTTCTAACATTGGTGGCAGCATAAAGGGATCCAAAAAATAGGGTCCTCGGTCCGTCTCCGTTCCGAAGTGTTACAACTACAAATTTTATTAAAACCTGTTAAATAAACCTAACTCTGTGTCAAGTGAAATCTTACCTGTGTCCGGGAAAGCGTAACTCTGTGTCCAGTAAGTACTTACCTCTGTGTCCAGTGAAAAGTTACCTCTGTGTCCAGTGAAAACCTAACTCTGTGTCCAGTGAAAGCTTACCTGTGTCCGGCGAAAGCGTAACTCTGTCCAGTAAAAAGTTACATCTGTGTCCAGTGAAAACCTAACTCTGTGTCCAGTGAAAGCTTACCTGTGTCCGGCGAAAGCGTAACTCTGTGTCCAGTGAAAAGTTACATCTGTGTCCAGTACAAACTCTCCTCTGTATTCCGTACAATCAAACCTGTGTCCTGTGCCAGTTCGGCACTGCGTCCAGTGTCAACTCATCTCCGTGTCCTGTGCAAACTCACCTTTTCATCACCGTGTTCAGTACGCCTAGCATCGAACCTGCGATCCTCCTACATCAACAACTTAATCGCGCAACCATCCCGAATACATCGCCAGTGGGCCGCAACATTGTTGCAGCGTTCTAAGAAACTCTACCATATCTGGCCGCAATGAACCTTATCGTAGCCGTAGCTGCGTTCCGCGTATTGTAAGTCGTACTATTATTTTATTAATTGTTTTGTCGTGTTCTAATCGTGTTCTATTTTTATTCACATTCGTTGCGAGTGTGAACTTAAACTTATAACAATAACTAGACTAAGTTTGTATTTTATATTCTTTACTATATTGTTGTCCGAATCTAAATATGTCGAATCCAACTTTGCAAATTCCGTCATACACTGAATTACCAGCTGATACAGATGATGAGAGGGCCATTAGCCCAGTCGAAAAACAAAAAGGAAAAGGGAAAAGGACTTCCCCTTCCCTTTCAACAGAGCTAGATCTTAGTATTCTTTTAAAATTTATAAAGCCTTACGATGGTAGCAGAGAAACTTTAAATTCTTTTATAATAAATTGTAACAACGCTTACGATTTAGCAACCAACCAACAAAAGCTTATTCTTTTTAAGTATATATTATGTCAATTACAGGGTAAGGCGGAAGTTGCTTGCTCTATTAAAGAGTTCTCAAATTGGGACCAGCTTAAAGAGTTTCTTAAAACTCAATTCAGTGACCGCAAACATTCCTCACACCTCCTAATGGAGTTACAAGAAAGCAAGCAGCTTCCGACCGAGAACGTAAGCCAGTTTGCTCTCCGAATCGAAACGTTATTATCGCAACTACTCACTGAAATTTCATTAAATAACAGCAAAGTAAAAGAGCTTCCAGGTCGTTGTGCTGCGATGGACGAATTAGCTTTACATCATTTCCTTATCGGTCTCCACCCACGAATTTCTAACATCATTAGGTGTAAAACACCAAAAACTTTAAACGAAGCCATTAACTTCTCAGTTTCGGAAGAAAGAATACAGAAAACATTATATAAAACAAATGTTCCGACCGATAGTAAGCCCTTCAATAGAACTCAACGCCTTTCTAATTCTACTCAAATCCGTAATACATTCTCGCAACCAAATAGAAATTATCCTAACACCCAGGTTCCAGCATCCCGCGGATTTACTAACTCGAACCTTATCTGTAGATATTGCAAGTTCCCAGGGCACAACATCGAACAGTGCCGTAAAAGAGAGTACAACAATCGACTCAGAGGCCAATTTGGGCCTCAACCTTCAACTTCTAATTCCAGCCAATTGCGACGAATCACCTTCACCGAAGGACAGGAGGAAGGCCATGATGAGATCGACTGCAACCCTGACAACTTGGCTAATTTAAACTAGAAACCGTCTCGTTCGGGTGTCGCACGAGACGCCTTTATAACACAGACACCACTAAATCCACTGATTCAAATACTAATCCTACCAAATCAAATAAATTAAATAAACCAAATGCTAAATCTACCATATCCACTGAATCTAATGCCAATCCTACCATTTCTACTAAATCTACTAAATCCACTGAATCCAATACCAAATCTACTAAATCCACTGAATCCAATATCAAACCTACTAAACCCACTACCAAATCCACTGAATCCAATACCAAATCTACTAAATCCAATATCAAACCTACTAAACCCACTACCAAATCCACTGAATCCAATACCAAATCTACTAAATCCACTGAGTCCAATACCAAACCTACCGAAGTCATTGCTAAATCCATTAAACTAAATATTAAATCTATTAATCCCATGGAGATTTACGAAATCTCTTTCGACCCGTCAGAAAAATCATTACCATACATAATAGTAAACAGTGCAGCGTCAGAACTTCCACTGACACTCCTCATAGATACCGGTTCTTCTATTAGTTTCGTCAAAGACACAGTTCTTAAACCTAATATTCCACTCCTAAAAGAAATCCTCTATTTAAAAGGGCTCACCTCTACCACATCGCAAAGTGACACTATCCCAACTTCAGGGTCCTTCAATTTACAATTATTCCTTAATGACAAAAACCCCAAATACCACGTTACTCATAAATTTCACGTAGTAAGCAATTTAGAATTCCCATACGATGGTATCATTGGTAATGACTTCCTCATAGAATCTCAAGGAAATATCGACTTTACGTTTAGCATATTAAAACTTAAAAACTTTTATGCTCACATTCATTTCTCAGAACCTTATTATGTAATTCCTGCACGCACTGAGAAAGTAATAGAAACCACTGTCTCTAATCCTCAACTTAAAGAAGGACTCATTCTCGACGAAAAACCACATGAGAACCTTCTTATTGCCAACTGTCTAGTAAAGGTAAAAGAAAATAAAAAAGTAAACTTAACAGTCGCTAATCTCTCTGAATCCCCTATAATAATAAAAACTGATCTTAACCTTGAACTTTCTAAAATGACACCTATCGATCATAATGAAACCACTCCCGTCAACTATTCCGATCATTGTCCTGAGAATAAAAACTCTGCTGAAAGAACCCTTCAAGTTCTAGATCTTCTTCGTATAGACCACCTCAACGACGAAGAAGCCAATGCTCTCCTCCAACTCTGCACTGATTACTCTGACATTTTCCATCTTCCTGATGAAAAACTAACTCACACTAATGCCATTAAACATGACATTAAAACAACCACAGAGCAACCTATCAATACTAAATCCTACCGATTCCCGGAAGTCCATAAAAAAGAAGTCGATAAACAAATGAAGAAGATGCTTGAGCAAGAAATAATAGAACCATCCATATCTCCTTGGTCCTCTCCTATCTGGATTGTACCTAAAAAGATGGATGCCTCAAATGTGCAAAAATGGCGCGTAGTTATCGACTACCGAAAATTAAACGATGTCACGATTGGTGACACTTATCCTATCCCACAGATCACTGAAATTCTAGACCAACTAGGCAACAGTAAATATTTTTCTACATTGGACCTAGCTTCCGGTTTCCATCAAATTCCGGTAAACAATGCCGAAAAAACTGCCTTTAGTGTACCCCAAGGACATTTCCAGTTCAAGCGCATGCCATTTGGCTTAAAAAACGCACCTTCTACGTTCCAACGGTTAATGAATACCGCTCTATCTGGCCTACAAGGTATCCGCTGCTTCGTATATCTCGATGATATCGTCTCATATTCATTCGATCTAAAAACTATGATCCAGAATCTAGCCACTATATTCCAAAGGCTTCGCCAATTCAACCTTAAACTGCAACCTGACAAGTGCGAATTCCTTAGGCGCGAGGTCGGCTATCTTGGTCACATCATATCATCTGACGGAGTCAAACCTAATCCTGACAAGATCAAAGCTGTTGTAAACTTCCCGACTCCTAGATCACCAAAAGATATCAAATCTTTCCTGGGCCTTGTCTCGTACTACCGCCGATTCATCTCTGATTTCTCTAAAATTGCCAAACCTTTAACCTTACTTCTGAAAAAGGACACCCATTTTAATTGGGAAAACCAGCAACAAGTCGCCTTCGACATTCTAAAACAAAAACTAACCACTGCTCCTGTTCTTTGCTATCCCGATTTCACTAAACCATTCATACTTACGTGTGACGCCTCTAATTACGCCGTTGGCGCTGTCCTATCTCAGGGTCCTGTCGGCCAAGATCGTCCCATCGCATACGCATCTCGTACTCTAAATAAAAGTGAAATGAACTACAGTACCACAGAAAAAGAACTTCTAGCAATCATTTTTGGTTGTAAAACATTTCGACCATACCTATATGGTCGAAAATTTCAAATTATCACAGACCATCGACCACTAAAGTGGCTCTTCAATCACAAAGACCCGAGTAGCAAAATGCAACGTTGGCGACTAAAGCTTGAAGAGTATGAATATGAGATTCTTTATAGAAAAGGAAGACTTAACTCCGCCGCAGACGCTCTTTCCCGTCATCCTGTAAACCCCATCATTCCAAAACAATCTGAGGAACAAAATACTAATCCCGACTCTACCGATGCTAATAACGATAATAGACCCCACCTATTCAGTCCATTGACACTTGATGATTTAGGCGTCAATATCTCTACCACACCTGACTATGACAGCAGTAGCTTACCTTGCATAGATCTGCTAGATGATACCAATGAATTCCCATTCAACTATAGCCCCACTGATCCTGCTAGAGTCGATAGAATAAAATCTCCTAAATCTAATGACCCTTTAGCGTCTATTAATCAAGAAAACTCACCTGTACCAACCCCTTCAACTTCAACTCAAAACCCTGCTATACCTACTACCTCAAACCCTGAAATCCAAGATCACTTACCTGAACAACCTTCACTGCATCCCGAAAGCTTGCAAGCCCCACTGAGTCCTGAAAACTTACCTTTACAATCTCCTAGACCAATTCCAACTCACGATCCCAATTCTCCCACGCAAGCTTGCGACTCTCCTCCAGCTCCTGATGATACTTACACCAACGACGAGTACTCCAAATTCCTAAAAGAAATTAGTGACAAAAAGAATCAATTTAATACCATCATCATTGAACATAACCAATCCCTCGCGAAAACCCACTGTAAGAATATCCTCATCCCTACATCAATAGACTATGATGAATCCAATCCATACTTACCTGAAATTTTAGAAAAAATGTCAGATGAGACGCGCTATAAAGAAAAACAACTCTATTCCTTTGAAAGAATCCAATCTGATCCTAACAAAAATACTTATCTTATCTTCACTAAGGTGCATCATTTCGATGAGTGCACCTATCCTGAAATCTACCAAACTCTAAAAAATATTAAAACCCATTTAACAACAGGAGAAGACAGTATCTCAGAAATTGCCATCTCAGACTTCAGAAATCCATTTGAAAAACTAATATTTGCAAAATTATACAATATGATAGTATACCTCTTCCACAATACAAATATCCAAGTAAACATATACCACGATAACATTACTTATCCAACTCTTAGCGAAATTAAAAAGATTTTAAAAGATAATCACGATCTCCCGATCGCAGGGCATTTAGGTTGTAATAGAATGCTCAACCGCATCAAAGAGAGATTCTACTGGAAAGGCATGAGAAGCGATGTAGAAAATTACATCAAAAGTTGTTCCTTATGCCAAAAGAACAAAGCTCTCCGACAACTCAATCGCGCGCCGATGCAAATTACCACTACTTCTACCAGCCCCTTCCAAAGGGTGGCCTTAGACATTGTTGGCCCCTTACCAGAATCCGGACCTGCTAAATTAAAATATATATTGACTCTCCAAGATGACCTCACTAAGTTCTCAGCAGCTTATCCTCTTCGTAGCGTTTCTTCAGAAGAAACAACGGACTGCCTCGTTCACTTCATATCCCTGTTCGGGATTCCTAAAACCATACTTACCGATCAAGGAACAAACTTCACTGCCGAACTCTTCAAAAAAACCTGCAGTTTCCTAAAAATAAAGCAATTATGGTCAAGTCCTTATCACCCCCAAACACAAGGTGCCCTAGAGAGAAGTCACTCGACTCTCAAAGAATACTTAAAATCGTATGTCAACGAAAATCAAGATGATTGGCCCCGATATGTCTATACCGCTATTCTGGCCTATAACTCGGCCATACATAGCACTACTAACTTCACACCATATGAACTCCTATTCGGCCACAAAACATTCATTCCAGATTCCGTGCACAACCAAGACACTTCTTCCTATCCCGAGTACGTAAGGATGCTCCAACACCGCCTTAAATTGTCCTGGGAAAAGGCATCCATTAATATCCAACAATCTAAAGAAAGATCAAAAAACTATTATGATAATAAATCAAAATCAATTCAATACAAAGTAGGTGACTATGTCTATCTCAAAAATCATCTAAGACTCAGAAAAGCCTTATCTCCTATCTGGAAGGGTCCATATAAGGTGATCGCAATTAATGGAAACAACACTTTAACCCTTCTTATAAATAGACGCCATGTTAAACATCACTACGACGAAGTCAAATTGGCAGGTGTCTTTCCTAGTACTCCATAAGTATAAACTGAATACATAATATATCGTATATACCTAACAAAGATATACTATAGAATATCTCTTTTCATTACAGCATTCTGGTCCAGGGTCATCCGGATTTTGTCCGGGAAATCAACTCGAGCTCCGGTATATACTTTGACCCGATTGGTGAACTCAAAATTCGTGTAAGCCACTTAGATATAGTGACTCCACTTGATATCTCATATATTGAACCTCACATTCAAAACATCAACTCAATACTAGGTACATTGCGTTACATATGCAATCAAATAAAAAATCAAAATTCATACAATTTAGAATGCTTTAATATACTTCAACCTCTAACTGTTCGATATCACGACATAGTTTTAGAGTATTCGTCTATCTCTCATTTAGTAGACAAAAGGATCAAACGAGGAGCATGGATAAGTGGTATTGGCTCTCTTTCTAAAACTATATTCGGAACCCTAGATGAAGATGACGGTATCAAATATGATAACGCCATCCAAAATATACAAAATAATGAGAAGAGGCTGGCATCATTAATAAAAGAAAACATTTTGATAACATCTTCGACTCTATCAAAACTTAATGATACACTACATACCATAAAAATTAACGAAGCTAGCCTTAACCAAGCTGTTGACGCTTTCACCTTAAAATTAAAAAATCTAACAATAATTTCCAATGAATTGATTGTAAAATCAAACATAAATTATATTCTGAATAATTTAGAAGCATCATTATTGACATTATCGTTTCGATTGGAAGACATAACAAGTGCCATTATACTTAGCAGCCAAAATATCCTGCATCCGGCTATATTATCTCCTAGACAGTTATACCAAGAATTAATCGATAACTATAGATATATACCCGTAGACTTTAAGTTACCTGTAAGTTTAGCGATAAGTAATATTCACACATTAATGAATGTATCTAGTATAATGTGTTATAGTTTAAGCAACAAAATCATATTTATTTTAAGAATACCATTAGTATCCCCGAAAGAATTCAATCTGTTCCATAATATAGCGTTACCTACACCACATGACAATGTAAAACCAAACTCTTTTACTTATATACTACCTAGCAATAGATACATAGCAATGACCAAAGATAAATCAGAATATTGTAATCTCAATTCATTAAAAGAATGTATAGCGATAAATTCCCGCGGATACATTTGTGACGTCATGGCCGTGTTTCCAACCAGTGTAAACCCAAGCTGCGAAAGTGAATTAATCACAAAAGTGATTAAAGTATTACCATTGCAGTGCAAAACCGATTTCATTCATGGACACATAGACCTATGGGAACCACTTCACAATAACAACTGGATATATGTACAATCTCAAAATAACAAACTATATATTGAATGTCCTAACCAAAGAATTGTAGAAATAAATATAGTAGGTACCGGAATTTTGACTACTCCTAAAAACTGTATATCTTATTGTAAAAGCACTAAATTAATACCTAAATTTAATAATTTTAGAATCAATACAACTGTAATTCACTCCGACTTTAACATTATTAATGACTCTTGTTGCACTTTAGATAAATTTAAGACAGTAATGAGTAACGAGCCCCCTTTGAACTTGCAGAATGTTAATTTCGATATTTTTACATTAGAAACCAAAGCAAACTTAAAATCAATATCCAATCAAGCAGACTCTATCATTAACCAACATCAAATTATTAAATACGGGACTCATTACTCAGTTTTGGTTATTATAGTAGTTTGTGTAGTTTCTTTATTCTGTATATATAAAATGTTCTTATGTATTAAATCACGCAGCCGTCCTACTTACCTTCTTCCTATAACCACTCCAACAACTCCAGCAGACCTCCCTTCTGAACAGACCTCAACTTCTGAACCCGCTATTCCTATGAAAGTCATAAAGCCTAACCCTGAAATAGAAACCATCCCATATCCTAGTATCCGAAGAAATGTGTAACAAACTATATTTTTCTTAGTTTCTCTCTATCTTTCTCCCCTTTTCACTTTCTCCTTTTCTTCTTTTCTCACTTTTCCTAAACATCGAAATTTTAACCCCGATGTTTAGTCTACCCCTGGGAGGTGTTATAGATAGTATATGTATATCTTTTCGCCTATCCTACATCCTTGCCTCGCATACTCAGCATTACACACCCCTCACCCGTATGCCCGCTCCTTCATACGCCAGTCTTGTTCCAACCTCCAAAGCGGCTGCTAGTTTTACAAAATCCAATGTTCCGTGTTTAATTTTAATTCTTTTTTTTAAAACCCTAACCGCAAGGCTCGTTCTAACAGCTCGTACGTAGTAATTTGTAATATGCCTCTTAAGTATGGAACCCAAGATATGACACGTATATTAACAGATTAGAGAATATACAAAAAAAGGTTTATTAATGATAATAATAATAATAATAAATCTTTATTTCAGGCAACAAACAATGTAAAAGATGGTAAAAATACAGAGCGGCCCATATAATAAATACCTTACAGACTAACATACATAAAAAATTAAAAAACCATTTTTTTGTTAGTATATAAAATAACTATGTTAGTATTATTTGATTGGCATCTACTGTGCCAACTTGGTAGCAACAGGCAACTTTCCATGGAAGCGCCTGTAGACTACACCCTTCGGCCAGAAGTCTTCCTTCATGAAGATGTCCAGCTTTGATGTCGGGACTGGCACCACAAACGCTTTGAAGCTCGCATTATGGCGCGACTCCAGCGGTCCAATCCTCAAATTAAAGTTAGACTTCATTCGTATGAACTCTGCTACCTCCTGCGATGTGGTGGTGTGATGCAGTCGGGACAGGTACATGGCCGTGGTCGGTGTTGCAGCACGCAGCAGGAAGTTGGGCCCTGTCGGTGCGGTACCGCAACGGTTCTGGCTTGCTCGCTGACGACATCGCTTCTTGTTTCGAACCACGACGAAGCCATCCTCGTTTTGATCCGGGTGAGCGATGTTTCGTGAAGCGGCCTTTGTTTCGGCGACTGGTCGCTGCGACCGTATTTTTGTATTGGCGGCAACAACAGCTGCGAAATCGCTATTTGTGTTACCGCACCGGTATATACCCGTGATAGCTCCGCTACCTATGTCCGACTTTGTTTATGGCATCGTCTACTGACACTAGAAAATCGACGGAATATAGCAGACATTGTTTATTTATTTAGAATTGCCTCGAACTCTATTGACTGTCCCGAGCTTCTGTCACTACTGAACTTGAGTGTCCCTACAAGAATTTTACGAAATTTTAAACCAATATACCTTCTAACTTCAAATACAAATTTCAGGCAAAACTCATAATACTTTCTGCGTGCGGGCAAGTGTTACAATAATCTGTGCGAGGCGTGTGATTTTGATCTTTTTGTTGTAACTGTGAATCGGTGAGAAAAAATCTTACAAAGTGGTTTTTTGAAACTTATTAATATTGAATATATTGCTACCTATTATACTTTTGGTGTGAAATGTCCTTTTTACTGTCACAGTTACTATGCTTGTAAGCGGTTCGATCGCAGTTTAGATCCTAGCTATAGAAACATGTTTATTCTGTTAGCTCGATAATTTCCCTGCTATTTTAAATCTATTAGTGTACTGTTGATTCATCTAAGAAAATAAAATAAAATTAATAAAAATAAAAATAAAATAGTGGCAAACTGAATCCCTTTGACATGGCAAAGAAAAAAAATGTGAAATATGCGTACCTAATTAGTTATAGCAAAACACCAAAGGGTCGGAAATTAACCACCAAATGGCGCCCGCGAGTATTTTAAGGCGAAAATTTAAATATATTTTAGCCCGTATGCTCGCAGGGAAAATTCGAACATTTTTGTGTCGCCCGGAACCAATTAGCTTTGCAAAGCATACCCTCGCCGCTGTGACCACAGTCGACTTAAAAATCAGGCGCAACAACTATTTCTACAATAATTATTCTAAATAAAATTCAATAAGTCTTTGTAAAGAAAAATTATTAATTCAATATCATGAAGACCAATTTTAGAATATAAGAAACAAGATTTAGGAATCATCTAGGAAAATGCATTATAAAAGTAGAAAAATTAAATATATTTCTCTAAGGTAGTTTTCGCAGTTATTTTCACCTGCATTTTAATATACATATTTGGTCACAAATTTAACTGACCCTGTGCTATGTGCTAAGCGATGTGCCAAGAAACAGTCAACAGGGGCAGCGTGCCTCTATGATTATGTTTTATAACCAAAAGAAAGACAGTCTATAAGTAACTGAGGAGCTCGATGGCGCAGTGGTTAACGCGCTCGGTCTGCGAGTGCTGAGGTTAAGCAACTTTCGCAAAGGCCGGTCATCGGATGGGTGACCAAAAATGTATCATCTCGAGCTCCTCCGTGCTTCGGAAGGCACGTAAAGCTGTTGGTCCCGGCTGCATTAGCAGTCGTTAACAACCACCGCACCGCACTGGGACCGCGTGGTGGTTTACGGCCCGTTCTCCCTATCCATCCGTAGGGAAGGCTCGTGCCCCAGCAGTGGGGACATAAAATGAGCTGATGATGATGATGATGAAGTAACTAAGGTACATATTTACAGGGTCAGCAACTAAATTAAAAAGAAGTCAGTCAACTTTGCGACAGGTCGAACCGAACCAAAGAAACTTTAGTGTGCTTTAGAAGCACAAGCATTATGATTTAGAAGAAATGTGCATCGACATATGGGTACTTGAAACGTACACAACCAACTCTCGTTCTAGAAACACAAATAGATAACAGAAACGACAATAGGTATGACAATAGGTAGGGACCTCGTTACTCTTATCTAAAAACAAATTGACTCAGCAGGTCAGCCAATTAATTAGTTATTGTCTATAAGTACTAGTCTTTCCCAAAGTGGGCGCTGGAGGCCTAGAGGGGGCGGTAAGGGGCCCGGAAAAAATTGGAGGGCGCTAATGTGATTTAAGGGGGCGATGGGTGATTTATAACTTCAGCTACTCCATATTTTAAAATTCACTGAAATTAAAATCCTCCTACTACACAACATCCATTTATTAGTTTATATTAAATATAAACTAAAAATATATTAAATATTTATTATTTTTAATGCGTTCACAACGCTATTTATATTTTAAGATATTTGGTATAGGTATCAAACACTGAGAAATATTCGTGTTTAGAATATAGGTTTAATTAAACTCCAGGCGAGACTAAAATGTTAATGAGGTTGTTGAGGTG
Source organism: Eudonia mercurella (assembly GCA_963082485.1). Taxonomy (NCBI): domain Eukaryota; kingdom Metazoa; phylum Arthropoda; class Insecta; order Lepidoptera; family Crambidae; genus Eudonia; species Eudonia mercurella. The sequence continues at coordinate 3,340,434 of OY720027.1, read as the reverse complement.
AAAAAAAATGGGGGGCGCTACAAAATAACTGATTTTCAAAGTGGGCGTTAGACGAAATAAGTTTGGGAACCTCTATTCCAATTGTTGTCACCATTTCCGATTGTAAACAAATATGACATAGATCATAGTTGAAAATAATTACGAATTGTTATTACTGCCAACATTATAATAATTACTTTCAAATTGTGCAATACGAAAAGTAAGTCAGATATGAAATTAGTTTACATACCTACCTATATCCATATTGCAAATATTGTGTGTAGATCATTACAGCCGCTTCTTCAGTCTTTTGACTAGGGTCTTAAACCTAGAGGTCCCAGATTCAATTAGCATATTGTACTTGGTTTGATTCGTGGTAAGGATCGTTTTAAGTCTGCCTGACTTACTACCATCTTATCTAAATATGGCGCCATAACATCCATTTTAGTAGCATTCTTGTGTTCCAAGAGATAAGAGATAAGATATGACTTTTCATATCTTCCAGTTCCTCAGTAGTGGAGGTTTCTGGATGACACATATTGCTTTACATTAGGTAAAGAAAACCTTATTGTGGAATTTAAAAAAGTAGACTTTTTATTTTCATTAAACATATTTAGCCTTACAAAAACACAAAGGTTGAAAAAATTTCCACGAGTAGGATTTGAACCTGCGCCCTTGTGACATACCGGTTCAGGTGCTCTTCCAATTGAGCTATCGTGGTTCTAACCAGCCCGCCGAAGTTATTCAACACTTTTTACTTTGAAAGCCATAGGCGCCCATTCAATGTCAACAACTACCGTCACTAACATCCGATCATAATATTTTTACAATGATTAAAGATCAATTAAGAAGTAAATTTTGTTGCGAAAAAATTTTACAAAAGAAAAGAGTAAAGCCAGCAAACCTATTATAAATGTAAACACCTATCACTACCAACATGCGCCAACTGTTCTGAAGTGTTTCGTGCCAGCAACAGAACCCCCCGGCTGGTCAGCCAGCTAGTGGCAAAAGGCTGTCACACTAATTCGTTCATTAGCATAGAATGGTGGCGCCACCGTCGCGTCGCCGACAAGCCACCGCCACCGCTACAGCTTAGCTTTAGCCACAAAATAAAGAGACCCAGAAAGTAAGCTGAAACAAACGCGCTCGAACAACGTTACATAGATCTAGGGTTGCCACCTTTTTTGTACAAATAAAGTACATTGATTATTAAAGGTAGAAAAAAAAGTAAATTGTGTCAAAATAAAGTACGATTATTTATTTCGCTTAAATACATACTTTTCATTGCTTTCAGCAACTTTCAACAAATATTTATTACTGCTTAATAGCTGCACAGCAACTTTTTTGTGTCATCATCATCATCAGCTCATTTTATGTCCCCACTGCTAGGGCACGAGCCTTCCCTATGGATGGAAAGGGAGAACGGGCCGTAAACCACCACGCGGGCCCAGTGCGGATTGGTGGTTGTTAACGACTGCTAATGCAGCCGGGACCTACGGCTTTACGTGCCTTCCGAAGCACGGAGGAGCTCGAGATGATAAATTTTTGGTCACCCATCCGATGACCGGCCTTTGCGAAAGCTGCTTAACCCTTAGCTTAACCCGCTGCTTAACCCGGTCTGCACTCGCAGACCGGGCGCGTTAACCACTGCGCCACCATATTGAGCTCTTCAACTCACTTTTTTGTGTGTTACCTTGATGGATGGCGGTCTACTACTGTGCGTCTTTCACAAAATTTCTTGGACCGTTACGACCTTGGGATCTTCAAGAAACGAGCCTATTCCTTCCTTAAAGGCCGGCAACGCGTCTGCGATTCTTCTGGTTTTGCGGGTGTCTATGGGCGGCGGTGATTACTCTCCATCAGGTGACCCGCCTGCTCGTTTGCCTCCTTCTTTTATAAAAAAAAAACATAGACCCCTTGCACGGCCGCGGATCTCGGAATAGTCCGAGCGCAGCTGTTGCGAGATTCCTTGCCCGCGTGAGGTTGTCTATGTGTGCGTTGATCAAGCTCTATTGTATAAAGCTTACCTTCTGCTGTGTCCTTATTTAGTGTGTCAGCCCGCCTCACACCGCAGCGGCCCGTGACACCCGACGGGATTAACCGACAAGCCTTTCGCCACACGTGATTGTCCTGCAAAGTGCAAACTGGACGCGTATATCTCCGCTCTATAGGAACGTTTGGACACAATATCGAGGCTACAAGTATTGCACAACTTGCATAGTTGTAAAGTTTTCAATACGAAAACTTGTGTAATTATTTTGCGTGAGCCATCAGCCCATCACTGTCTTTGCACGTGTATTGAATATTGATCACTATGTAGATACTGTGCCGAAATATCGGATGCTAAAAGTCTAGAATAAAACTTTATTTATTTATTTATTGGAACACCAACAGCAATATGTACATTATGTATCAAAATAGGTGGAATAGGTACAGGTCTTATACATTTGCCAATTAAAGGTGTGCACATCATTCATAGAATAAAAATTAAAAATAAAAATAAAAAATGATATAATGATTAAGACATGGTCATAGTCACAGAAATAATAAATCTATGTTAGAGACTATGTTTAAAAAACAAAACTTTTTTGTATATTTAACTATACTAGTGGTCGCCCAGTGATCGAAATTTGACCGTAATTTTATTAAGGCTGTACGGATTGTATCCTAAGCAATGAAAAATTAAAAAATATAGAATGTGAGTTAGGATCAGCTTCATGGTTTGGATATGGTTTGGCAATCTAAACCATATCAAATGCCAATGCATTGACAGATGTCGGCCGCATTAAAGACAAACAATACGTGTGTGTCAAATACATGGTAGTGTGTGTAAAGTTGTTTTTGTTGATTTAATGTATTTTATGCATAATTTCAAAAAATATATGACATTCGGATAACCTTCTCTATATAAACGGGTACAAAGTTTTTGCTTCACGTATTAATATATAGATTTATTATACTTTTACTTTTTATTATACTCTTTAGAAAGTCCAAACAGACAATAAAATAAGGTACAGAGAAAAAACATTCAAAGTGAACACGAGGATATTCGAAATATCAACATTGTCTTCATATATCATTAGTTGGTAAACACTAAAGTGGTTATGGCAAAAGTTGTTCATATATTATAATGACAATGCTGTTCAACTAACCCTGGGGCATCGTTCCCACCCTTCATGGCTCCCACTTCCGAAGTGACTCTGAACTAAAGTTTAAGGGTCAAGGGCACTGGAGTCACCCACCAATGTCGAAAGCTGCTGACAGGCAGAAGCTTAGTAACTCTAAGTGTCTTGGAACAATAGCATCTCAACAATAAACTAAGTGCGTGATGGCAATATTGGTTTGGGTAAGCCTCTCGAGACAAATAGTAATTCATTTGATTATTATTTCAACATTGAAATTGTCAATTTCGAATCGTCCAAACCATTAACAATTTACACTAAAATTCAGAAATACTTTATTCATTTAAGACTACATTCAAGCACGAATACTTAGCAAAGCCAGTCCTTTCTCGCTTTAACGTCAAAATGTTGGAAAAAGTCATTTGTAGTACCTTTTACAAATTTATAAAACGTCAGCGAAAAAGCCATAATCGTTTCCCGCTCCTCTACACTCACCGCTGCTCCCCGCTGCTTCCCGTTGCTTCCCGCTGCTTCCCGCTGCTTCCCGCTGCTTTCCGCTGCTTCCTGCTGTTTCCTACTGCTCTCTACTGCTCTCCATTGCTGCGCAACGCTGCCTCTGTCATCCAGTTTATGACTTTTATACCTACAGCAAGGTTTTTGACGGGACTAGCCTCGGTTCACCGTAGCAACAGTGGCACCGGCTGCAGTGACGTGGTACTTATCAGGTCCTTCCCCGTTTTCAAAAATTGTTACTTTAAAAGTACTGCATGTGATGCCAGCAATGCTAACACGCTTATCTGCAGTGACCGACAGTATAGCGACCTGTTTAAAAGGATTACGGGATAATGAAATTACCTGCCCGCTACCACCATGTTGGCATACGACCCGTACTGCGCACCGCACCCGCTCACACCGACATTCATTATTTATTTATTTCAAATAAAAATAAAACATTATAAAATTATTTACACATAATTTTACGCAAATATTGTTCGAGTTATAATAGTATTGGTTCGAATCCCGCTCGTGGAATTTTTTCAACACTTTGTCTTTTTTTTTAAACAATATAAATTAAAATAAAAAATCCCTGCTGCTCAACAAAGCCAAGTATTGCAACAGAACATTCAAAATATAAAATAAAACTAAAAACTGACCAAGTGCGAGTCGGACTCGCGCACGAAAGGTTCCGTACCATTATGTATAAAAATATTTCAAGTTTCTACCTGTTATCGTTATTAAGATCGAGAAAAAAATTGGAAAAAAACCACGTTTGTTGTATGGGAGCCCCCCTAAAATATTTATTTTATTTTAATTTAATTATTTATTTTTAAATTGTGAATAACACAGCTGCAGCCAGAGGAACTCAAGATGACAAATTTTTGGTCACCCATTAAAATATTGTGTGAGTATTTCAAGCGTCTACCTGTTGCTGTTATCAATATCAAGCAAAAACGAGCAAAAAAATCACGTTTGTTATATGGGAGCCCCCTTAAATATTTATTTTATTCTGTTGTTTAGTATTTGTTGTTGTATCGGCATCAGAAATGCATGATCTGTGAAAATTTCAACTGCCTAACTATCACGGTTCCTGATATACAGCCTGGTGACAGACGGACAGACAGACAGACAGACGGACGGGCGGACGGCGGAGTCTTAGTAATAGGGTCCCGTTTTACTCTTTGGGTACGGAACCCTGAAAAGTACTTAAAAAATAAACACTACAATTAACAAGCACAAACAATTTTATATTAAAAATGTCTAGATCTGGTTCTTATGCAATAAATGCGTTGAGTTCTTTGATGGCTTAAGGCCGATGCTTGGTGGCCGTAGGAGCGATATGAATGCTTTGTTTGTGTATTACAAACAACTGATGAACGAAAAAAGAATAAATAAAATATGCTATCACTTATGATTTGACTTATCCCTAAATATATTAGTGAGTAAACTCACTAAAGAAAAAATTCAAAATTCAAAATTCAAAATCATTTTCTCAGTTTAGGCTACAAATAGCTCTTATGAACGTCATTATGCCATCGGTTCGTAAGTCTACTCTGGGCGGGAGAACTTGTACTGAGAAGAAAAAGAAGAAAAACGACTCATCCCTTGGAGCATACGCGAGGTTTTTGAAATTGACAAGCATAAATATAATATAATATTAAATAGAAAGGATGGTTAGAATTTACCACCTGACTGTGATCCCAGCCCCAACATCTTACTGAAAGACTAAAGATACTGTAAACTCATTTTGCGTAAAACGTTACAAACGTAGTTATGTATCGATGTGAATAAAAACTTTTAATGAAAGTAGGTTGAATACTTGGACAAAATGCCATAGATTAGAAACAAACCTTGTCATTTGAGGAGGACATGCACCACGGACCTCCTTCATCATCAGCATCATCATCATCATGATATATTTAAATAATAATCCTATATCAAACATTTAATATCGTAAAATAAAAATATTGTTTTCTAAAGTTTACGCGAAAACTACAATTTAAATAAAACAACTTTTACGGATCTAAACGCGAGTAGATCCGTAAAAGTTTCATTTAAATGTAAAATAAAAGTTATAATTTCCGTTAAATATTTGTTATTCCATTAAATAGTTGCCCTTGCATCTGGACTCCGTTTCCACTTAACATCAGATGGAGTTCATTTGCCGAGTTAGGTATAAAAAAAAATTAAGTGAACCTCGGTTATTATTAACTACTGTAATAATAATAGACACAATGTTATTTTGTTTGTTTTTTAAATATAATCTTAGGATAGACTAAATCACTGCTGTACAGAGTGAGGCGCAGTACCAACACCATCCTGAAGTCATTGCGAGCAGGCAACTCTTGTAACCCTTCTACCTTGAAGGTTGGCTGACAGTTTTGTATATTCCTTTTGGCCGCCACATCATAAATGCATCGCCATGCATTCAATTTAGAGTAAAAATATGCAAAAAGAGTAGGGATTCAGGACACGCTATCGCTTGTCGATTATAGCCGTCTGTGGCCGTCAAATTGCTTAAATTCCCTTACAATGTTTATCAATAAATTTATTGTCTTAACTTAATGCAAACTTTGATTTTTATCCCACCAATTGTTAAAATAAACTACTGAATTTATTGTGTACACAAGGTTGGGATTGTACTCGTAGTCCTGTTGATTATCGTGCGCTATAATATTTCTTTATTATGACAATTTTTTTTGTGCACCTAATTGTAAATAAATAAATATATAAATAAATAAACAGTATTTCCCTAAGGATATGTATATCTCCCTTGCGCAGTGGGATGCGACTCTGGCATGAATGGCGCCGTATCGATCGCTGCAGCGCGTCGCCCGACAACCGGGGACGCATCCCATCTGTGCTGCTAATCAACCTAACAGATATGCTGCCATTTCATTTCAGTAGAAAAGTATAAAATAAAGTTACGTATCGGCTTTGTATGAGATAGAAAATAATCGTCACAGACACGTTCAATAATATGATTTTTTTTCATAAGGATATAAAGTTAATTGCCTTTTTTCAAATTGTATTTTGTTCGCAACAAAATTTGCGTAAAATTATATTTCACACTAATCATAACTTAATATAAATAAGAAACAATTTGAGAATAGCGACTTACCTACTCAGGTGCGATGGGAACCCACTACTTTTATTTATTTATTATCACATTTCAAAAAACAGTTTTTATCTATAAATGTTCAAATAATTTTTAACGCAAAATTTGTTGCGAACAAATTGTAAAAACACAAATGTTGAAAAAATTAAGTTAAGTTAAGTTTTTATCTAGTGTCCTACAAAAATATTTTCAGGATCAAAGAGTTTCTGACAATTCTTTGGTATATTATACATAATGACTGTACACAAAAAATAAATAAGGTATAAGTCAATCTTTATGCCTTATCATCTAAATTACCATTATTTGAGAAAAAAAGAAAGTATTCATTCACTTGTGAACTGTGAAACCTTAAGAGGAAACACTAAGGTCGACTGATTATATGAAAAGTAGAAAAAATCAACGTTTCGTAGTCCCCTGTTTCCTCCTCCAAAACTGAACCGATTTAATTACTTTTTTCATTAAAAAATAAAGGAAAGCTTTGGCTGTGTCCCTATGTTTTGATCTTTTTCATAAATTAATTATTAAAAAAGATATGAACATTTAGAAGATATGAACACAGAATATTCAAAAACCTTAAAAATTGGCCAGATTTTTGCTGTGTTCAGACATCCAGCAAACAAATTTGACGAGATTATATAAAAAAAAGCAAAACATAGGGACACAGCCAAAGCTTTTTTTTAATTTTTAATGAAAAGATTTATTAAATCTGTCCAGTTTTGGAGGAGGAATCAGAGGACTACGTAACGCATACCTTAGAAAACAAAAAGGATACAATCTTAAATCATCAATATGTATAAGAAACATCTCTCACTTTTAATGAAAACTTAAAATCAATAAAACTGGACAAATTTAATTCCACCTGTAGTTTACTTTGACAAATAGCTAGTTATCGTGCAGCCGCTGGGTTTCGCCGACTTTTATGGGCTATAAACGCATTTGGTCGGAAGTTTATCTCAGCCTTCCCCAGATTTCCCCACCCCTCAGTTTCAATAGAAAAATTATCAGTCTGGCACCTAAAGCTTTCAATGTAATACTTTCGGGTTTTTAAATCAGGCTTTTGATCGATAAAGTTTAGTAATTGATTAGAGCATTGCAACTAGTGCTGAAGTGTAATATAAAGTCTGAAAGAAAAGAAAAAATAAAAAATACAAACAGATAGGTACTTAGACACAAATTGTGTATTATTAGCAGTGATCGGAACAAAAACTAAATTTATTTAACAACATTAACAAACAATGACATAAAGTGTTTATGTTTTTTTTTGTTTTTTTTTTTTTGTTTTTCGGCAATTCCGGGATACAAAATAAGTAATAAAATCAATTACTGTACTAATAATATTATTTTTTAATGTTCTTATGCGATGTCCGGAAACCCTGACAGTTGTTCCGAAAAAAATATTGTTATAAAGAAGTCTCCATTATTTTTGTCCGTTCTTCAAATTTTAGTTATTGTGCTTTCTACTAAGGCCTTCGTATTTAAACATCGTATATAAATACATCTTTATTGATAGCGATATAATGTAAGTTCAGCTTATACTGAAATCTCGATTGTTATCGAAAAAATAAAGTGCCAAGTATTTGGCGATTCTCCTTAAAATTTGAATTTAATAAGTACTTTTTTATTTTACTTTATATATTACGTGATTAAATGGTGAATTAAACTCTTACTTTGCACTCAAAAGTGTATGAAAAAGCGAGTTCTATGTAACCCCTTTGTGATAGATAACATAACTAAGATTATTATGATTACTCTCTGACGGAAGAATGTTGTTTACAATACAATTATATTTAGTCGTCATTGGACGACAGACTCAAATAAGAGCTCGCTCTAGCAACGGTACTGAAATACAGAGCACAATATGAACAGTCACGAGCGTTAACTTTTACACAGTTTTGACTCTTATACCGTTGTATTAAGATTTATGTTGTTAACATATTGATGCTCGTGACTGTCCCTCCGCTCGGGATCGAACAATGTTGGACATTGTAGAAGACGCAGTGCTTTGTTGATACTTTGTAGGTGCGTGTTTTTTTATATTTACGGGTAAGCACAGTGCCTTGATCTCACCTGATGATGACAAGGCCAATTGGTGGAAGTGCGCTTTCACCCGGAATCCTCAACTAGTGAGGCACTGGATATCTTGTCTATTTAGACATATTTAGATAAGACGGTGCTACCGGACAAACAAGCCCTACCACCAACCAAACCGAGTACACAAACATGTACCCCCCGCTGAGAATCGAACCCGGGACCTCTGGTTCTAAACCGGTGGTCTTAACCACTAGACCACAGAGGCGATTAAATTCCTGGACCACAGATTCCGTGTCCGTGAAAGCTTGTCAATGTGTGCGCTCAAGCGCGGTATTCTAAAGTGTCCTTATTTAGTGGTTTGGAGATGGTTCGGTATCACGAAGGAAGCATCGAGTTTATTTAATTTACCCTAACCCACACCACAGAAGACCCATAACGAAATCTTGTCAAAAAACTTCATAAATAGGAATAACTACGTTTGGGAATCAGAGAGCGAGTGATATATACATTTTGGGGGTTAAAGTTACTCGCGTCCGTAGGTTTACCCTTGAGACCCTACACGTGACCCCTGGGTGGTGCTAAATGAGTGACACTGTCTGAGAGGTAGAGCCACGCTGCGTTGCAGCACGAAATGGGCCGGCTCGCCTAGCGTAATACCACCCTCTCACAGAATATCGGCGTAAAACAATGGCACTCGTTGCTGTTGTGTTTTGTCTGGTGAGTGAAAGTACCGGAGGCTCATCTCTCACCCCTCCCCCCTCCCAATTCCTACTCCCTCCTCAAGATCCAACTCCTTCCTCAAGGCCGGCAACGCATCTGCGATTACTTTGGTTTTGCGGGTGTCCATGGGCGGCGGCGATTACTTTCCATCAGGTGACCCGCCTGCTCGTTTGCCTCCTTTTAATATATAAAAAAAAAAAAAAATTACCACCGACCAGCAAGAAACGACAAAGTATCTTCGTTAATGCACACGATTCGCTGACATTGATAAAGCCATAGAGCCTCCGGCAAAGCTTTAATGCAATAATAAGATTCATAACATTATCTCGGACTGTTTAATATTTTTACATTCGTTATTCGTTTAAAAATGGATGTCCGCCATCAATATGAGTTGCAACAAAGTAGAAGACAATGTGGAAATGCTTGACCGCTGTAATAATATGCTCGCGAGTCCGTCTACTCGATGTTAAAGGATCTTTTAAGTCAGCTCGAAATACTTCCGCGGCGTACCAATCTTTCGGGCGTGGTGTAAGGCACAAGCGATATCTTCCAGACAACCTTGATTGATATATTAATTGAACAATCACTGTTGTTATAAAGATGGCAGAGAAGAGTATAGCAGTGTCAATATTACGTACATTAGACTACATGGGTTAGGGGCTGTTAGGGGGTAGAAACTTTATAAATGCGTTTTAAATTAATTTGCTCCCGTCGTGAGTGGAGTACGTTCGCATGCAAAACGTTAAATATGAAAGTGATGAAAGCGGGTTAGTTCTCAGTTTGTTAATAGCTAAACTTTAGCTCAGGGTTTTAAATACCGTTAAAGTAACGTTATGTTACCTGAGTGGCATTTTTACCGCTAAATTAACTAACCTCTCTACGCGGATTGGATAAAGCTCATTGTAACGAAAAAACCGGCCAAGTGCATGTCGGGCCACGCGCAGTGTAGGGTTCCGTGGCCCATCTCAATAATGCGGACTCTGAGAAAAGGGCTTTTACGAACATTTATTTAACGATGGCTCATATACTTAAATGTAGAACTACCGGTTTCACACACGTGACAACGTTATTTAAATAGTTCCCAGTGAGGAATTTGTACTGCGCCAAGTACATTTTATAAGTTGGTCGACTGTTACTCGTAAACTTGTAATATATAGCTGTTATAGTTTTCCTTTTAACTTTGTCAAATTATTATATACAACTACCGTGAATTATTTTTTCACGTATCTAAAAACAACCATTTGGCTGGCAGGTGGGGTGGCACTTTAAAGCTTAATAGTTCACAAACAGATGCCTAGACAAGAAAAAAAATTAGATCCCCACTTCACGTGTAGGGGAGGTAACCTAAAAACATATTTTTCAAAATTTTTCTTCACCACTTTGTCGGCGTGATAAATATGTATATCCATGTCAAATTACAGCTTTCTAGTACTAAGAGTCTATGAGCTAGACTGGGGACAGACAGACAGACAGACGGACATGGCGAAACTATAAGGGCTCCTTGTTGACTACAGAACCCTAAAAAGTAACGATACTTTATTAAATTAATATTGTAACGATACCAATTTAACTGGAAATAACGATACCTAACGATACTTATGATGGGAATTTGGTGACGGTATCAATCCTTGCTTTAGCTTTCCAAAGCCAAACGCGGCATCTCTTGGCTCGCATAGCAAACAAACCTATTAGTTGCGTATGATCCCGCAGGCAGAGTATAGCAATTGATGGCCCCAATCAACCGCTAATATTGCGCATTCGGGCGGCCTTTACACCATCATTTATTATCTGCACAGATCAACGCAGGTTCCGTCAACCGCTCTTAATGCGACAGCCGTTAGGGCGAGAATGCCGTGACGACTTCACAACAATGTTCAAGTTATGGTTTTTTATTTATTTATTTGTTAGACTTGCTTGTGATGAATGCAGCTCAACAGACTTTTAAGAAGGATTGCATGTTGAATGCAAAAGGATTACTAAGTAGGCAGGTCGCCCATGCTAGGGTACCTAAGCTACACAAGGTGGGGTCGTTAGTGTTATAAAATATTATGACGTGAGTTTTGGAAAACGTTAAATAAGTAAAATGAGGAGCTCGATGGCGCAGTGGTTGACGCGCCCGGTCTGCGAGATAGCTGAGGTTAAGCAACTTTCGCAATGGCCGGTCATCGGATGGGTGATCAAAAATTTATCATCTCGACCTCCTCCATGCTTCGGAAAGTGAGCTGGTGATGGTGTTGAAACAAGTCAAATAAAGAAAGGACTTAATCAAAACAAAAGATATCGGTTTAGCTATGCTATAAGTACTTATTGTTACCAAATTCTCATCAGAATTTATATTATTATAAAGACGATAAAGCCGAAGTTCGCATCTTCGACGGATGGTAATATCTGTAACTGTTAGAACACGCCAATGCTGCTATGGCGACGAATAAGATAAAATGGCGGTAGCTAGCCAAGCAGACTTAGATCAAGCCAAGCTAAGCCTACCACCAAGCAAACTCACACACATACATACATACATACATACATACATACATACATACATACATACATACATACATACATACATACATATAAGATACATAAAAGAAGGTTAGAATAATTATCGACTGCTTTTTATTCACGAAGAATCACCGATTGTAATAATATAAATAGTTAGTATTTCATCCAATAAACGTCTTTCAACGGTTCTGTTAAAATTCCGTAGTAACATAGAACATCATTTTTATGGCCCCACTGTTGGGTCACAAGCCTTTCCTACGGGTAAAAAGAGTCGGGGGGCTTTCGGGACCGGGACCGCGGTCCCGAAAGCCCCCCGACTCGGTAAAAAAAACACAGGGAGAACGGGCCATATAAACTACCACGAGGGCACATTGGTGGTTGCTAACGATTGCTAATACAGCCGGGGAAACGGCTTTAACTGCTTTTTGAAGCACTTAAACAAATATCTATAATATTATAAAGCTGAAGAGTTTGTTTGTTTGTTTGAACGCGCCAATCTCAGGAGCTACTGATTCAAATTGAAAAAATATTTTTGTGTTGAATAATCCATTTATTGAGGATAGGCTATATTACATCACGTTATGATTAATAGGAGTGGAGGATCAATGAAAATTGTTGCAAAAACGGGAAAATCGCTAATTAACGCGGGTGAAACCGCGGGGCACAGCTACTGTTAAATAAAATGACTCCGTTTATGTACTGCATCACTTAAAATGCTGCCCTACTTATCATATCACCCGTCCTATCATGTCAGTCAACGTATTATCGTGTCACACGCGTGTACACTAAACAAACAGCCCTTACAAGGTTTCCGAAATAATCAAAGGTTTCCTTGTTACGCAACTAAATGTTAATACTCTACGATGTAAGAGAAGTCTCGTATTTGATACATGAAGAAGGTGAATTAAGATTAACGAATACGTGATCTTATAAACTATTCAGATTGGCTTAAGTAGAAATTAAAGTGGGTTTTTAGTTCATACTTATACACTATAAACAAGTGAAGAAACAAATAAATAGTTTCAGGCTACGCTGCTTTAGTTTACGCCTTTTTACTCTTACTAGTGCGCCCAGTGGTCGAAATTCAATTATATACTCAATTTTATAAATAATTTTATTAAGGCTGCACGGATTGTATCCTATACAATGAAAAATTAAAAAAGATAGATTGTGAGTTTGGATTGGCATGACAGATTTCGGCCGCTCCTCTTCCAATTTTGAAATTTTTGAAAAGAAACGTGTGTGTCAAATACATGGTAGTGTGTGTAATGTTTGTTTTATTGATTTAATGTATTTTTTATGCATAATTTAAAAACAATATTAATATTCTGCAATCCTTCTCTACATAAATTATAAGTGTGCGAAATTTCATACTCCTCCGTCCGCGCAATTTTCGTAAAAAGGGGTACAAAGTGTTTGTTTCACGTATTAATATATAGATAAAAGTCAGTAGCTCTTCCATCTATGCTAGAGTTAAGTTAAGCCAGTTCCTCAGTAGATAGTTGAGGGTTTTAGATGAAGTCCGCTTTCATTTTCATCCTTATACCTTACCACCAGGAGAGGTGAACTCCAAGAGCTACCCCGTATGGTGAATAGGTAAGGTAAACGTTAAAATTTCCCAAAACTAGCACAACTAAAAAGGGATTAAAGGATAAATAAATAATTAGCACGGTGTCTTCTAGCAAACTACCTCCTGGCTTATGGTCGTTTAGGCAAAAGGGCGCGGCGTTGCCTCGCCAGCCGGTAAATTACCTGTCAAAACAAAGGAACGCAGCTCGGTCCACCGACAGGACTGAGATGGTGAAACACTTTTTACTCTGTTGGTTGTCTGTTACCTCTCGTAGTATATAGGTAGTAGTGGTGATAGAAACCTAATTAGCCTATACTATACAGCCCCAAGGAGCTCGATGGCGCAGTGGTTAACGCGCCCGGTCTGTGATTGCTGAGGTTAAGCAACTTTCACAAAGGCCGGTCATCGGATGGGTGACCATATATTTATCATCTCGTGCTCCTTCGTGCTTCGGAAGGCACGTAAAACCGTTGGTCCCGGCTGCATTAGAGTTGTTAACAACCACCAATCCGCACTGGGTCCGCGTGGTGGTTTATGGCCCGTTCTCCCTATCCATCCATAGGGAAGGCTCGTGCCCCAGCAGTGGGGACATAAAATGAGCTGATGATGATGATGATACAGCTCCAATGCTATGAAACGGCCTCCATCATTGTAAGCAAATAGTCGTCGACGCCAAAATTTTTAATAAAATAAAATATGTTTATACGTCATTATCGAATTGTCATTTACTAAGGAATCGGAATCATGAACTATCTGTAACAGAACATATTTGATAAGGTAGTGGTAGCTAGCCAGGAAGACTTAAAACAAGCCCTACCACCGACCGAAATAATAAGGTATTATTAATTTAAAATAACAAATAAAGGTCAGTCAGGCGCCGGCCGCCCGCCGCCAGCGGTGCCGCCTTGAAGTCCAACCATCATCAATCAAGAAATAAGCCGATTATCCCGAAACTTTCGGGCTCCGGGATCTCCCTTCGGCGCCCCGGTAACTTTGATAACTCATACATAATTATACGTCTCGTGTTACGAATTATTATTGAGAAGTGACTCGATACTGGCCAAATCACCAATGCTTTTAAACAATCAGTCTTTTCAATAGAATATTTTGTTCAGTCAATCGTTATATGTTTTCTCTCTTTCTAGAATAATAATAAAAATATGGAGCTAACGTTAGATAAAAAATTACAACAAGCACTTACGGCAAAATGTCGTATTATGAGTATATAGCGTGATGCTATATTATCGTGAGTCAAATAATAAGACGAGACTTGTTGTATGAATAAATGACTGTTTTATTTACAATATTCTAGGCTTATATACAGATTTATAATCAAATATATGTACATTTATTTATTTAACATAATTAAACGGGCGTAACCCTATTACATTATTATGAATAGTTAAGTGCATATAAACACGAATAGTAAGTATACTTAATCACTAGTTCACAAACAAATATCTATATTGTTTAAAAAATTCTTAAGGTTGTCCACAAACACGTGAAAATTCGGGTAAGCCACAAGGAGTGCGTTAAGTGCCTGATGCATGCGACACAGCGGTGATTTCGCACGCGCAACTGTGCGACACGGCGGAGGCGCAAACAGTCGATGCCTACTACCGGATCGAATACGCAGATAATTATCAGGCACAAACAGGCGAGACAACTGCTCAACACATTCGGGCGAGTCCACACCCCCACGCAAAATCGCAACAGCAGTTGATAACTCCATTCGAGCTCTCCTACCCTCTAGCGAGTTCATCGCCAACATTCCCAGCAAGAACTTCGTTGGGTACATGCAGGGATAGTGACCATATACCCGCTTATAATAGCAGCGAAGAAAAACTTTCTGGACCTTCTCTAACATAAGTATCTAGTTATCTAGTGGGGGAAGTGTCAATTTAGCATAACAATATTTATTTTATATTTGGTGTTTCGGCACGTTTGCTGGTACGTTTTTGCTATACATATTTACTATTAATTAATAACTCCAGATATCGCAACGAAGGGTCTAGATTGTTCACCGTCAACTACAACTCGCGAGGGACGATTTGTGAGGAACTGCACCATTCTAGCAGGTTGCCCGCTACATCAAATGTGTGTAGTTTCTTAAATAGGATTTTGTGGTTAACTTTGTCAAAGGCCTTCAAGAAGTCAGTGTAGATTGCATCTATTTGTAACCCTTTATCAACTGCTTCCATTAGCTCAGATACGGAAAGCATCAGATTAGTGTTGGTCGATCGTTTTTGCATGAAACCATATTGACCGGTACTTATATATTTATGATTGTGCCTGTACATAAAATAATGAACCATTGACTCAAAGACCTTTGACATTGCTGAAAGAATTGATACGGGAGGATAGTTAGCTACTAACTCCCTTTTGCCACTCTTGTAAACGGGAACGACCTTTGCCAGCTTCCATGTATCGGGAAACGTGCCCGTCTGCAATGACCAATTGTATAAAATAGATACCGGAGTCCATGCACAACTAACTAATAAAAGTGTATGAATATTATCAGGGCCTATTGTGACATCGAGTATTTTCACTTTTCTTTTAACTTCATCTGGACTGAATTGAACAAAACCGATTATACATATAAGAACGTAATGACACAATATATGTATATTATGACATATATAACATGAGATGGAAACTATCAAATAAGCATGGTCGAGTTGTAGCACCAGCGTTTGACAGGAACCATTGATCGACAATTTTTTCATTTAATCATTAAAAATAAGGGCGGACTTCGTACCGCATTTTTTTTTTAAATGTAGCCTATGTTACTCAGCGTTAGTGTAGCATTCTAATGGTGAAATAAATTTTTAAATCGGTCCAGTCGTTTTTGAGTTTATTCGTTGCAAACATACATACAAAAATACAAAGGTTTCCTCTTTATAATAATTAGTATAAATTACATGAGTTCAAAAACATAAAAACTGCTGCTGGAAATTGTGATTTTAATTTTAAATGTCTTTATTTTTTTATGGTCCTTCCTTTACGCGTTGGATTCTAATAATTTGGTAACAAAAGTCACCAATAGTTACAAATCGGGTGACGCCATCAAGGCCCTAAGCGGCCAACAACAAACTCTCTCCAAAAAAACACCTTTAACATAATTTAAAAGCTGTCTAGCATTTAATATCAAAGCAAAATAGACGAAAATGGAGAAAAGCAACCTGCTTTTTATTTATTTATTGAATAAGGTTACTTACGACTATTATAATGTTAATATTTACTTAAAATAATTAGTATAGGTTGTTATAAACTTAATTGCATAGCCAATTATAGGTAAACACCGCAAATCTAATTATTATTATTTATTTACTGAGAAACAAAAAAATGTAATGTTATGTTTGAGAAGAATGTTTTAAAGTAAATGTCGTAATATATTACCACGACGCTGGTCTTCTGTGAGTACCAGAAGAACTATTATAGGTGTATATAACATATAACAAAATAATAGAAATAGTTTAAATTGATCTTAAAAATGTTAACGTTACCTACTTATTTGTTTTTTTTTTACTGCAAATTTTTTTTTTTCATAATGTGTTTTTTTTGGTACGGCAATAAATTGAATTTTTATTTTATTTTATTTTATTTTATATATATATATAATATGGTACTCACGGAAGACCAGCTTCGTGGTGCCAATTCGGTACTCAAAAATAATGAACAAGTTAAGAACTACATATTGTTTTCTAAAGATTACGCGGACACTACACATTGCGCGCGAAATAAGTCTGCAGTATGCGAACATGCCCTAGAGTGGCCCAACCATTACATCAGATTTGATAAACCACAAATACTCGCAAGAGAACAACGATTCATCCCTAGAATATACGCGAGACTATTGAAATTAAAAAGTGTCCTAATTTCAATAGAGAAGATGGTTGGAATCTACCACCAGCCTGGGATCCCATCATACAAAATATTAAATCCCATCCCCAACACCTAAGACCAAAAGACCCCAAGACCAAAAGACACTGTAAGCTCTTTCTGCGTAAAACGGAACGCACCTGATTAAATTTAAATGAGGGTATACAAGCTACTAACTAATTATGAGATGACCAACACCTCAGTCTCCCTGTGACCACGGACCCTGCAAAGGTTTCGAAACGTCAGGATAAACATTAAATAGTAATGTGTAAAATAAACGCGAGTCGTAAAAGTTGTTTCATTTCAATGTTAAGAACTTTTCTCTTAACTAACTCTCGGATGGAACAATGATAATATTAAAAATGTTGTTATGGCGACCGGCTTAGATAATATGGCTAGCCAAGCGGGCTCTTAAAACAAGCTCCTTCTACCAATCTAACCAAATAATGTAGCTACCCTCCGCTGACAGTAGAGCCAATGGCCTATGGCATATACAACAGAGGCAGTATAGTTTTACATTGATTATTATCTACGACAATAAAAAAGTACAAAAATACAAATATCAATAGTATCAAAACATAGTATAAAACGTAAACATTAGCAGTAAATAGCCTGTCCCACTGCTGGGCAAAAGCTTCCATCATTGAAATCAAGTTATCGCTACAATTGGTGGTCACCCACCACGCTCGCCAAATGCTTACATTGGTGAACACAAACCTGGGCTAAGCTATACCCGTTATATATACGTCGATAGAGCCGGAATAGAGAAAAGTAAAGTAAAAATACACCGTGACTGGCTAGACGACGGACGCGTTAAAGGAGGTGTATAAGAAGCCGATACCTGTTCTATTAAAAATGAAAAAACACCACCTTAATTTTTTACTTTTTTCCTAACTGAAATGATTTGTCTGCTTATTTACAATTTACTACGCGGTCGAGCGAAGCGACTAGCGAGGCGTTGTCCGCGCGTGCGGTTGACCTTACTCGTGCGTGTAGTACATGCGAAATGCCGATAGTTCAGTTTTTTATAAACGCGTAATAACTCGCCTATTTTAAAATTTGCTATAACCTTTTTTAACTAAAAAGGATGTAGATAAGTTTATAGTTAATCCTTAAACGCGTCTGTCGTCTAACCTGTCACGGTGTATAGGCATAACAAAAAGTCTATCAGATGTATCATCGCCGACAGTATATCTTCATTCATTGTAGGTATATTCTTCATCTTCATGAGATCTTGTCTGGCGCATGCTGAACGGTCCAGGTCGAGACTTCCACTACGTCACATCACACGTTGTACCGCGATGACCACGTGACTGTGAGGTAATGGCCATTTCAACCCTGAACTTCTTCTCTCTTCTGCGCAACTCTATCTCTTCACGCTTCTGTTTTCTACGCTTCTCTTCTGTTTTGTTCTTCGCGATGTTGCATTGTTTATTTAGACGACGAATTTGTTAAACATTATATACATATAGACATTCAAATTATTTATTTAGGTTATATTGAGCAGTTTATAATAAACATCACCCTCATCATCGTGTTCAACCTATGCACTCAGACCTTCTCTCATGAACCATTCTCTCTTTTTGCTCTTGTAAAGATTTTAACCACCTCCATGGCCTAGTGGTTAAAATACCGGTCTCAGACCGTCCCGGGTTCGATTCCTAGCGGGAGGGTACACTTTTGCTTACTCGGTTTGATTGGTGGTAGGGCTTGTTTGTCCGACTGGCTAGCTACCACCATCTTATCTAAATATATCGCCATAACTTTGTAGCATTGTTGTGTTCCGGCAGCTATAGAGATAAGATAAACAGTTCCTCAGCTAAGTGCGCTTTCCACCTTCGGCCCTACCATCACTTAACATCAGGTGAGGTGAGAAGGAAGCCAAGTATTTACCCGTAAGAATTAAACAAATAAATCGCCTTAACTCTCCACGTTAGTCCAATGCGAGCAGAGTGTTTTAGCTAACTGAATTAAAACTAGAAACAATACAACTTTGATTGTTTGTCGGTCACCGGTGACCGCCATGGCGCTTACACACGACAACAACCGGGTCCGAGGGCTAAACGTGCCTTCGGAAGCACGGAGGAGCTCGAGATACTTATAATATGTTTACCAATCCGGTGTCTGAGCCGGTGAGCTTTGCTAAAGTTCCTCAAATCGCAAGTCTGTAACCTAAACGCAAAAGTCCCTATCCAGCTCCATACAGTACAAATAGTAACTTGAGCGGTAATTGCTTAGAGATAAAATGTATGTGATGATGTATGTGATGTCACCATAACATCAATGTTTGTAGCATTGTTGTGTTCCGGCAGCTAGAGATAAGATGGCCACTGCCTCACTAGTTGAGGATCCCGGGTGAAGTGCGCTTCCATCATTATGATAAGGCTTATCATCACTTAATACCAGGTGAGATCAAGGCACTGTGCTTACCCGTAAATATAAAAAAACCTGGTCGTGAAATTATTCGTGCCATAAATAACAGCACAAAATAAATATGACTCTCCAACAAACATTAGAGTGAATAACAAATTGTTAATTAAATTCGATTAATTATGACATTGGTACGTTTTTTTAAATTATATACGTCCTATCCTACTTATTAACTTACACATTTGTACTATTTTACCCAGTTTGTAATGTTACCCTAAAGAAAATTATCGATGTAAAAGTTATCAGTTTCCACCAAATCATCAAGAATATTAACATTAGGTACATAATTCACAGATTCTCACCACATATTTAACAGTCCCAGATTCAGTAGAAGCTGTGACATACAAAATGGTACGTTTAGCCCAGACACCAAACATAATGCAATGTATCAAAAGCTAGACTGACACGCGCTACATTTATCGCCACCGGAAGCCAGGTAGCCACAATGTTCCTGTAGTGACGGGCATATTATTATTAAATATTGTTCTGCATAAAAGGTAGGTATCGGCATGTTACTGGCATATAAATTGTAAATGGCACTGAACGAAACATGAATACAATTTGGAGAAATTGTGATATTTACGCACTACCAATACAAAACGAAAGAGTTTCAGTTACATTACCTAATAGTTCACCATAACGTAATAATGTTCTTAGAAAAGACACCAATTTGCGTAATTTAAAAAGTAAACAATTTATTAATGTTCCACTGTCCAAAAAGCCTTGTCCAATTTTCAGTGTCTAAAACAACCGAAAAAGCAAAAGATCGTAGGATTTAAAACACTTATAATAAAAATATACAAATAATAGTTGCTAACCCCTATTTAATATGATTATAGGAAAAAAATGTCGATTAATGGTCCCTGTCGAACAATGGTACCACTACTCTACCAATACATCGTGTATCAGAAAGGTGGTGGTAAAAATAAAAAGGTCCAAAGTGTATCCAATCTAGATATTGTATGCAGAGTTACTAAGACATAATTATCAACTTTAATTTTGAGGAGCTCGATGGCGCAGTGGTTAACGCGCCCGGTCTGCGAGTGCTGAAATTAACCAACTTTCGCAAAGGCCGGTCACCGGATGGGTAACCAAAATTTTATCATCTCGAGCTCCTCCGTGCTTCGGAAGGCACGTAAAGCCGTTGGTCCCGACTGCATTAGCAGTCGTTAACAACCACCAAACCGCACTGGGCCCGCGTGGTGGTTTCTGGCCCGTTCTCCCTATCCATACATAGGGAAGGCTCGTACCCCAGCAATGGGGACATAAAATAAGCTGATGATGATAATGATGATGATTTATATTGTAACATCACATCAAAATAAACAAGTCACAGCCCTAGTGGTTTAGTAACCTCTGTATACTTACATTTGTGATCTCTGATGCTTGCTTATGCGCGCCTGACATGCATGACTTCAGTATACAAATATTTAATTCACAATTGCATGACAAATTAAAGTTAATAATTATATCTTAGTTACAACACATATAAGATCTAGATCGGATAAAGTTTGGATCTTTTCATTTTTAACCCCACTTTTCTGTTACACGTTGTATATAATTTATTTATTTATTTATTTATTTATTTATAGGAAGACCAACAACTATGACACAACTTAAAGACTTAAAAATAGTGACAGAAAGCCAATTATAGGTCCTCACTAATAAAAACAAAATTATTATTATTATTTATTTATAGATAACAAATTATATTATAGGAGCTATAGAGTTATCAATATTTTACTAACCTGTCAATTAACCTATTGCGTCTGCTTACTTCTCTTTTACGACCATCAAGACACCATAAAGGAATTAGTTGCAAAGTGAACGGACTGTACATATTTGCAAAAAATAAATCTAAATTTATATCTACTTACGAGTAAGTATGGTACTCACCAATCATCTACTGCGATGTGGAGACTGCTCTAATTACAGCGTGGTGCGATGAAACTGGAATTAGTAAAGAAAATATATTAACACCAAACTAAAATTTTAGAAAAAAAAGCAGGTAGTGCACCTGACCCGGCATGTCATGGGGTGCGGGTTCGAATCCCGCTCGTGGAATTTATTCAACACTGTCTTTTTTCAAATTGTAATTTGTTCGCAACAATATTTGCGTAAAATGATACATAGTCATCATCATCAGCTCATTTTATGTCCCCACTGCTGGGGCACGAGCCTTCCCTATGGATGGATAGGGAGAACGGACCATAAACCACAACGCGGGCCCAGTGCGGATCGGTGGTTGTTAACGACTGCTAATGCAGCCGGGACCAACGGCTTTACGTGCCTTCCGAAGCACGGAGGAGCTCGAGATGATACATTTTTGGTCACCTCGTAGTACATAGTAAATAATAGTAAATAATCATAATATTTTAGACTCAAAACACACCCTCACTGCCACATCATAATGAAAAGGTGGATCCCAAGAGCCGAGCTTCACCTAGTTTGAGAATTTCTAGTAACAAGGTGGTTGAATATTTTATTGTTACTTACCTATAGTGAATATGTTATTGTTACATATAGTTATTAGTTAGCATAGTTCTCATTAACTTTTTCTAATTATATTACACAAAAATGCTACAATTGTTGTGTTGTGGCGATAAAATTTAAACAGAGGTGTTTGTTTGCCGGGCGGACTTAGATCAAGTATTACCACCAACTATCCTGCAGACTTAGGTAAGAAACAAAAACTTTATCTTTTGCTTCAACAAAAACTTGAAAGCTTTAGAGATTCTACCAAAAGGTAGCGAATAGGTCTCTATTTACCACCTTTAGGTAGAATCTTTTGTTTTCAGCATCTACTGGAAATAAAAGGTCAACCTTGACATCAAGCTTTAACGCAAGGTCACGCGTGAGCGTGAGACGCGCGCGACCCCTAACCCGCAGGGATGTCTTCATAAAATTGGGATCGTTCTCAAACAACGCCTTCTTCCAAATGATGTTGTTATTCGTCTTTATACCTTTTTCTCTACTCGAAATAGTTTCATATCAGTTCTAGTTTAGGTTGTGTGGCGTTGTTACCACCATCACCTATCTAAGTAAAGTAAACAAGCGTTTGGACTGCCGTTTTTTAGGATGAATTTGGTTTAACCGCTTATGACCTTTATACTGGAACTTGGTTTATGGGCGGCTAAAGATTTATGGTTATGTGACCAGGAAATTTCAAGAGGTGACATCACGTTAGCGTGTCCCCGTATCGAACTATCGCAGTGGCAGTGTTCGACAATTTAAGCCTAGTGTTTGACACAGTTTTATTTTGTTGCTACAGACTAAAATTGTCGTGAGGCGTTCGGCTTGTATGAGAGCGAAAAACCGAGAACGCCTCTAAATTCGCAAACTAGAAAAACAGCTTAGACATTCAATAGAATATGTTAGTTGTTTTATAAAGTCAAACATTTAAACTAAACTACAATACTGAATAATAAAAACTAATAATGTGCACAATGTATTTTACGAAAAATACAAACAGTGGAACATAGAACCTTCCCCTTTTTTGAAGTCGGTTAAAAAAAAGAATGTGTAACTTTACTCTAAAACAGAACAAAATGGCGGCCCACCTTATTTAGTCGGCCATAATGATTTTTGCAACACGTGTTTGTTATAAATAAACAAAACAAATTATTTTTTACTACATTAAGCTTTTAAAGAGCCTGCTTAATTAAAGTCAATCTAACTATGTAATTTCTGATTTCGAATTTAAGTCGACTTTTATAAACTTTAAAAAACATATCATACATAAAGATACGGGCATTCAATAATGTTGGTTTGCAAATTGCTAATATAATCATATATTTGTTGCTTTCTTTTTTGCTCATAACTCATAAATTAACTTATAAATTTTTATTAATCGTAACATATAAAAAATTATAATTTTCTTTGTGGAAACTTGAACAGTCAACAATTACAATTACTCACAATTATATTTCTTTTAATGTACGTATTATATAATACATTTCAATTGTTTTTATTATAAGTATATAAGTACTTATATTAAAAAAAAACTGTTTCATTAAATTAATAATCAAAATAACTACATATGTGACCGTACATAAGCTTTTCAATAATATTCTACCTTGATAATAATAATTACTAAAAATAGTTAGTTTAAATATGTTTAAACTACAACTATACGCCGAATACCAATACAGATTAATTACAGAACATATTGTAGGAAAATCTAACAACACAATTTATTGAGTACAATGTCGCTTTGCATGTGTATAAGAAAAATGTTGGTTACATTATGCGGTTTCAGAGAAAAAAAGAAGATAATAATAGTAGTGGGCTTTACTTACATGAAGCTTCGGCCACCGGGTGCGCAGGAGTGGGCCGGCGCGCGGCTCTCGCCCGGCCAGCGACATTGCTGACGAAGCACGCTGCGCCGGGCCAGAGGAGCTGAACTCCATCGCTGCAGTTTTATTAGGGCCACAATAAATATTATTTTATATTGCAAATTGGCTTTTACAATTATTTATTGACCTGTTTTTTTATCTGATAATTAAACTTGAAAAAAGATTGCCTCAGGGGCGTAGGTGGTCTTTTTTCAGGTGTTTTTGTAAGTGCTATCAGTTAATTTAATACATATAACCGTTTCTTTTGTTCCACACCAGTATAGTCATCTCATTTGATGGTAAGTGACGATACGGCCGAGCAACTGGCCATTTAACATTGTTGTACCGTGCCCGACCTGGGAACTGAACCCATGAAAGACCTTCGGATATCGGGCCGAGCGTTTTGCTACTCGGCCACCGTAGAATACAATAATTATGTGACTTTACAAAACCTACATTGACATCTTATTTAAAGAAATGGGTAATATTCTTTATGGATTGCCACTTAAGACGACGGCATATCATAAAAAATATTTTCAAAATGTCGTTTTAAATAATTGTAAAAGTCGCTTTAATAGCGAGTGTTGAAATCTGAATATGGGGTTCTTCCAAGTTGTAGAAATTATTAGTTAAACTTTACAGGCTTCACTTGTGGTTACTTTCGTTAGAGACTTTGCAGTATTTGCCATGTTGTGGGCTCTCTTTATCTATACTAATATTATAAAGATTTTTGTTTGTATTTTTGTATGTATGTATGTATGTTTGCAACGAATAAACTCAAAAACTATTGGACCGACATAAAAAATTCTTTCACCATTAGAATGCGACATTAGCGCTGAGTAATATAGGCTATATTAAAAAAAATGCGCTACGAAGTCCGCCGGGTCAGCTAGTATTATATAAGTACTAGTGGACGCGGCGGACTTCGTACCGCTTTGACAGTTTCCATTCATTCCCGTGAAAATATCGAGATAAAAACTATCCTATGTGTTAATCCAGGTTATAAACTATCTGTTTGGCAAATTTCATCCAAATTCATTTAGTAGTTTTTACATAAAAGAGTAACAAACATCCATCCATACTTACAAACTTTCGCGTTTATAATTTTAGTAGTATAAATAATATGGCCACTTGTGAATTGAAACAGAAGATGTCGCATCTCAAAACAATCCATAATAAAATGCATTATACCAGGTACCAGGTCCAGTTACCAATAAGTAACAAATAGTCTGATTCAGAACTTTAATCTGTCTTAAATACAAGATATCTCGATAGGCTATCTGATTCTTATTGATAATTGATGAAACAATCCATAAATCTTTGTCCATTACGCTAATATACTCAGAATAATAACAAAATGTTTGATATACGATCGATCTAAAGCCTCAGAGCGAGACAATACACTTGTTAAAATACATTGCCTGAAATATTATAGTAGGGGTTGCCAGTAGAAATTCCAGCGGTAATATCCACGGAGCTCACTGACTTCATATCATACTCGTAATATCATGTTTATAAACAAGTTTTTAGAAGTTCCGCAAAAGCAGACGATTTTGAAGTAATATTGCTACTCTGTGTTATCCTTGTATGCCTATGAAAAGATTCAAAACCTCAAGTTATGCCAATTTAATACCGTCTCAATAGCGTGTCAGTAGTCTGATTTTAATTTAGATTTTAATTCCTAATTTAACATAATTGAATTTTTTATGATTAATATGAGTAGGTAATTTAAAATTGAATGATCCTATATGGTTGCAATAATTAAATTTAGTATTATTATTATTATATAACATTAGGAATATTACAAAGTGGTCAATAGCCACCGGCTCACGATTATGGATGTTTTAAAATATTAGAATAGGGGCCCAGATATTGGTGTCTATTACACCAACATCTGGGCTTCGGCTACTTTAAAAAAAATCTCTACGGCAACGCACCACACCGAAGGTCATCCACAACATCTACATCATCATTATCCATGATTTATGACTAAATAGACTATGAAATCACTTTCCTTATTGTTAAATAATACCAACTGGTTTTGTTCATTCTTCCTTTCACATTCAATCCATTCTCCTGCGGAACGCGCTGCCTCTCGAAATTAGGATGGCTACGAGTCGTGATGCTTTTAAAAAGAAAGTCCGCGAGCTCTTGTTTGATAGAATCATGGCAGAATCATCTCAATGACGTTATATTAGAATTATGTATTGTAGTTTACGTTTTACAATACACATATATGTTTATGTATATATAATATTTATGCATGTATTATATACTTACATTTAAATTATTTATAATATATCTCAATTGTACCTACCAATGTTATCTCTGCACCACCCTATGGTTGACTGGTAGAGAATGCCTCAGGCATTAAGTCCGCCATGTAATATTTATGTTGCAAAAGTTAAAATAAAATAATACCATATGTCCCATGCTAGTCTGGGACGTGAAAATAATGAATCAGCTGTTTAACTTCCCATGTATGTCTTAAGGGCGGACTAAGAGACGAGGGCTCCAAGATTCTCGCACATCAGAAACCCTACATATTTATGCTAAAGTCAAAACATGGAATAGTTTGCCAGCACACGTTTTCTCCCCTTCCTTTGATATGGGGTCCTTCAAACAAGGCGTAAAGAGGCACCTTGTGGGCCGGCAGAATGAGGGTAACTGATGCTGTGTTGTTTACACGCTGCACCAGTTGTCGTCGCATCTGGATTCCATATCCACTTAACATCAGGTGATATGGAGTCATTTGCCGTGCTACGTATAAAAAATTTAAAAAAATGTGGCTTCGTGTCACTGATGGAATGGCGAGTATAACTCAAAATTGATGATTTCGATGCCGGTCCACCCCTTTTTGGGAGAAATACGTTATAAATGTATATGACATAATATTTCATGTAGCAATCCTACGAGTATACTGTTCCAACCTTCATACTCTGCACGGAAAAGGCACATAGAAATACTGATTCCGAAAACATCCAAGTTCGGATAAAATAACGCAGCGAAACGAAAGACCTGCCGCTGGGATATCGAATGCCATTTCACGGGTACACTCAACAACAATAATCATGTGTGTGGATTGGTGTCTTTTACAGTTTTTTGTTACTAAGTTAATTTATTATAAGATTTGTACTGTTATGTTATTTAACATTATTTATAAATAAACTATAAGCCTAGGAATCAACCACCTCTCATTTTAACAAAAGTATCTACTGGAAAATCGCTGTTTATGTATTTTCATACAACTTTTAAAAAGTCTATGATTTTATTTGTGCTATGGAAATTGAAGACATTGTATATGCAAGTTTTGTTGCGAACAAATTGCAATATGGAAAAGTGTTGAAAAAAAATCCACGAGCGGTACTTGAACCCGCACAGTCGTCAGTAGGTACCTCCTAGGCACCCAGAGTAGTACAAGTATTATTCACCATAAATCCACAAGCGAGACTCGAACCCGAACCCGTAGATGACTTATTAATTTACATTGATGGCTTACATAGTAAGAGTAGATAGTGTTGATAAATTGGCACATACAATATTCGACACTGCAACGGATGGGGAGAAAAGAAATGCCCTCGCCAAGTTTCTTGCTGGTTCTTCTCAGTGCAGGGTGTACCATCCTGTAGCTATACTAATGAACCGATGGCGCAGTGAGTGCCATCTGCAAGCATTCCTAAAAGCTCAATTAATGTACCAATCTAAACTGAATAATTTTAACCTGAATGCCTTCAAGGCGAGAGTTAATAGGTATTTTCTGGGGCAGCTCGCTCCACCGGCACCGTAGACCTCATCTACGCTCACCATGAGGCGAGATCGAGGTCAAGAGTTGTCTTTTAAAAGGCATTAAAAAAAACATTATGTGCCTTACAAATAAACAAAGAATAAGGTCCGAATAGTTATTCCGTGTTTTGTAGGTGTTTTAATTACTGATAAACAATTTTTTTTTATATACGTAGCACGGCAAATGACTCCAATTCACCTGATGTTAAGTGAATATGGATTCCAGATGCGACGACAACTGGTGCAGCGTGAAAACAACGCAGCATCAGTTACCCTCACTTTGCCGGCCCACAAGGTGCCTCTTCACGCCTCGTTTGAAGGACCACATATCATAGGAAGGAGGGAAAACGTGTGCTGGCAAACTATTCCACATTTATTTTAGAATTTTGCATTCACATTGCTATATACAGGTTGACTTTTTTATCACCGTCCAAACCTTTCGAGAAGTCAACCTGTACAGTAACAAGATAAAATACTAGAAAAATTCAAGCAGCCTCAGCTCAGCCTTTGAATAACCGGTCCGATGCTCTGAAAGCTGAGCAACCGAGGCCCGAGGTCGTGTGTTCGATTCCCACTCGAGTTTTCTTAAAATTAATGTAAAGAAATCATTAGAAGTTTTTTATCTTACTGTACAAAGCAGCTATTTTTATTGGTGTCCGAATCGTCAGTGAAAAAAATTATAAAATTAATAAGTGTCATTTCGGACACTGTGTCCGAATATAATGTGTCCTTTCTGAGGCTGTATGATTTTTTCTAGAATAATTTTATCTTATTGATAAACCATTGAAATGGTTGGCAACCTCTGCCCCAATATCGGGTTGCCTTGTGAAACGTCGGTGGCCAGCGTTCCCGTGCACTACCTTTGGCCAGTTAGCTATATTGCAACTACCTAATGTCGCATTGCAATAACAATGCGCTATGATCGCATGTAGAAATACGAAACTCAGCCTTGAATTGTTTTTCGTTGACGTCAATTGTAGTTACCGGGACTCTTTGGAATAAACAACAGAAATTAGAAAAGTACAAAATGACAGAATGTTGTACAATTTTAAGTAAGTAAGTATGTATGTTAATAGCCTATGGTCGTCCCACTGCTGGGCAAAGGCCTCCATCATTGAAATCAAGTAATCTCTACTAGAACTCTACTAGAACACAAAAATGCTACTAACATATTGTTATAGCGACAGACTTATATAAGATGATGGTAGCTAACTAGGCGGACTTAAAACAAACTACCAACCAAACCAACAAAAGCTGTAGGTATACCCCGCTTGGAATCAAAGCCGATTTTTTTTTTTGAGAGAGTTTGCTGATTGCCTCATACGGCATTTTCAGCTTCACTGGGCTTTTTTGGGGGCGGCGAGGAACGTAAAGGGTCCCTCAAGCCGTGTGAAACGAATCACCTTCGGAGGTTTTCTAGAGGAAACGGCATCGCGCACTAGTGCGCGTCCCCGTGCCCTACTAGATTCTCCGAAGGGTTCGGATCGGATCGGGGGGCGGAACCACCCGAGGGCGCCTCTAAAGGCTCGGGCCTCGGCTCGGGTAGACCGAGCCGTGGAGGAGGAGAGAAGCGCCCAGGTACATGTCTGTACCTGGTATAGAACGCGTGTGAACCGGTTCTTCGTACCCTTGTTCTACGAGTACGGTGTCTTGGACCTAAGCTAGTGTGCATGTTTAGTGTATTCTGTAAATGTGTAGTGACATTTAGAGGATCGGGCGGGGATCAAAGCCGAGCTTTTCGAGCCTGATACCACCACTAGACCACAGAGTATGACTACAATCAAGTAAAAGATCTGATAATCAAACTCATATTTTACTTTTAAGAGGGATTTTTAAATAACTTTAATAGTACCCTAAATAAACTTCGATGACTCAGTTCACGATGACTTGTGTGTTCACGAGGCGATCTTGCAAGTTAAGCTACTTACTCAATTCGGGGTTACCGGGTGGGTGACCAATTTAAATAACTCGAGCTCCTGTTTGCGTGTAAATTCACTAATCCGGGTTGTTATAGATAAGATGTATGATGGAAATCCCTCTACCCTGAACTATTTGTGGTTGTAGTAGAGTACAAGATAACTATATAACTATAAACGAGTTATAATAAGTCTCTAAGTGTGTGTCTGTGTGCCTTCCGGCAATAACCTCCATAGTAGTTTTCACTGCAATGTTTTTTTTATATTAAGAGTCTGCAAACGAGCAGGCGAGCCGCCTGATGGTGAGCGGGCACCGCTGCCCATGGACATAAGCAACATCAGAGATATTGACTATCACATGAAACTATACTCCAGATTTGAGATTAAACTTGTCTTCCCATTGCTATGTTGTCTTGCTCGACTTCTCTTGCCATATCTTCGTAAGATGGCCGTTGTTAAAACCTACCGTATTGGGCCTGCTTGGTGTGTTATGGCCCAATCTCTTCATGACTACCGTTCAATGTTTGAGATCAATAGTTGGACCTTTTGACCTTATAGGATGATGATAATGATAATGAGGAGCTCGATGGCGCAGTGGTTAACGCGCCCGGCCTGCGAGTGCTGAGGTTAAGCAACTTTCACAAAGGCCGGTCATCGGATGGGTGACCAAAATTTATCATCTGGAGCTCCTCCGTGCTTCGTAAGGCACGTTAAGCCGTTAGTCTCGGCTGCATTAGCAGTCATTAACATCCACGTCGTTTGTGGTTTATGGGCCGTTCTCCCTATCCATCCATAGGGAAGGCTCGTGCGTGCCCCAGCAGTGGGGACATAAATGAGCTGATGATGATGATGATGATGATGATGAATGATAATGATAACAAGTGTATTGAAACTGCAAACCATTTAGTGATTGCAGGCTAATGGTGATTTTTTTTTATAAAAGGAGGCAAATGAGCAGGCGGGTCACCTGATGGAGAGTAATCACCGCCGCCCATGGACACCCGCAAAACCAGAGGAATCGCAGACGCGCTGCCGGCCTTTAAAGAAGGAATAGGCTCGTTTCTTGAAGATCCCTAGGTCGTAACGGGCCGGAAATAGCGCCGCTGAAAGCTGGTTCCACAACACTGTAGTTCGAGGCAAGAAATTTCGTGAAAAACGCACAGTAGTAGACCGCCATCCATCAAGGTGATGTGGATGGAATGACAGTCGATTGCGTGTAGTGCGGTGAAGGAAAGCAGCGGTAGGGATCAAGCCAAACAATTCCTTATGGTGATGGTGTTGATAGTGTTTTTTATATACGACATACGAGAAGAGTTAACATTTTGCCATACAAATTCTCGTTGTCGTTAACGTGATCGAATGGCAAATGAAACTCGCACCAGGCACCCAATTCCCTAACGACAGTTTGTATTGTTTTCTAAAGTTTACGCGAACACTACACATTGAAATGAAACAACTTTTAAGGATCTACTCGCACAGTTTGTATTAAATATTACAAAAAGAAAATAATCTACTATTAAATCTTTACTTTTTTTGATAAGTAGTAGTATCCTATATACTGTCCCACTGCTGGGCAAAGGCCTCATTGACATCCAGTCATCACTAGAATTGATGGGTATTGCCTTAACCACCACGCTTACGCTTACAAATGCGAGTTGGTGATTACAAACCCGGGCTATGCATCTGAAAATCCGAAACAGACTGACCGACCTGGGAATTGAACTTAGGACCTTCGGGTATCGGGCCGAGCGTTTTACCACTAGGCCATCGAGGCAGATTTTTGACAAACAAAATATATGTAGGTATATAAAAAAAAGTTTAAATTCATGTCTAATGGTTTAAATAAAAGCACTGCCATATTATTTAGACAATAACGTTAATATAAAATCAACTCTTATGATTCTTACAAGTCATACGTAAGTTACT
This sequence comes from Eudonia mercurella, assembly GCA_963082485.1. Taxonomy (NCBI): domain Eukaryota; kingdom Metazoa; phylum Arthropoda; class Insecta; order Lepidoptera; family Crambidae; genus Eudonia; species Eudonia mercurella. The sequence goes on along the minus strand of OY720027.1, from coordinate 3,308,623 downwards.
CATTATTTATTAATAGTACTTAGGTCCGGGTTATATTATTGTAATCATATCGTACATTATGTAGGTATATACTTACGAGGAATTCTACAATTGGCCTTACTAATCAATAGCATTGCATTACTTTGTAATTTCTTCATTGTATCGTAATAAGTAATTCTTATCAGGTACCTAATTAAATACCTACGTATAATTATGACGAACTTTATGTCAAGCCATAGTCTATGGAGCGCGCAGTCATGCACTTTTGAGGTTCACACACATTATGTGGGGCCGCAGCGGGTCGGGTCGCAGCGCAAAAATTCGCTCAAATCGTTCGTATGTATTATATATGAACTATCGTACACTATGCCAGGGCGCAGGGGGCAGCATATTCCGCTGAGGATTTTGGTTGCGTGCGATGCGGCCCGTGTGTGGCCGATAACAATTAAAATTCTATTGTGTCTGGGTATTCGACGCTTGAGCTCTTATGCGATTTGGCCTACTTTCTACTAGGTTTTTGAGGAGGTGCTGCGGAATATTCTGCCTTTCCTCTATTAGAGCTTCTTTCATTTCACGTAGCGTGATTGGCGGCGGATTCCGCTGACGTACCTACACGTCGTCCCAGTTCGGCCCATGCATGCTCAATGGGGTTTTAGTCGGGGCTGAGTGCTGGTCAATCCATGTGTGTGATACCGACTTCTTGAAAATAGTCAAACACTATCTGAGTTGTATGCGGGCGGGAATTGTCTTGCATAAAAACGGCATTCTCGCCCAAGTCTACTAAAACCAACGTAGTCATTTAAATTTCAGTGGCATATCTTACTGCAGTTAAAGTGCTATTATCTATCACCACTAGCTCAGTGCGGCTTTCAAAAGAAATCCCAGCCCATACGTGAACAGAGCCTCCGTCGTATGGTACTTTTTCTTCTATACAGGCTTGGTTATTGCACTCTCCCGGCCTTCTGTATACTCTTTTCCTCCCTTCGTTCTTGTATAAACAGAATCTAGACTCGCCTGAAAACATAACTTTTGACCAGTCATCCAGAGTCTTGAGTTTCTGTGGTGTCTTTCTAGTTTTGGGTAATTTACCGGTCTTAATGGCTTTAAATGTGCTTCAGTCAGACGCCGCCTTACTGTATCCGTACTCAGATTGTTTCCTCCAGCTCGTAAATGATGATTCTTTACTTCAACAGTCGTAAGAAAGCGATTTTTCAAAATTGTTGACCCCATAAAGCGATCCTCCCGCGCCGTCGTGCAACTTGTTCGACCTGTTCCTGGTCTTCGAAGATTGGATCCAGTTTCATGGAAAAACTGGAGTACTGAACTGTAGAAAGAGTCACACCAACAGTTCTCGCTGTATTTTGCTGACTGCGCCCATCTTCAAGCATTGTCAGGATCCTGGTACATTCTTCAGGGGTTAACATGATGATTTCAGAAAAATAAAATTTATAAGGCAGAGACACCATATTTATAGCATTTTTTTTATGTCAAAACTAAAACAAATGCGAAATAATTGAATTAAATTTTTTGGTACTTAATTCGAAAAGACCTTGCTTCCACTTGGAAATATTCATTGCTATGCAGATGATAGCACAGTGCATGGGGGATATAACGGTCACCCAGCGGCTGGTGTCATTTGAGCTCAATCGAGTATTGGACCTCATATCTAAATGGGGCTCCAATAATCTTGTTGAGTTCAATGCCAAGAAAACACAGGTGTGTGCGTTCACGGCAAAAAAGTCACCATTCCTTCCCCTTCCAACTACTACTACAGGGTACATCTCTAAGCCTGCAGAGCAGTATCAACATGCTCGGTATGACGATTCGCTGCGATCTGAACCAAAGGGACTAACTACATCGAAGCCATGATCAAAACAGCCTCACGAAAACTCGGTATTCTGAACAGATTGCGGCGATTCTTTACGCCTGACCAGTTGTGCCTTTTGTACAAGACACAGGTACGGTCTTGCGTGGAGTATTGCTCGCACATCTGGGACGGTTCCGCAAAGTACCTTCTCGATGCTTTGGACAGATTGCAGCGTCGCGCTGTACGCATGATCGGCAATGCAGAAGTCACAAATACTCTTGAAACTCTGAAATTGCGTAGAGATATTGCGTCACTCAACGTGTTTTACCGCTTATACCATGACGAGTGCACTGATCAACTCTTTGACCTCATCCCACCTTCTCCCTTCCTCCATAGAAGTACACGTGCTGCTCTCCGGAGTCACCGCTTCACTGTCTCAAAATATTCCATCGCGCACTAAGAAATTTGGTGACTCGTTTTTTTGTCGCACCTCCAAAACATGGAATAGTTTACCAGCACACGTTTTCCCTCCTTCCTATGATATGGGGTCCTTCAAACGAGGCGTGAAGAGGCACCTTGTGGGCTAGCAAAGTGAGGATAACTGATGCTGCGTTGTTTTCACGCTGCACCAGTTGTCGTCACATCTGGATTCCATATTCACTTAACATCAGGTGAATTGGAGTCATTTGCCGTGCTACGTATAAAAAAAAGACCATAATTAAATTTTAAGTTTTTTATACAATTATCAAAAATAAATAAAAAGGTTTGTAGGTATATTATTTTAAGTGGCATTAAATATTCTTTAGTTTCTTTAGTCTTTATTTCATTTTGAAGATTATTGAAGATTTTCTAACCGACGCTTTTTCTTTGCGGTCCAGTGTATTTTATAGGCTGATGTTATTATTAACATTTGTTCCGACAGTTACCCAGCTGTACCCACTTTTTATGTCCGTTATAATTACTCTTCTTTGCTTATTCATCTTATGTATTCATTGTGGGACCAGTTTTCAACACTTTAAGCTCGGTGATCGATACCAGTTTTAGTCGCTAAAAAATAATATAGAATTTCGTTGAAATTTAACTGGATGTCAGCTGTAAGAAGGCAATAACAGACCGTATTTAATTGTTACTAAATCAGTAGCTAACCCCTATTTTTAATGATAAAAATAATAAATATCGATCACAGGTTCTTATCGAATATTGGTGCTACAACTCTACTTCTTCTTGGAATATACTTATAATGAAATTGTATAATGGTAAGAAAACTTACTTACTTACAATGAAAATGGATTTAAAGAATGCGGCTCCTGGGGTCGGTCGGCCGGTCTATCCGAAACCGGAGGACTTCAGGCTCTTCGTTCTTAAGGACGTTGCCAAACTTATGGCATCTATCTTTACAGAGGAAGAAGAGTGAAAGGATGGGGTTGCACAAAAGATCCCGATGGGTCGAAGTGTTACTGCAAGAGGGAAACCTCAGCAGGCCCCACTAAGATAAGGTAAAATACAAATGTTGAAAATAATTCCACAAGCAGGATTTCTTGACATTCTGACATTCCGGGTCAGGTGCTCTTCCAATTGAGCTATCGTGGTTCTAACCAGCCCGCCGAAATTATTTAACACTTTTTACTTTGAAAGCCAAAGGCGCCCATTCAATGTCAACAACTACCGCCAGAAGTAAGCAAGCTATTTATAAAATGTTCAAATAATTTTTAACGCAAATTTTGTCGGAATGTCAGAAGAGTGCTGGTTCAAATCCTGCTTGTGGAAATTTTTTCAACATTTGTGTTTTTGTAATTTGTTCGCAACAAAATTTGCGTTAAAAATTATTTGAACATTTTATAAGATAAGGTAAGATAAGATACATACTTACGATAATTTCATAGTTTATATTCCTTAGAACAGTACAATTGTGCAGAGTAGTTACATACCCTGTGAAATTGTAGAAAGGATTTTGTGCGATGAGGAGCTCGGGGTCTCCCTTTGACAGTCAGAGGGGTGCACATTAACACCACATTATGAACTTTATGTAATTGAGATAAGATTAAAACCAATTGAATATTCAAACATGTTCTGTTAAGCAACTTTCGCAAATGCCGGTCATCGGATGGGTGACCAATATTATCTCGAAAGCTCCTCCGTGCTTCGAAAAGTACGTAAAGCCGTTAGTACCGGCTGCATTAGCAGTAGTTACCAACCAGGGCCCGCGTAGTGGTCGATGGCGCGTTCGCCCTATCGAGCTATCCAATCATAGGGAATGCTCGTGCCCCACCAGTATGGAGAAGAGCAGGTGATGGGTTGTGATGTTGTGTGCAAGTTGTTTAGTTGATTTGACGTATGACATACATTGGAAGTAGATTTACTGCAGTAGTGATAGCGTGATATCTTTTTTCTGTTAGTAGTATAGTCTGTTTTATTTCATGTATTTTTTATAATGTTCTTCATTTTCTATGAAAAGAAGAAGAAAAATGTCACACTATACTATATATGTATTTAAGAATACAATAAAAATTAAACACATTTTATCAATCATACAATATGTATTTAATATAAGATACAGTACTTGTGACAGATGGACAAACCATTGTATTTAAAAAATCTTAATAATCACTACATTGAACAAATTCCAAGGTTCGAGATTAAATTAACATTTACTATTATTATGCCCAAATGTGTGATAAATTAATTGAGGTAGATCACCCATCGTCCGCTCTGGGTCAAATTATAATTAATTTTACGGAATTCACCATCGAGGGATCAAGCAAATAAGACAACGCATTAAACATTATACTATATATAATTAAATATCTACAAATCGAATATAAGTAGTGCACACTATCAGGACGCGCGGGCTGCGCGCTGT